>CM068367.1:508607745-509207745 GCA_034769895.1 Magicicada septendecula | reverse complement strand
GTGTGTAAATGTTAAGATTTTCCCAAATATTCATTTTTTGACTTTTTTGTATGTTTTTAATTAATTTTATATTTTCAGTGTTTGGAAATTTGTGGTTATTATTTAGACAATGTGTGGCTAAATTAGATTTATAAATATTTGGTTTTACATATGCATTGCGGTGTTGAAGGAATCTATCTAGTAGTTTTTTCTTTGTCTGGCCCACGTAGAATTTATTGCAATCTGGACATTCTATTTTATATATTCCATTTTTATTGTGAGTATTGGATTTAGTTTTAGGTTTTATTTTATTAAAAATTATATTATCTGTATTATAAGATATTTTTAATTTAGTATCTTTAAATATTTTATTTAATTTTTGAGTTATATTTCCGTAATAAGTGAAGGTTGTAGGCTATATTTTATATTATTATTAATAGGTGAATTTTTAAATGTAGTGTTCTTGGGAATTTTATTAGTGATTTTATGTTTAATTTTATTTTCTAATTTATTAATAGCTTTTATTTTGTATCCATTTTTAACTGCTATTTGTTGGATAATATTTCTTTCTTTGCTTCTTTCTGTGTTATTTAATGGGATCCTAAGCATTCGGTAAATCATGGAATTAAATACTGCCATTTTGTGTTGGGGAGGATGATTAGAAGTATTTGGTATTACTAAATCAGTTTGAGAAGGTTTCCTGTGTATTGAGTACTCAAAATTTGTTTCATTTTTCTTTATTGTTAAGTCAGAAATAACTTAATTTATTATTAGATTCTTCTTCTAACGGGAATTTTATTTTGGAATGTAAATTATTAAAATAAATATATAAATAGAAAATGGTGGAGATATATATATATATATATATATATATCATTTTCTATATAAGTAACTCGATGTTTCTTGCAGTAATTATATAATTTGTGATGTTTTCAATTTGTTTCTTCTGCAAGTAGTATAATTTTGTATATTCTTTTTAACACCTAAAAAAAAAAAGAATATACAAAATTATACTACTTGCAGAAGAAACAAATTGAAAACATCAAAATTATATATATATATATTTTCAATCACTTTCTGCTACAGTCCGTTTCTTGATGTATATAATACATTTAATATTTTAATATTTATAATGAATTTACCTCAAGGTATATCTTGAGGTAAATTCATTATAAATATTTAATGTATATATATATTCAATCACTTTTTGCTACAGTTCGCTTCTTGATATATATAAAGTAATGTAAATTTATGTTTATATAACCTCAATATGTTATTTTTCCTATTCAGAACATGTTTCGAGAGCTCACGTGGTCTCATCCTCAGCCTTTGCGATCTTGCGTCTGATGAAGTATTAGGGTGTTGGCTGGATGCTATTAAGGTTTCTTGTTGGTCTCTGGTATTTTAAAGTTGTATTATTGTGTGTGATTGTGGTATATGTATTTGTATTTTGTGTATTTTCGATGTTGAGTGCTTTGAATATTGTATCATGTTTTGTATTGATTTGTATTTGTTCAGGTATTAGTTTGTTTTGTGTTTTATGTTTGTATATTTGTAAATTTTCCCAAATGTTCATTATGGTGCCTTTGTGTGGTATATGTTTTATTAGTGTCACATTGGTTATGTCTGGGAATTCATGTCCTGTGTTTATTGCATGTGTGGCTAAATTGGATTTATATAATTCTGGTTTTTTATATGCGTTTAGGTGTTTAAAATAACGTTTTTTCAGCTGTTTTTTTTGTTTGTCCTATGTAACATTTATTGCAATCTTGGCATTCAATTTTGTATATACCGTTAGTTGTTATATTAACTTTGTTGTGTGGGCTATTTAGTTTTTGTAAATTATTTTTATTCGTTTTGTATGCTATTTTTATATCTGTGTTTTTAAATAGTTTTGTTAGCTTTGTCATTTTATTATTTATGTATGTGAATGTGGCCCATTTTTTGTTGTTGTTATTATTTATGTGTTGTTCATTTTGATTAATTCTTCAAATAAAAACTGAACAATTAAGAATTAATTAAAATGAACAACACATAAATAATAACAACAACAACAAATGGGCCACATTCACATACATCTATATAATAAATCTCTAGGGGGTTTACGTTTGTCCGCGGTAATCTCAGAATCTACTAAACCGATTTCAATGAAACGTTGCACGCTGATAGCAGGTACCCAACGCAAGGTTTTCCACTTTATTTGATAACGATAGGTTAAAAAAAACCGAAGCTATTGCAAAAAAACGCATTTTTTTAAACCCGCGGCTTCGATCGCGGATAACGATATGTTAAAAAGAACCAAAGTTATTGCAAAAAAACTAATTTTTTTAAACCCGCGGCTTCGATCGCGCATATTTATATATGATTGTTGTGGTAACTGTCGAGTTGGTAAATTGCTAATGGTACATCTATATTAATAATATTCTTATATTGTAAGTTATGAATATCCAAAAAGTGAGAAGCAATAGATCCATCATTCATGTTTCCTCGATACGTAAAATCAAAATTTCATAATTTAGTAGATATTTACAAACATGCAGTAACACAATTAGATATAACTTAGATAAAATGTTTATTCGTATAGAATAATACAAATAATGAATACATAAGTATATTGATATGAGTTAGTCGAAATCTTACGTGCTAAGTCAGTCTTAAACTTTTTGGTAGAATCCTTATATAATGTGTCACAGTCCAGTATACTCAGTTTTTATATATATTTTTACATCAGAGCCTCGTTATTAACTACATTTTTCGTTCTGCCGTTATCGGAGCAAATAAAGAGCTCGCTGCTTCTGCTTACTCGAGAACATGCCACATACAGTTGTCCGTGAGAAAAGCAAGCAGCTCTTAAATCCACACCAGCTGTACGTAAAGTTTGCCCTTGTGACTTATTGATAATCATTGTAAAGCATAAATTAACCGGAAACTGAAGTCTTTTAAATTGAAATGGAAAGTTATTGGGTATGATTGGAATTCTAGGGATAAATACTGTTTCTCCTTTGCCGCAGCCTGTTAAGATAGTCGCTTCGATGATATGTTTTTTTAGCGACCTAACTTTCAATCGTGTACCATTGCATAACTGTGGTGGCTTCAGATTTCTCATGAGTATAATTGGAACACCTAGTTTTAATTTCAATGTGTGAGCTGGTAATCCTGATACAGATAAAGTATTCAAAAACTCAGTTGGGTAATGTACTGAATCCTCTTCGTTCAAAACTGTATTAATGGAGTGATTTGTTTTTTCGTCTCCTGGAAATTTATGCAATATGCAGCTATTTATGGCATTTACTTGTTCGTTTTTTGGTGCTAGTATCACAAGCTCACATAACCACACATCATCGTGCAAATTTATAGATGTCCATAAACCTTTTCGATCAACTCTGCCAGTGAAGAAACTGTACGACATAATGATGGCGGTAAACATATCGCACCGTCTGTCTCTAGTATCCTACCATCTCCAAGGTTTAATAAAGTAGTGGTGCAATAAACATGCAGTAACACAATTAGATGAAATGTTTATTCGTATAGAATAATACAAATAGTGTATACATAAGTATATTGAGATCAGTTAGTCATATAAGGACTAAGGTCATAAGGAATTCATATAAACAATACAATAATTCATTGTTTGATTACATTGTAACATTGATTATATAGTACACGTTGATTCTGACAAACCATGCTCTTCGACATTTGAATATTCAGTAGGCCTATGTGCAGTAGGAATAATTAATTGTCGATAATTATACTTAACCTACTTCATCGAGAATTATGCGATGAGCGTCAGTGATGTAGTATCAGTGCCTTTTTTCGTTAATTTTACGTCATCGGTAAGTAATATGTGCAATATGTATTGTATAAATTATTAATTGCCCCCTAGAGATTTATTAGTATAGATCAAATAAATACATTTCCACTTTTTTTAGCTTTGCAATGCCAAAAAGACGATCATGTTTAGAAATATCTACTGCTGCTGCGGAAAGAAAGAGGCGTCTTAGAGCATCTTAAATGACGTCGAAGGAGTCGAAATGCAATCAGCTCCTGGAAACTCTTCAGAAAGATCTGGATTAGAAGAAGTCTCACGGGTTGAAAGTCCTACGATTCGTGAAAATAGATTAGCGGCACAAAGACGAAGGCAAGCGACTGTCAGATCACGAGGTCCTACTTTACGATGGAATGCAAAATTAAATAGCGGTTTCAATTGTAATTCAGTTATTAACTACGCGAATGAAACAGATATCGGGTTACCGAGTATGGTTTGCCCTCATTGGAAAGCTTTAAAGTGGAAAAATGAATCACATGGATTATGTTGCTCTGCAGGAAAAGTGCGATTAGATCCTCCAGAACCGTTAAAATCATTATTAAATGGAGAATATCTTTTATCGAAAAAATTTTTGAATGCATTAAGATCGTACAATTCAGCTTTTCAATTTACATCATTCGGAGCCAATGAAATAATCGAAGGGAGCTTCATGCATACTTTCAAAATTCAAGGGCAAGTATATCACCTCATGGGATTATTAGGTTACTCCCCACACAAAACGAAGTACCAAAATTTCTACAGGTGTATTTCATAGCTGATTATTTACAGCAATCTGAAACAAGAATGGATCATATTCGTAACCTGGATAAGCCATTAGTAACAGAACTTCAAAATTTACTTCACGCAATCAACGCATATGTTAGTGAACTGAAAAGTGCGTTTGAATTTGTAACATCTGCGAAAAATAATCAGTACAATATTGTGATTCATGCTGATCGAACAGAAAATAATGAAGAGCACAGGGGTCGCTACAATGCGCCGACAACTAATGAGGTGGCAGTAGTTTTAGTTAACCAGGAATGCGATAAACTCGATATAATAATCCGTGCGAGGGATCATACGCTACTTCGAATTGCAGAAACACATCGAGCTTATGATGCTTTACAGTACCCTTTAATGTTTTGCAGAGGAGAAGATGGTTATCATTTTACATTAAAATTGGTCGATCCTCAGACTGGGTTACAAACTACTAACTCGACAGTTACCACAACAATCATATACAAATATTCGCGTGCGAAGCCGCGGGTACCTGCTAGTAAATAATAAAATGACAAAGCTAACAAAACTATTTAAAAACACAGATATAAAAATAGCATACAAAACAAATAAAAATAATTTACAAAAACTAATAGCCCACACAACATGTTCCGAATAGGAAAAATAACATCTTGAGGTAATATAAATATAAATTTTAAATTACTATATATATATATATATATATTGTATTAAACGAAGTTTGTCGTGTGTATAATAATATTTATTGTTTGTGTAGTATGTTGATTTTTGTTATCGAAAAATTCAAATAGTTCGCCGTCTGGCTTGTGACTGATTCACGTGTGAGTGGGGGAACACGTGTTGCCAACTTGAATTAATGTTGGTTATGTCGACCCACTGCTAGCAAACATAACATACATAATATATTTTCTACAAATAAATACTGGACAGTTTGTTATCAGTATGCACTTTTTTATTATACTTTTGCTTGTTAATTATCGTTAAAGCTTCATGAAAATAATGACTGTTATAATAAAAGTTTTAGCATCGGCAATATAATCTCTCGCTCAGCGTAGCGCTGGGTTGGCAGTGCAATGTTTACAATTGACTCTGGTTATTATTTCACAAAATAAATCTGCCAAACGGGTTCTTTTAAGTACGAAACAGAGGTTTACATAACAAGATAACAAAATTAGAACATATAATTAAAAGTTTGTGATCATTAAAATTATACAAGGTTTGTTATAAATTGAATATTGTGGTGTTGAAGTGTGACAGTGTCTTTGTGTAACATAGGTTATCATGTGTTCATTCAATGCTTACAAAGTTATTTCTTTGGTTTATTAATCCTTGAAAATATTCAGTTATAGTGAGAGTTTTATTTTTTATAGGTAAAATTTTGGAAAGAGAATTTGTGTTATAATAATAATCAAATAACTTCAGCAATACTCAACGTTAGTTGTTCTGATGGGCATAGTCATTCGTCCATATGAGGTAATGTGTCAATGTAGATTCTTCCTACTTCTGATTTTAGGCTCAAAATTGGGTTGCCATCTTCTTCGGGTTGGATTACTGAGATTTTCCGGTCATCTGGATTAATTTCGGCTGGTCCTTGGTAGATATTGGTTGTAAAGGCCTCTCATCTGATGTACTGCTATTCCTTCTCCAAATTATGGGCACTAATACGTTTTTTCTAATGAAAACTTGGGCCCTTCATCGCGTGGCGTCTCTTCAGTTTAGCGTCACTACATAAAGTCATTGTTCCTAACTGAATTTTGTCAATATTCGGTTGTTGTCATGGTTACTCAAAGTTTTTTGATTGGCTGAAATTGGTTAATTATTATTTGAATTTGTATTCAAACTGGTTACAGATCTTCTAAATGTAATTAATCTTCAGTACTCCCTTTTTAGTAGTAAATATTATCACCACTGTTCATATTTTTGCTCAAGGATTAATTTGACATCCAATATTATAGTGTTCACTTAGGTATCAACGTTTTGACAGTTTTTATGAATCTTATTTAATTATACTGTTTTCTCAGTTTACATTATTATCATGATATTTCTGTCTTATAATGATTGTCTATTTGTATTTCATAGTTTCTGTGGTTTAGTCTTCCTAATGTCAGTGTTTAATTCTATAAATTGAAGTTTTTTTGGTAGTTGACAGTTGGGAATTTGCATAGGCTTAAACAGCAATTGACTATTTTCCTTGTAATGGGTTATAATTGTTTGAATACAAGATTTTGTTTATTTATTCAATGTTTAAGTCGGTTCTTGTAATTGCGTATAATTTTATTGTTTCCCTATATTAACTTGTCTACTGGGATAATTCATTTTTGGTGTCATTGTTTTTGAATGTATGGTTTGTTTCTTGTTTACTGGTGTCTGTTGGTTTTTTAAAATCTTATTTCTTATAACATATAGCATAACATCTAATGGTTTTAACTATTCTCATAGCCATAATTCTTATCATTTAAACATAATTATTGGAACATAAACCTTAGTCATTAAAACACAATTTTTATCCATTTAAACATAATTATTTGAGACATGTTATTCACTCATACTCTTCATCTCCCCATACTCTTTGACAAATTATAATTATTACTTGACATAAAAAATAAAGACATAAACATGGATTAATTATTAATACAATGGTATATTCTTATGACTAACTCTAAATGACATTAAGCCATAACTGACTTTTCAACAACTGTTTATTATCTAACGTTAATATCTTGTTTTTATTATTATCAGTTTGTCATGAAAAATATTCTTTAATGTATCATTTTAAATTAATGATATTGGATTCTTATTTCTGTGAATAAACTCATATATCTTGGTGTATTAACACACTGATAGTCATTCGTTCTTGAATACATGATTAACAATACTAATTAACAACTTATTCCCTAATATTAAGACTTGCAAACTAAAATGTGACAAGTAGTAAGTACTACTATTATCTAAAACCTACTTATTATCTAGTCTGTTACACTTTGTTTCGTTTTGTTATTAATAAACTTGTGTTCACTGGATAATTGCTATTAAGTGTCACAGTCCTTTTGGTGACTAGCCATTATCAGCCTTCACTTATTATTTTACCACTCACTGATGGTCTTCGATCACTCTTAACTCTTTGCTAATGGTTTTAACACTGATTATTTGGTGTCAATCCCTATCAATAGGGTTCTATTTAATTTGGGGTTTACACACTATCACTTTGCACTTTATATGTTTAATTTAAGTGTTACTAGTGGGTATTACCTAATTTTAAATTCTCTTTCTCACTCTACTATGTTCACTATTTCTCTAACTCTCTACCTCTCACTTTACAAGGTTTAATTATAATATTAACAAGTTCATGTTGGTTTATTGTATCACAAATATGTTAGTATTGTGCTAATGTGATTTGTCATAGTTTACTCTATCTGTTTGGGGTTTACTGTGCCCTTCTATATTTTAAGTACTTAATAATTAGTATCTTTAGTTTGTCTGTCCTTACAATTATTAATATGATATACAATTTTCTTTGGTTTAATACAAGTTTGGTGTTCTTTCTTAGTTCATTTTCTTTTGTCATACATTATCCGTCACTTCCTTAGTGTTGTGGCTGATTATTTCACTATACTTATAGGTTAATTGTCTTTTAGTCACTATTCTTCTTATTTACACTTGTGTTAGTGCGATGGCTATTTCTATTCTATTTGAAGTTGTCATCATCAGGTTATTCTTGGTCCTTTGGGGCTAGTTCTACTCTCTCACTTACCATCTATTGGGCTATTTGGGTTAAATCGTCTTGTTTCAGTATTTACCATTTTGACTTGTTTGTTTGTTACTACTAAGAATTAATATAAGTTACTGTTCTGACTACCTTGATATGTCTGATCATTTTATTATTCTGATTCACCCATTCTTCTATTCTAATTCATCTCTTTTTACTCTAGTGTCGATGACTAAATAAATTATCTGGTCATGTCTTCTTCATTATGGTTAGGTGAAGATATGTACCATTACAATATATATATGTATAAAAGTATTGTCTTGTATAAAAAAACAAATATTTTTTATTATTAACAATAATATGAATATAAATAATATAAATCTACAATAAAATTTTGATAATATCAGTATTGGTTTACAACGTTCACTACTGATATAAGGCTTGATCTAACGGCAAAAGGATAAACTTGAATTATAAGAACAATAAGTAAAATGATGTCATGTCTAAAGAAACGTAAATTTTAGAGAAACTTCTGATTTTATACTGACTTAAAACAATTAACATAATAATCCGTTGTTTAAACCGGATGACGCTCATTCCCAAGAAACAATCCGTTTCGTGGTTCCGTGATATTTCTTATTATCTTTAAACATTATACTTTAACTATTTCTGTATATTCACTGGAGGAATCCTAAAACAGGAAGTCGTCTATCTGGAAGCTCATTCGTCTAAGTAATAAAAATTGAAATAATTCATGAAGAGCCCTGTGAGATAACCATAAGGAAAATATAAGGAACGTTTCATTTACAAGAGCATTATTTCAAGCAAAACTCAAACTTAACACAAATATTTGCCTGTGCCAACCAATGTATGGTTGTGACCGATTGCAAGGAAACGCCAGGTGAAAAGTGGAACATGAAAAATACTCGCTTGGGGGGGGGGGGAAGGGGTTAGCACATGATTACATACGATTTTCGTGAGTTACGTGTGATACCGGCGTTATGTAAGCAATTCGTTGTTGAAATTACCGTATTTGTTTATTATGGTTTTCTGTCGTTCATGCTTTGTTTCTGTTGACTGATTTTGTATTACCTCCGGCTAGAACGTCTGAAACAATTTACACGATTTAAAACAACGTAATTATAACAGTAAAAACAGAATTATTTTTTGAGTCGACTCACGGTTCTCGAGAGAAGTGTTATTTAGTCCGACAGACAGGAACGTAAAGTTCTCTGACAACTATAGTGACGTGTTGAAACTATTCCAACGTTTCCGACGAACCTGGCAATAGTTTTTTCCTTGTGACGATGACTCGGGTTATAAAAACCCAATGTTATTGTAACGCGAGAGATTACAATTTTTATTACAGTGGGTGTTGCTATTTCTTGCAGTAACGCCTGCTAACATTTACAACCGTCCAGAGACGCTTCTTCATCGTCTTTGGTAATGTCTAATTATTAAACGCTAACTCATCCCACTATCCTGCAAACGTTTTGCTTTTGAGTTTTGATTTAGTTTTGCTGGTTTCAGATTGCAATTTGTTACTGTCTGTGATTCCCTCTAAGTTGTCCGAGATGAGTAAGGTGCTGTCATCAAGTCAATTTACTTTACTTACTCATTATTATAAACGACTTTTCCTATTTAGTGGTTCTTTCTAGTTCCTCTGAATTGAGATTGCAGAGGTGGTTCTCTATTAAAAAAAATGAAACATCCGAAATGTATTACTAATTTTAAGATTTACTATGGTAACAGACTAAAGTTTAAAACTTATCAATAAAAAAAAAAACGAAATTTTACTAAATTTTTAAATACACCCTTTATCACCTCCTAAGAGATTTATTATACAATGGCACCGAGAAGCTTGGAAGACAGCCGGTATGGCAATTAACTACTGTAGATGCACCGAGTGCGATTCTAGGGCAGCATCATAAAATCAAGTTGCTTTTTTTCAGCTCTGAGATCAGTACAGCCAGTTAAATGAGTAACAAGAGTAACTATTAAGAGTGATAATTGGCAGGTGAATCGTAATGCTGGACACACGGTCTTCTTTGTAATCTGTACGAGCGTCCTAACATTCCTCTAGCGCTTACACGGGAGCAGACGATTGTAAGCCTGATGAAGATAGCGATGGCATTACCGGAAACCGCATCAGCACTATTCAACAAAAACTGAACTATTCGTGCAGTTTAGCTTTTCTTTAAATTATATATTTTTTTTATTGGGACATAAAACTGCTAAAACATTTCGCCTTAGTCGTCGTTCAAAATTAGTTATAAAAACAAGCAGTCTTATCAAACACCAATTTTTGCAAGTATTTGTTAGTCGTTCGAATAGAAACAGCAATATTAATAATAACACAATAGTACATAGAAGGCTACTCATGTTGTATTCTTTCCAGTTTTCTTAAGGGAAATTTTCCGGAAGTTCACGTATTGCCCCCAGAATATGGTGAATGAACTTTACTAAATGTAGGCCTAAATTTAAACATAAGTGGTGGACGTTTTATACGTACAGATGCACTGTTTTTGTTATGATTATAATTAAGTATTTAACCTAACACTACTGTATTTATTCTTAAGCCTACAGTCCTTTACAAAAATGAGTTGAATCAAAATGTATTCCAACTTATCTTTTATGCAGTTGCATAAAATGCATTTCCTCCAAATGCATGATTTTTATGCAGATCTCTAAATTCGTATGGACAAACCATAAATTGATCTGGAATCGTATTTTTCAGTATATCTGCTGTTAATTCAGATAGATTTTCTCCTTTTAAAATATACTATAAACTTAAATTTATATTCTGCACTAATTTTACTATGTAGTAAGTAATAAAACAATATAGTTTTTAAATATTAAATAATAACTAATTAATTACAAACGATGGTAATTTTATTTATTTTGATTATTTTCTGTAGACTTTAATGTTAAAATATTACAATTTTGAAATTTTTTGGAAGTAAACAATATATTAAAAATGCTTAAGGAAGGGAAGTATAGAAAGAACGATGTAGGATCTAGTCGGTATGTCATAAGTAGTGGGCATACCAATTATCACTCCACTAGGAGAAAAGACCAGATGCTTCCAAGAGCGTTACAAATTGGCGTGGCGAACAGATTATTCATTAGTTTTAAAAAATTAGGAAGAAAAATGTTGAATGTAAAACTGCCTCCTAGCGGTAAGTATAGAAAACTCGATGTCTGAATTGAACGCACAAGATGCTCTTTCAATGACGAGATTTTACGTTGCAATTTAAACTATTAAAAATAATTAGAAAATAATACATAATGAGTAAGTTCAAGAAAGATGTGAGTAGTGACTATAACAGACTTGTAAATCGTGTTTCAGTATTATGGTTCTCATCAGTTCCGCATCAGCTTCATATAGATATAAACTTTTAAAAATGAGCATGTTCGTCAGGTACAATCAATAAAACTTGAATGGGTGACACGATAGAAGTCTAGCAGTGTGAAAACAGGATTCGCATCACAAAAACAATTTTAGTAAACAGAACTTTTTTGTGGAAGAGGCACGTTATTTGATTGCTATTTAGTATACGATAATAGTCACGAAAATACTAACAGTATCTAAAATAACAAAAATTATAAATATATTTTGAAATAGACATGATTTGTTTTGAAAGCTGGGGTGTTTAGGAGGTCATGAGTTCCTTAAGCCGTATATCAGGAAAAACAAGGTTGTATCATATGTTTAGTATAAATACGTTACCATGGTTGTACATAATGTCCTGCTAAGCATAGGGAAAAGTGAACTGTTCTATTTAACTCATAGCCAGTAATAAAAAGGAAGAACACTTTCTAGTAATTAGAGAATTACCGATGAGAATAAATGTCGTTGACGTAACAGACATTTGCAGCAGTATTACATTAATGTTTTAATACGAATATTTTAATTAATGACATCCTAACATACCTGTAGCAAAACGGATCGGATAACATTTATTTAGCTCAACATTAATCTAGTAAATAGATACCTGAATACCTCAATTTTCATGGCTCTATGTGGGAAAGTTATAGCGCAGACCACGAGGGGCATGCGTAACGATACAAAATTGCATGACGCTAGCAGTTCAAAATGTTATGTGAATGTAAAGAAAGACGTCCATTGCACTTAGAGTACAGCCGACGCTCGTCAGACTTTTAAAGAATGAATTTTGAGTACCTGCTTATGCAGACAATAACAAAAAGAAAAAGTAATTTAACGCACAATAATCCATAAGGGAAGTTATTTTAGATGTTTTCCTAGTACCAAGATAGGTTTAGATAAACCGCGAATTGGCAACGACTTTTACAGACAGAATAAGAAAACCGGAATTGAACTGTTCCAAAGTCAAGTTGTTATTTTATCCATATGTGACGGTGACATTTGTAAACTCAGAAATATCATTTTATTAAAGCATAGTACAGTAGTATAAACTCTTCCAACGATGTTAATATAATGGAGACATTAGGGAAGAGCACACGAAAACAAACAAATATGGAAACGATAGAACGCATAAATTTACGAAAGAGGATATGAAGTGGGCATGTAACAAGTGATATTTAGAACGAACACAGGAAGAATGTTAGGAAGACGTTTTCAGTTTATGCTAACAAACAGAAAGCACGGAAACTACAGACTATGTACAACAAAAGACGTATGGAATACTATGAGTTAAAGGATATACGGAGTCTCATAAAGAGAAGACAATGGAAACTAAAGAGTTGTGAAATTCGGTGGCAGAAATGCGGTTCAGAAGAAGATGAAGATAGGAGGCAGGAAAGTGAATAAATATTTAGTGGATTTGCAATAGCAGTGAATATGGAATTTAAAAACGTGTGTGATTTGCAAAAAAAAAAGGTGTCAAAAAACTATCATTTAGATGTGGAACAACGAACTAAATGTAGAATCTCTAGTAGACAGAAATTGGGATAGCGATAGATAGCAGTCATTTACCTGAAAAAAAAATTCAGCAGAAAACACGAAGAGGAGTCAACATGATATTGGATGAAGAAGAAGAACATATGGCATCGAGAGGCATCAGAAACAAATAAAAATCGAATACTGTTCATCTGATTTTATCACCCGAGGGGGGTGGTGGTATCCATGAGTATCGGTGAGTACTTCACCAACCAGTAACGAGTATCTACCATATTGATTCAGAAGCCAACAGACAGTTTATTTCATTAAAATTAATTCATTCGATAAGGTAGCGCGAATGTAGGCCTACACATTTTAATCAGCACGTAAATTTACATGACCGCCATCAACACGTATGGCCGTTAAACTCAACTAGGACTATTGTAAAACGTGGCTTAATAAATAAAATAAAGAAGAAACCAGTCAGAATAATTTTCAGAGAATGTAGGTAGGCAGATATGCATAAACATGAAGAGCCCGAGTGTGTTCTTTTTTTCACCAGTTTATAATAAAATTAATAAATTATTTTTTAAGAAACCCATTGAGTCTAGTAACAGAACTATGCGGTTCATTTGCATACAAGAATTAATTTAAATAAGCGCACAATCATGAGCGCGTGCGGGCGCACCTTGCTAATATGCATGCACATACAGTAGGCTACATTTAAAAAAAACAATAATCAAGTACATTAAGTATATAGTAGTAATGTAATCAAACTGCGTTAAGTACAGCTATATCGTCAAATGTATTCTCTGTTCGACAAGCAGTTAACATGGAGCTACAGAACGTTGACAGATGATTACGTCACACTCACACACTTTTATCAGTTACACTTTCTTAAACTGTAAGAATACGTATACCAGGATGTTTCTGGAAGTTTCTACTACCCTTCACTCAACTGCTTCATTCCGCTCACTTCCTTCACTCACTTAGACGTATTCCGCCAGAATCGATATAAACGTAGATCTGAAAACGCTTTGTTTTATACCTATGCGTAATGAACGATTTTCCAGTTTTTTGGTCTCGAAGATAAAATAATGGATACTGCATCCATGCAAATGAAATTATGACACACAATTGATGACTTTGTATAGATGTTCACCTAAAGAATGTAAAAATAGTTGCTCAAGGCCATAAGTTGTATTCCTTTTATGAAAATGCATAAAAATTGACCTAAAACAAATGTGACAATTCATATTTTTGTATTTACTACTATTCAGTTGCTGCAAAACGAGTCTCTCTCTCCTATGGCGCTACAGCCCAAGTCGGGCCCTGGCCTCCACCAATCTCCGCCTCCAATCCACTCTATCCACTGCAACCATCCTCCAGTTTCTTATCCCCATGTCTCTCGCGTCCTCTGCAACTCCATCTTCCCACCTCTTCCTCGGTCTACCTCTAGGTCTCGTTCCCTCCCATGTACCCAGCAAAGCCCTCTTAGGGTTCCTGCCATCCTCCATTCTCATAACATGTCCGGCCCAACGCAATCTTTGAATTCTTATAAATTTTGAGACTGGTATCTCTTTATATATTTGATACAGTTCGTTATTGTACCTCAGTCTCCATGAGCCATTTTCTTGTATTGGGCCTATAATGCGTCTGAGGATTTTCCTTTCAAAGGTGTCTACTATGTCGACTGTTTTCTGTGTGATTGTCCATGCCTCACACCCGTAGCATAGCACCGGTCTGATGACAGTCCCATATATTTTCATTTTTGTTTCCCTGTGCACATCCCCAGACCTAAATGATGGCAGCAATGCGAAGTACGCCTTGTTAGCCATGGTGGTCCGTCTTTGGATCTTCGGCTCCTCTGATCCAGTCTTTGCTAGATTCACTCCGAGATACGTGAAATTGTCCACCACTTCAATTGTGTCCTCCTCTATCTCGATGTTGTTATGAACCTGGTCCCTTCTTGTTTGGATAAGCATTTTTGTTTTATCTGTATTTATGGCTAGCCCAACTTCCTTGGCTTTGTTTTTAAGCTCTATAAATATTTCTTTAGCTGCCGTGATCCGTCTTGACATGATGTTAATGTCATCTGCATATGCGGCTATCTGTACAGTTTTATTTGTTAACAGATTGGAGCTATTTATTGATAAGCCTCTAATTACATATTCCAATGCAATATTAAATAGTGTTAGGGCTAACCCATCTCCTTGCTTTAGTCCTCGTGTAATATTTATGGGTTCAGTTAGTTGGCTATCCACCTTTACTTGGGCTTCAGTCTGCTGCATAGTAACTTGCGTTAATCTTACCAGCTTGCCTGGTATTCCAAATTCATGCATTATGGTGTAGAGTTTGTCTCTATTAATAGAGTCATACGCTTGCCTGAAGTCCACAAAGATCTGGTACACATCAATATCACGTTCCCATCCGCATCTTAGTATCTGTTTTACCGAGAAGAGTTGGTCGATTGTAGACCTTCCAGGTCGGAATGCAGCTTGGTATTCCCGTATTATATTTTCTGTGAGGGGTCTCAGCCTTTGGTTGAAGATGTACGCAAAAACCTTGTAGGAGTTGCACAGCAACGAAATGCCTCTGTAATTTTTACATTGAAGTTTGTCGCCTTTTTTATAAATGGGGCATATAGTGCACTTATTCCATTCCATGGGGATTCGTTCCGTTTGCCATATGTCCACGATTAAGGAGTGCAGTGCGACTGCCACATCAGTACCTCCAGCTTTAAGCAGTTCTGCAGGAATTAAGTCTGTACCTCGTGCCTTGTTGTTCCTGAGGGGACTAATAGCTTCTTCTATTTCCTGAATTGATGGTGGGTCAGATTCCATCCCCCCAATGTTTGCATTCCGCGGAGTGTGAGCAACAATTTCTCCTCCCTGTAGCATACCACCAAGGAGGCCATCGAAGTACTCTCGCCAGATCGTTTTAATTTTCTCTGGATCACTGACAATTCTATTCTCTCTGTCTCTACATAGTGTTGTAGATGGTTTATAACCTTCCCGCAAAACGAGTCAGTTCAGTCTAAATGACGCTGCAGATAAATGGTTACAAGGATACATTTTTACTCTTATTATATGTTAAAGACAGGTCTAATTTTCCGTAAAAATTTACAACAAAACCGAACTTATTTGAATCATTTACTGGAAAGTTAATATGTTTTGAATAAATAGCATGCTATCTACAAAAACATAGTTCTCAGGTAGTTTTTTACGATTTTCAGGCAGGCTTATTCTTTACGGCCTTTGAACCATTCAAAAAAATGTTTTTAGTCTTAATGCCGTATGAAATCATTTACCTGTGACATTATTTTCATCCGTATAGATGCACTATGGAGTTGTTGTACCTTTGAGGCCACAAAAGGACAACTTCGGTTGGGCGTAAGTAGAGAACAGCGCTTTCCCACACCTACGTTTATATATTTTTTCCTTTATTTTGATTAGAGCAATACGCCTGTGAATTACGGCAAAATATTCCTGAAACACTCCATATACTAATTTGACATTCAACATCTAAGACGTTACTAGATTAATTCCCATAGTTCTTGTATTTCTTTTATATAACTTCCAGTTGTGTAAGTGATTAACTGTCAGGATACGCTTGGTTTTACGCACTAGTCTGAGCGTAAACACACACACACACACACACACACACACACACACACACACACACACACACACACACACACACACACACACACACACACACACACACACACACACACACACACACACACACACACACACACACACACACACACACACACACACACACACAATGAAGATAAATAGCTGACTACGTGACTGAAAAAAGACTGTAACCTGTTAGCCGACTATATCTAGTCGACTATGCAGCACACACCTTAACTGTATAAATCGATTATTTCGATTATATCTTTAGTCTCCAAGAAGAAGAACATAAACTTGGAAGATGTCAGGAGGCGCAGAAAGATGCAAAACTGACTATAAGTTGTGAGGAGAAAAAACAGGAATCAAAGTCATCATTATCATCATCTTCACACCACGGCATAGGCAAGGTGCTGCCTGTTTCGCCTTGGCAGATCCTCCAGCCATCTCTTCCTGGGTCTACCAGCACACCTGTATCCTACAGATTTATATTTCCACACTGTTTGGCCAGTCTTGAATCTGAAATTCCAATCGGTCGAAAAAACATTTAAAGAGAATGCTAGATTCAGGAATCAAATTAATCTTGGTAAACTTTATGCATGGTCTGACATCGATAGTATTCACAGTTTAATATGAATTTTCCTTCGAATTGAAATTAACGAATAAACAAAACTAAGGAAACTTAACGATAGGATGTAATGGGATTTCGGAAAGAAGATATACAATCATAATTCAACTGAGAAGGTGACGGATACCCAAATAATGAAGATTAGCCTGAGGAAGTCAATGGAAATTGAGATGCTTTTAAATGTGCCGCCGTAAATCTTACCACGGCTTTTTTACAAACAGAATTATCATTGTTGCACACCACTATAGAAAAATTATTCCGATTAGCGTTTTCAACCTTCTCAGCTCATCGTCAGATCGGAAATAACAACAGAAATAAAATAAACTCTTCACACCCCCACCCGCCTCACTGTCCACACACACCCCCGCAAACAAGCTGTAAGTCAAATGTCCCTTCCCAACCTTCCAAACAATGTCTGGGTAATAGTGTCATTCCGAAATACGCGCAAGTTAAAATTAAAAATAAGAACGCGGTAGCTAAAAAAGTAAAAGAACAAAGCGAGAAGTTGTGGATAAAATTAGAAATAAGGTCACTTTACGCCTTAATTAATAAATATAATAGGGAATTATATGACAGACATATAGAGTTGTTAAGAATGTACTCGTATGTAGAGTTAGAAGAGATATTTTATAATGTTGGTTTGGGGTACGTAGAAAAGAAATTGGAAAATAAAAATAAAATGATGGTAGATAAGTTGAATAAATTAGTAAGAAAGGACGAAATAAAAAAGGAACACCTCTCTAAAAATAACTATGAAAAAAGAGTAACAAACCTTACAGAGGTAACTTTCAATACAGAAGAACAAGAAATGTTAGCAAAAGGTTTAAAATACGCGCCGCCACCAGAATTAAATAAAGAAAAAAACATTATTGAATGCGAAAGCATAATACAAAAACTAGAAAATGAAAATGATAAAAAACGAATAAGGTAGAAAGTAGGTAACGTAGTAGATAAAATATTTAAGGAAAATTTTTATAACTCAAAAAATGAACAAAAAAATCAGGTCAACTGCAACTAAACTAAAAGACAAAAGCAAAAAGAATGATATAGTTACAAAGGCAGACAAAGGAAACACAATGGTGCTACTGAAAAAGGACGAATACATAAAGAAAACGGAAACATTTATAATTGAAGGACCATATGAAGAAGTAAAGTATGATTATACAAGTAAGTACCAGTCAAGAATAAAACAAATGACGAAACAAATAACATTTATAGAAGAAAACAAGAACAAATATTTAATGGAAAGTAATCCAACAGCATCAACTTTTAAAAGTCAGGTTAAAATACATAAAGAAGGAAAACCAATTAGATCGATTGTTCTTTTATTAATGCACCTATTTATAAATTATCAAAGGAAGTTAGCAGAAGGTAGAAAATAATGTAAAATTGATAGAAAAACTAGAAAACATTAGAATTAATGAAAATACAAAATTTATATCACTGGATGTTAAGGACATGTTCACCAATATTACAGTAAATAAAGTTATTAAGTTAATAAACGATAATAATATGGGAGAATACAAGTATAAAAAACAATTGGTTAAAGTAATTAAAGAATGTCTAAATCAAAACTATTTTAGGTTTAATACAGAAAAAAGGATTACCTATGGGATCTTCATTATCCGTAATTCTTGCAGAAATATACATATACATATACATATTCATATATGGATGATTTTGAAAAGCAATTTATAACTTCCACTAGGTACAAAGACAATATAAATTTATGGACTAGATACGTTGACGATGTATTAGTAATTTGGGAAGGAAGTATAGAAGAAATGCGTGCGTAAATGAGGTAAATAATAAGGATAAAAACTTACAGTTTAAAGAAGAGATAGGAGGTAAGAAAATAAATTACCTAGATATAAACAGAAATTAAGAATAATGAAAAACTACAATTTGGGATATTTAGGAACGAATCGTATTCTGATATAATTATACCAAAAGAATCTTACCACCCTTATAGATATAAAATGGCGGCAACCAATTCATTTTGCTATAGAACTCAGAAGTGTTTAAAAGAGACAGAAACAAAGGATAGGGATATGAAAAAGATAAAGGGAATTGTAAGGAATAATAACTATAACACCAACATAGTGGATAAAGTTATGAAAAGTATTAACATACAAAAAGCTAAAAAAGAACCAGAACAAAAGAATTATGCAGGGTAATTAACATACATAGGATCACATACCAGAAAAATTATAAAATGTTTTAATAAATACGGAGTAGATATAGCAGTTAAAAAGTGTGATACGGTATTTGATAAGGTAAAGAATAAAAATATAGAAAAAATCCCAGTGTTACAGAGAAGCGGAGTTTATAAATTAAAATGTAAAGAATGCAACAAAGGTACCTAGGTGAGACAGGACGGAAATTTGTATGCAGGTTGTCTGACCAAAAACGTGGAGAAGGTAATAGAACAACGAATTCGTTATATGCAAGGCATTTCATAGAAGAGAACCATAAGTTTGTTAATCCTTTGGAAAACTATGAAATTTTAAAAGTAGTAAATAACACAGTTGAAAGAAAGGAGGAGTTAGAAATATTTAAAGAAAGACAGAAAGGGTTAGACAATTTAATGAATACTAAAACTAAATTTGATAATGAAGAAATATTTTATAATATAATTAAGAAGTAAGAGGTAGAGGACGGATAGATAACATTAAGAATTAAATTGCATATAGGGATGTTTTTAAATAAGGGTGAGTGACCGAGCCCAAAAGTGTGAATGAGAAAGGCTTTACAACGTTAGGTTTTGAAAAGAATGTGCACGCACACGCACACACACACACACACACACACACACACACACACACACACACACACACAAGGAATGTGCTAGAAAAATATGTAACCGTACCGACGGGGGTGACATGGCTCGGAGGTTGAGAAGGGACATTTGACTTATAGTTTGTTTGCGGAGGTGTGTGTGGACAGTGGGGCGGGTAGGGGTGTGAAGAGTTTGTTTTATTTCTGTTGTTATTTCCGATCTGACGATGAGCTGAGAAGCTTGAAAGCGCTAATCGGAATAATTTTTCTATAGTGGTGTGCAACAGTAATAATTCTGTTTGTGATTATAACCACTAACACAACTTTCTTAATTACACAGCTTTTTTTCACAGAGTGGGTAAGAATAGACAACTAATGAATAAAAGAAGACGCTATTGAACACACATTAGACGGTGGGTAATATAACATTTGTTATAGGGAAAATGAAAGAACTCTGCATAGAAGAATTGAAAATAAAATATAGGGAAGTTAGGTAAGTAAGAAAACGAGAATTGGACGATAAAAGCAAAGAAACAGATGGTAGTGTGAATTAGGAGAACAGAAACTGCTTATGCGTTAAAATACATTAAATTGAAAACACTTTGTAGAAATACGTCTACAAGATGGTGGGATAAAGAATTTTGTAAATGAAAAGATTCCTAGCCACCTTAACGACCAAGAAAAATTGGAAGAAGACGGAAACGATATTTGCAGAGTGAGGAACCGTGTCCTGAACTTCTCCAATTTGGAGAAAGGTAGAGAATCACATGAATTTTGGAAGGTTTTACATTTCTTGCAGAATACGCTTCAGCGTATGACAGAATTTCTCATCGTAAGTAAAAGCTTTAAAACAAAACAAAAATTAAAAAATAAGAAAAATGCAAGATAGGTTGTTTACACTTATGAAGGTAAGGCACGAAAAGGGACAATTACCAGAGTACTGTAAACAGGCCCTTATGGTTGCACAAAGACAGGAGACAATGCACAAAAATATCATTCCTAAAGTATATTGATTCGTGCACTCTAAATTATGGTAGGAATTATATATAACAAAATATTTAATAATGTTTCAAAAGACGAGTTTGCTTCCTGTGAAAATGGAGGCACGAAGAAAGCTGAATGTTATTATTGAAGGAAGCTATCGTTTTAGTTTTTGTAGAATTAGACAAGTGTAGGCTTTCTTTGACATTGTACTTTGGTTATTTGGTTGGTGACATTGTAATTTTATAAAATTCTTGAAGATGTCCATTTGCACAACGAAGATGGATAAACTAAAAGGTAGGCTATGTAAAAGCAAACGGCGGAAATAAGATGAGAAAGAGAATGAAGTGTGTTTTAGAAAATGAAATAAGGAAAGGAACTAGGCAAGGCTGTTCTTTGTTATACTGTGTTCTATGTTGCTGTTCAACATATACTCTGAATAAAAAGAGTATATTATAGGAATAAAATTGGGGACGAAATAGTCATGTCAGATAAACATATGATGTAGCCCTTATGGCTGAAAGTACATAACAAACTGCTTAATAAGGAAAGAAGACTTAATGTGCTTGATATGAAGATGAACGGAAAGAAACAGAAGATCTAGCAACACACAGTGGAGATGCACAGGTAAAATGAATATTCAAATAGGAGGTGTACAGATATATAGGTAATGACTTTCCGAACGTGCAGTAGAGCCTCATCGGGTGGAAGATCCAAAATCACATAACCTCAAAAATTTTTTATCGGAAATTCTAAACAACTACAGTGTTGCGTACCTAGGTGTTTAATGCGTAATGTAACATGACTAATTTCGTGCGTATAAATAGCACATTCAGAACATTGTGTAAGGCCGTAAAGTAGTTGAAAAGTTCTATCCCCTTCAGGAATCTTTACGCGTCGTTGGTAACATGCGATCTAAAAACTATGGAAAACAAACCTGTTAGTTATTTGTTTGATGGCGATATAGTTGTACGTTTCAGTTGATATGAGCGCTTATTTACGTATTCAAAGCTTTATTTGATTTTTAACTGCACTTTAATAAACATGGTTCCTTTGTGATTGTTGCCATTAGATGGTTGCGTAATGCACAGATTCTCAATCTTTTTACGCTCTGTGCAGTCCTTTGGAACCATATTTGCCGTCACGTCCTCTCAAAGCTAACCGCTTGGCGTGCTTTATCTAACTACTACCGTTGTTTGTCGCTCATGCTTTGGCAGCTAGCTAGTATAGGCCTATTACTTGTAGGCCTACACTGATATTTTATGAACCGTTTCAGCAATTATGAACTGACAGTTACGAAATGAACCGAATACTTAACAGTTTAAAAGACTGATAACAAAACATATCGTTAAAAACATTAAATTAAAACAGTTTACACGGTTTTTCTCAGTAGTCTTGAAAATTATTTGTTGACACTCCGCCGGTTCGGAACTACGCGTTCCTTTATATTTTTCCAAACTTTGGCTTCAATAGATAGAAATTCTTATTTGATATTTATAATAAGGTTAGTTTAATTCAATGTTGTTTTTATTTCAAAAGTTAGTATATTTTTCTTGTAAATTGATTCCTACAGATCCTTGTTTTATGTATTTTCTAACATTTCAGTCCTTTGATTTCATATTACTTTATCAGAAGCACTGGCCGCGAAAACGTTATGACAGAAATTCAAATAAATTATGTTTTAGTTTATTTTGTCTTATTATTCAGCCTTACTATTTATTATTACACTCAGTTTTAATCTTCACCCTATAAGTATTTAAGAAATAAACTATCAGCAGACATGTTTGGTCTGCATGTGGTTATTTGCAAAAAAAAAAAATCGTAGACGTTATAATAATGGTGTCTCCTTTTTGAACTACTGAAGTAATTTAGGAATTAGGCACCTCGTGTGAGCCATTCATAAATTATAAATATTTTAAAATTAAGGCGTTATAATATTCTGTACTCCACGTACATAACGTGTGCCTACGATGGCAAGGTTTTTAACGGTTTTGCGTTATAAAGTTTTATCCTACGTTATAATCTGTGTTAATAGTTTTTCAAATTATAATTTTAAAACGCTCACAGAGAAGGATGTTTTAATAAATTAAAGTTGGTGAGAAAGCAACATTTTGTTCGTCAAGGTCTAAAAATTCTACTTAGGCCTACATTGTTCTTTAGTTTGAGCTTAAAATGGTTCGGACCACTCTTGACTGGTACGCTTTTTGAAAAGTCGATTTAAGTATAATTATAGTACATGATTAAGAAACACGGCTGTCTTATTAATTAATAAGAGAGAAATTATTAACCAAAGTTGGCAGTGAATGTTACGGTTTGCGCCACGGCGACACCCACCATCTGTGGCCTCAAGACGTTTGGTCATTTGACCGTGAAACATCCAACCAATGTAATGGCATTACGCTCGACTCCTCAGGCTACCACCTAGTACCTCTCAATTCCCGACAGGCTTCCGGCCAAATATGATTATGTTTTCTCCTGTACTACATATACAACAAAGATAATCATTTAGTTAATAAGAACTGGTGGGTATAATATACGTAACAACGGATAGAAAAAAAGAATTTTATAAAATTCTAAAACAACATAGTGGCATGAGGTAAGAGGACAACACACAAATAATGATAAATGATGGTTACTTTCAAACTATTTCTTCACTGTTTTGACATCCCGTAGTCCACGTACACGTGTCTACTCGTATTTGTACCGCCTTCAGATTGATGATTTTAACTCTTGTTGTAATGAAAAAAGAGCGCGAGTATATAATGACATGTGTTTTATTATATCAGTGGAGTTTGAGTTAACAAGTGTCTCAAATTTTATAATAGAAGAAATTCAGGTTACATGTGAACTAACGTAATTGAAACCGATTTAATTTAAATACAATACACGTTGAGAGGTTTAAACACGTTTAGCAAGAAGACGAGTGCGTACAGAAGAGAACAACATGTTTATAAGTGTTATTAGATACCTTACGCATTAGCCACATGCACTTAACACACCTACGCGATGATTATAACATGCAAATCGTAAGGACGCTAACTCCTGTACTAACGGTGACAAAACATGTTATTTTCACTTTCTTTGTACTCATGATGAGGCAGTTCAAACTTGATGGTGGTTTTTGCTCGTTCTGCGTTTCTTAGGTCCGATTTCGTTTATTCTTTCAAAAGGAAGCTTTTAAAAACCACCTCTGGAACTATCCTAATTTCTTTATGTAGCTCCTTGTTCCATTACAGATGTTTATAATGGAACAGAATGTATTAAAATTTAGTTAATAAAATCCTTGAATTCTGCTCTAACTTTGTGTGACTTGCGAAGAAGTGAGTTTCAGCAGAGCTACAGCAACACGTACGTTTGTTCAAACGGTGCCCCATCCTTCGTTTAACGGGCACACACTTGCCTATCCATTATTTCCTAGATATTTAATTTTTTTCATCACTGTTAATCTGGTTAATCGATATTTAATTACATTCGTGTTCACGTTTTTTCAGTGATTGCTTCTGTTGTCGATGTTTCCTCATTTCTAATTCTTTCAACTTTCATCTTTTCACGCCACGTTGAATCTTCACATCGACGACTATTTTGATTTGGTTTTTATAGTCACAACACATGACTACAAAAAAATATATAATACAATAAAACAGCTACCTTTTTGTAAATCTTAATTCTATTATCTAACAAAATTATTCACTTATTATTTTGTTCAGGCGACTACTGATTGATTTTCCACGTGCTAAATACTAAACGTGACAAATTCACTTTTGTTAAAGGAACTAGATATATGTTTTTCTGAATTATTTTTCTTTCCATTTCTGCTGCAATACATAGTCTACAAGTTTCGTTTCGAACGTAAAGCACGTCGGCCTACATGAGTGTGTATGCGCGTACGTATACATTCATACAGTTACAACAGTTATCTAATATGAATAAAGTGGAGTCAGATGATAATATATTAAAATTACTAGTTGTGAATGGATTAGAACATCTTATGTCATAAAAACGGAAAAAGGAAAACTTAAAGATTAAAATTGAAAACAAGTAAGGCGAAGGACAGAGGGAAACTATTGAAAACCCCGTGAAGTGGAAATTACCAAAGATAAAAAGAAGAGAAAATACAGAAAATATGCAGTAGGCCTACATTGCTTCTACAAAGAGAAGTTATGAAATACGTTGGGGGCGGTGTGGATACTAGAATGCAGAAAGGCAAATGGGAAGACAGAGTAGCGTAAGAACGAATTCTGAGTATCGGATTAATACAGGGGACGCGCCCGTCGTAATATGTAATGACTCGACGTAGTGAAAATTATACCAATAACTGTTTAATTCCGTTCACTGAAATCATATTCCTATGGCAGCTAGTGTCTTCCTTTCTCGCTTACTGTGAAGAACATTTTGTTTAGAAAAAGTTTATTTTATCCAAAACATATGCAACAATAGTTTTAAAGGAATGTATTCACAATTAACTTTATGCACACACACACACACACACACACACACACACACACACACACACACACACACACACACACACACACACACACACACACACACACACACACACACACACACACACACACACACACACACACACACACACACACACACACACACACACGCGCGCACACACACACACACACACACACACACACACACACACACACACACACACACACACACACACACACACACACACACAGAGTAACTATTATAACTAATAAACAAACACAATTACATTTTATTAAGCTTTAATAAACTAATATGGTCTTAGAGCTGCAGAACTCGCTCACTATTTTGAACAAAGTACATTTATTATTACACAAATTTCAATATTAGATTTTTTAATTATAGGGAATATTAATTAAACCCCTGTTTCTCTACTATTCATTTAGCAATATAACAATTGTAGAGCATACCGTCATACAATAAACACTGGAAATTCGAAACATTCGGATTTTTGTTACAGTTCCTTTAAGTCTGACACCTTGCTGGATTTTCACAACTTTTTTCAAATTTTTGATCTGAGGTCACAAAATTTTGAAATTTTCAAACTTAACACTACATTCAGATGATAGTTAAAATCTCATAAATAAATTTGATATCCCACATGAATTTTTTGCGATTGTGGTTAAAATATTCAGATTGTGGTTAAAATTCCCTTTTAATTTGGTACCATACGTGGGGGTTTGGCGACTTTTCATAGTTTTGACACCTCACAGTTTTGACACCTCACATTTTTGCTTCCTGCCCTCTATTTTTGAGGAGATAAATATAAAAAAAATAGGTTTTTTTTTAACGTTGCATGGCAAGTTTTACGAAAATCGGTTGATGCGTTCAAAGGTTGTCGTGAGACATACCCCAAACAGGTAGACAGACAAATTCTAAACGGTCGAGTCAAAACTGAGACTCGCTTAAACTAAAGTGTTACTGGGATATGTATGTCACTGTGTTCGTAAAATATAAATCAATTCACCATAGGAAGAAGCTGCCTTTCAATTTAACAAAACGTACATAGCTTAGTTATGAACATAAATATATGTGCGTGTGTATATGAACATAAACATTATATTATACGTGCGTGTGTGTGACTAATATAATGGAAAAATGTACAGTTTGACATTGTGACTCGTTAATTTAATCACAATCAATAACAAATTATTGTAATTAAAAATTAATATTCTTTTATGACATATTCTTTTATTACACTCGTCAGAGAAAATGCTGATTTCTAAAAATAAAATATCCGCGAATACGGTCTAATCCGAACAGATTTTAACAGCGAACGGAACGTATAACAAGGGGGCGGTTGGAGAGCATAGTTCACTTTGTACTCGTAGAGGGCGATATCAACTAATTTGGTATTAGTCGGCCGCCAGCCGCTCTACGGGTAATACGTATTGCGTCGCGCTGTGTCCGCAATTCGCTTGTGTTATCGCACCGATTTTCACACAACGAAAATTAAACATTGTGTATTTCCCTGAAGTTTCAAAATAAACAGTCAAAATTTTTCCCCACGACTTAATTCGTATTCCCAACCTGGAGAACAGAGGTTCCGTAACCCTGGATACCACGTGCAGTAAAAGGTAAAAAAAGAACAATACACTCACACTAATGCATGCGTAGTGATCTTGCGTAGCTTAAATATTAAGTAAACGGTTGTCTGTATGTCTAACAATGTCAGTGTACGTAAAGCTAATTAATCGCATAATGGGTTACAGACTCGGTTACGATTTACATCACATTGTCAATGTTCAAAATTATTTATTACATAAAAGTATATAATAACGTGTTTAATAAAATAAAATGAAATATTGTTACGGTCCGCTTGTTAATTAGATATTTAAATTCGAGAGTATGTAACAAATGTAAGTAAATAAACGAATCAAATGATGTTACAGCCAGGTGAATCACATAAGTTCTCTGGCTTTCAACGCATTATCGTATAACACGTTGTACGTGTACAACGTTATTGAATATAACATGCCATCCACACGTTTAAAGTTCTAACAAAACAAAAATCCAAAATTGTATAACGCTTATTCGACGGGCGGAAATAATTGTAATATATATCTGAATGTATCAAGCTTTATAATGTATCGGTTTTACACATACTGTATACTTATTACAGTGAACCGGAGTGAATACGTAAGTCCCTATATATATGTGTGTGTGTGTGTGTGTATATATATATATATATATATACATCTACGTGATAGGCCTACGTGTTTATATGAGTGTAGGGTTTATGCTTATTTTAATGTACGGAAGAACCGAACTATACTAAAGTAAAGTTTTAAAATGTTTACCACACACACACACACACACACACACACACACACACACACACACACACACACACACACACACACACACACACACACACACACACACACACAGTTAAATGGTAACTTCCACGTTTCTTGCAGTTACAATATGATTGTCATAAAAATAAGAGACTAATTATTTTCTTAAAATAATTTTTATGCTAAAAATAAGTACGGAAATGGTAAAATTTTTAGTTCCTCACGTACGTTTCACAGAATCATGTTTGCATCGTCAGAAGCTCAGTTTATTAAATAAACTAATAAATACAACGTTTATTCTTGAATAGGCCTACATTAAATCTGTGACGATGCCGAACGCATTACCGTGATCGTAGGTCAGGCACTGAGACTTACCGTTTCCGCTCTAAAATAATAATTTTTATGATAAACAATACATAAATGTGTGTGTTGAAAAGAAGGATTTCAGTCTGAAATAGATTGCACGAACGCGTAGTAAATTTTATGAGCGAAGAGCACACAAGTGGTCTCGCATATTAGGTATATAAATTTTATACAGAATGTGCGCATTAAAATTGTATTAAAAGTTGCATTAAAACTTTATGCAGAATTGAAACAATTTTTTAGTGTGACCGATTAATCAACTCTGGTGTCCAATAAATGTCACTGCTCCGAAAGTTCCTAACTCACGACTTATGTTTACGATACAGTTGTAAACAAATTACTTCTAGTCATTCGGTATTATAAACGGAAGTATGCTACTAGCATTACGAATGGTACTGTGTAAACGTGTAGAGCTAATTAAGTCACCTGTCAGAAACTGTAAACGAAAATTCGGACAAGTAACTGCACACGAGTGCATTCTTAGCTCAAAACGCCACTCTTCTTGTCTTTTAAGTATGTGTGTGTGTTTGGGCACGCTCATGTAAACACCACGAGTTTTTATTGAGCTTAATTACATACCTTGACGATTTTAATCGTTTTTGCTCTTAAAACTCATTTTTAATTACTTTTTGAACTTATTAACTTTGTTTTATTTAATGCTTAAAATAGAATCCGCGGACACACACACAACAAGACGCATGCTAAAAATAATATATATATGGCTCATATATAAATGTGTGATGTAGGCCTACACATACATTACGGTACGTATACACAACGTTACGCGATTGAATGAGTTTACTTTTGTACATTTTTGGTAGATGTGGAAGTACGTTTGGTTTTTATGTGTGACTTAAATTCCGTAGAGCTTCTTATTGATAGTATTAATGAAAACAAATGGAATTAATTTTGCCGTCCGGCGACTGGTGTTTGAACAAACGTTGATACAGACTTTTACAAATTTACTGACGCAATCAATCGAAATTATTTATTTTTACTGAGTACATAAATATAACCAGTTTTCACACAACGAAAATTAAACATTGTGTATTTCCCTGAAGTTTCAAAATAAACAGTCAAAATTTTTCCCCACGACTTAATTCGTATTAGCTGGACTCGATGAGAAAATACATACTGCGAACAAATGTAACCGAATACGCTAAAACACAATAAAAGTGTTTACAGATCTTTTGATTTGTCGGGTGCTCCTATCAGAGTACACATAGAAAGATATTTGACGACCCCTCTTCTCGGATTGCCTCCATTGTAGTATAGTTTTTGAAAATAATACAATTGAGGCAGTCCGAATGGAAGAGCCTCCTGATAAAAATTACCAATCGCTTAGGACCTTTAGAGAAAGGTATTTGTTGTGGCGTTTGAAAATGTCTGTTATCATTGAAATATTCACATAACATCTCTTTCGTTATTTCGTTGAGTAAGCTACATAAGACAGTTTCTCTTTCACCCCCTCTACTTAATCCTTAGATAGGCTGGCAGCTTTTCATCTTCTGTAATTTTCAGCAGCAGCATTCTCTGTCTCTTGTTTCATAAACCCAAGACGGGATAGTTTCCCAGACGTGTTTTCTAAGTGCCGAAGTCGTTTTATTACGTTTGTACAAAAGTTCTGAACATTTACGTCTTGATGCAAAAATCTGACAACATTTTTTTCTCCTCTTACCTATTCTAAAGCTTCGTCCTCGCCACTGCCAATTTTGGTACCAGTAATCGTCCTCGGATTCTGTCTCGAATGCTTCAAGTAAATTCTCTTCTTTCTTGAGAGAAGATAACGTTTTTGTACTACGATGAGAAAAAGTACTTGTGTAGGTATAGGTTTTAAACATATTCTTCTATATTGTGGTATATTATGTTTCGATGTAAATAGCGTTTTAGTTTATTTTCGTAATTCTCTGTTTTAATGTTTTGTATTATTCTATCATCTTCTGGATTTTATTTCTGAAAAATTTGCAGCTTTTCGGAAGGGGTTGCCACTCGTTTTAATGTCAATTAAAAAACAAAGTAACGCTGCCTAGTAGTCTTGATAGTGGTAAGTTACGGCTAAATTAAAGATGTTACAGCGTCCAATATATGTGAAAACACACACACACACACACACACACACACACACACACACACACACACACACACACACACACACACACACACACACACACACACACACACACACACACACACACACACACACATGCATACACATTATTTTTATATTATAATGTATGCGGATGCATAATCTACAGTATGGATATCCATGACCCATTACAGCATTACAACTCACTTCGTGCAAACTGCTAACCGAATGGATGTGAAAAATGTTCATACGATTTACAAACAGTTCAAAGTTTGACAAAACCCTGTTGTAAGTACGAGAAATGTTAAAATAACTTACAAACAGTATAAATATGAGTATTACTTATATGTTAGACATATTTAAATTAGAATATTTATTTTCGTTGCAAGTACAAGAACAGGCTGTGTTTTTAAGTTAAATACTAATTTAAGTAATTATTTTAAGTAACAGTTCATAAAATTATTAAATAAACACCAGTATTTGACAAATCTGGAGTGGTGTTTTAATTTCACGTTTTAAAACATGCAATGATGGGAGTAATTAATAATTGGTACAGTTTAGGAAGCAACATTTCTGAAAACGTTAACTGTGTTAATGTAAGCAACACGAATTATCACGACCAGACGCGAATTTGAACTTGTATGTATGTACACTTTCGTATTTGTTTCAGATAACGTTAAAAAAGTAATTTCATCTGTTAAGCATGAAGTACGCGTAAATGTGAGGTTAACGCTGACAGCCTGAAAGTGCCACTTTTACCCAGCACGTACTCTCAGAAGTGGAACACCGCTGATTTATTTAAACCGTTTCTTGTAAAATATGCATTTCAAAAATATAAAAAATGTCATGCGATCAACGTAAACACGAGAGCGCGTTGCCGGTCTGCAGTAAAATGTGCGTTCCTCGTTACGACTGGCATAAAATGGTTGTCCTTTTTAAACTCCAAACATTAAGCAAGCCTATAATTGACATATCAGTTAATTATTAATTAAATTATTCAAGAATCTGTATACATTTTTACTTGCTCATCGTTTCTTCCTCCGTAGCCTAAAGGAACTAACCAGAAGATACGATATGTAAAAACTCATCAGTTCTGAGTGTATAAAACAACATAATATCCTATCTTTTAGTGATTATGTTGTTTTATACACGTCCACACAGGCCCGTCATATCCATATTCTTAGTTCTTAGCTGGTACGCTGTGCCGTGTGTTGGATGTTTGTGCAGTCCGTACCGGTACGCGGGTTTTGTTTTCAGTTAACGGCGTTGCTATTCATTTTAGAAGCTTATCTTCAGTTGAAATACGCTTCAGTTTCTGATGTATTTGTCTGTGAATGTAATTCAGTGATGGTGTGCGAAAAAACTGTCAGCGGAAGAAAGAATACAAAAAAAAGAATTATTTGTAACAATGGAGAATGTATTCTGAATGATACAATAACAGTAATGATAAAATGACCGTATACTTTGTTGCATAGAATCTTGGGAACTTTGATTATTGCAGCAACAAAAAATGGGAAAGTTTCAGTCTAACACGCTAGTGCACATGTCTTGGCGCTAACATTATCAAATTATTGTATTAGATTGTTTAGAAACAAAATTTCTGTACAAAATACAGATTTAGAAACGATTTTTCTGCTAAAGAGATTACGGGAAAATCGGTGTTCCACCTTAAGAACGGTCTTTTCTAAAGGTATGATCGTCTCTAAACACATTCTCGCTGATGGACAACGTCAGCTGTCTGCATTTTGAAAGTCAGACGCCAAACCGACAATTATTTTGTATCATTTCCTCAATATTTAATTACTCTTACTTTTGTATTTAAGTTTTAAAAGCAAAAATTCACACAGAAATGTCACACCGAATCGGTTTTGTCATAAATTAAGTGTACAACTGTATGAACGGTCAGTTCAAAACATTTTTACAGCATTACCTGGTTATTTAATTCTTATTAAATTTAATTAAAAATTAATATCAGCCATATTTTAATGGTGCGTATCTCGTATATACTTATAGGCCTATTGTTTTGTAAGGTTGGAGCTAATTTCAAACTAGTGAATTTTAGAAGATAATTAATATTTGCAGGAAGTACAACTTCTACAAGACAACTGTGTTTAGTCAGACACCGTATTGACTCTCATCAGTACTTCTTTTATATATTCTTTCTCAGCAATTTCGACACAATTTCATGTATGTTAGTCTTTCGTAATAATTTAAGCACCAGACCTCTTGAGCTTGCCTCAGTAATTATATTTATACTGGGCACTATGCGTGATAACAGTAGTAAGAATCTAACTACTATTAACATCGCGTTGACTCCACGCGATCCAACAAAGTTCTAGTTACTAATGTCATTCTATGACATATTTTGATTCTAGGTTCGAAGTTGCCGGTCGACTCAGAGCAATATAACAAAGTACTGCTATATGTTGCGATATAACAATGATTTAGGATAAACAGAAAATCAATTTTCATGTCATTTATACCAGGATAAACTGACTGACAAACAAAACTGGGAAGTTTTACGTCAGCTTTGTACGGTTTCTGTTGTTGAACATGTTGCCTTGAAGACTGTACACAATTTGTGACAGAATGTTCAGAATTCACAATTTTGACAGCGTGGAATCTGAAAAAATAAAGGCGAGACGAATAAAGCGGCATCGACTACATTTTTGTTTTGAATTACGGTAGATAGTTTTAAAATTTCGGCAACGTGCTTTAAAAAATGTTAATTGAATTTATTTTAATTTAATTAATTTTATTTTTAATTATTAACTTAATTTAATTTTATTGATTTATTTTAATTACAATCTTTCTAGTCGCATTATGGTTGATTTATATATGGTTTTAATGAAAGAAGTATAAGAAGATAAAAAAAGATAAAAAACAATTATTTAACATAGACACAGGTGTTTAAAGGAAAAAAGTATAGCATGAACAATTATTTAACATAACAAATCAGTCTTTCATTGATATATCATCTGTGACATACCATATTGATGAAGTGTAAGCCTACATATTTTCGGTTTAAAAAGACGTTTATTCCTTCAGCTATTTTATTTTGCTGTATTTAATTTATTTCCTTATTATATTTATTAAGTAATGAATTAATGAAGTCAATTTTATTTTCGTGTCTGTGTTTTAATTTTGCGCGCGCTCGCGCGTGTGTGAGAGAGGGAGTGTGCGCGTGCATATGTTGCGTGTTGCGTACTACTTTGTTTCTTTGCAAACGCGACGTATAAATCTCTTGGCTTATTATCAGTAATAATAATACAGAATCAACGTTTCTTAGGACTTATAAATATTAATAGATTGTTCTGAATTCTTTTGAAATATTTTATCCCTTGCCAATGCGCCTGGAGGAATACAGTGCCGCAAGGCCAGACCAAAAATAAGACGGGGTTGATTGAAGCGCTTTGTTGGTTGTGAAAAATTTTGCCCGAGGATAGAAAGTATGAGATTCCAAGCGTTGAGGGCTGGCCACTCAGCTGTGGGCGCCCGCAGGCGTCGCAGGTGGGGTGACGACTGCTGGGACATACATACTACTCCGCAGCCGACTTAAAAAGAGTCGGTTTTTGTTCTGTACTTGTTAAACTGGACGCACTGGAAATACGTTAATAACTTGAAACGAATTTTTTTTTTTTGTAACAGCCAAGTTCACATTTAACACGCGTGTTTTAGGCTTTAATTCAGAGTGTATAAGAATTTTACACATGGGAAATGAACAGCTAATTTTTACGGAGTGATATACCTATACTAATAAAACTGAAATTAATCGAGATTAATTAGTACTTAAACAAATAGCTTTTTGTTATAGAGTGTTATACACATCTGAATAAAACTAAAATTTAATCGAAGTTATTAACAGTAAAAAAAACTTCATACTAAAATACCTACAGTTAAAATAACTTCAATTTAGTTATTTTAGCGTATAATTATAACGAATAGCTATTAATAATAATTAAAAATTAGTTTGATTATGAGTTTTTATAATAAAAATACAGAAAGAAGGTAAGTACAAAATAATAAATGTAGCCTAAATCTCTAGATGCTTATCTCTCATAGTATGCCAAAAATAGCCATTCTTAATCGATAGAGAAATTAAAAAAAAACAATATACCAGAATGCATTGCAATTTCAGGCAACATATCGGATTCAGTGATGGCTGAATCGTAGACACAACATACTTCAAACAGAATTCTATACTTTGACATCGAAGAAGCACTGACAGAATCATGAAAAATGTGTTGAAATCCGTAAAATAGCAGTTGTCGTTAACATAACCGGATGGCAGTGTTCTCTTGATTCAATATAACTTTAGATTTGATCTCAGCTACGCATTTCACAAAAACAACACTAATTCACGTTCAATCAATCCTGATTTACTCTGGTTTTATCCTGATTTACACCAGACGTTTCGCCCTTTCTTCGATTTGGCATCCTCACTAACTAGATCGAAGCAAATCGTTTTTGTGAGCGTTAATCAGAATAACCGTGTGTTTAACCTCTTAGTAATCAGAAACACAATCTCTCGGTAATGATATTCCGCACTTTATACTTTGGTTCTGAAAACTTGAATATATTTTATTTTTATTACTGTGGCGGCAGGTACCATTAAGAAGAAGAAGATAATAATGTGTAAAGAAAAGTTTTTAGTTACATATTTTCTAATAGATTTTTTGTAAATAATTATAAAACTTGTGTATGTAATATATTCTCAATGAAATATTATTTAAACTGAATTATCCGATTATCTTCTTTCTTTTTAGTCCTCTTGTACACACACTAGTTGTCGAAATATCTTCTGTCACCTCATTTCTCTTACGATTGCGTTTTGCGTCTTCCAGTTCTTTGTTAATTCTTTCGTTGGTTATCAGGTTTCCTCCCGTTCCTCCAGAATAGTTTGGGTCGTGCAGGCCTCCTCGGTATTCCTCTTCTATACTTTCCTGAAGGTCTTGTGTTCTTTACTTGCATTGTCTCAAATTTCCGGGAAGAATCAGAATCACATCGGTGTTTTTATACTCTAGAACAGGTTTTCTGCTGATCTAACTCCCGTTTCTTTCCTTGTGTCCTCGTTTCACATCTTACCTCTTCGGTTTACATAGTTCTATTATATGAAGTCTGTAATTGTTGAGTATAGCGTGCAACAGTATTCGTTTCTGTACGTACGCGACACGCACTGGTAAATGAACGTTAGAGAGTGTACCATACGCGTAAACGTATGGAGTAGGCCTACTTCATACATAACAAAACACAATGCATGTTCGTTGACAGTATTTCATTTTAGACAGGTATAGAAATTCTACGTGTACTCTACTTGTTGGCAATAATTATTGGATACTTTTTGTAAAGTCGGAACTCTTTTTAACACGTAAATAAATATTTGGCTTTATTGAATCCAAAGAGAACACAGACATTAGCTTATAACCATTTAACCACAATGCAAAGTCAAGGTAAGCTACGTTCATTTAGTTCACCTTTCTGCAAACACTTGCCTTTGCTTATACACAGTACAGTTAAATTTGTCCACCTTCAGTAACGATTCGATCTCGTGAAGTGTCGAATATTTCGCTTCTTATACTGATGAACCTATCACTTACAGATTACAAACGAAACAAACGAAAGTGAACGTGATCGAATTTGTGCGGTTCAACTTCCGTTTGAGACTTCCAACTCGTGTCATGCATGATCAGCGATTGTCGAATTCAGAATTAGTCTACGCCTCGTGAAGACACGATTTGTTTTATATATAATTTGATATCCACAACGAAAATGATCATAAGAAAATATTTTATTTGGTATCATAAGAAAATGGTGTTCTTAATGCTACGAATTTTGAATTATTTTGCTGAAGTGCTTTAACAGACCCGGTTTCTAGCTATGTTTTCTATTGTTGGTTCTCATACTATTTAAATTATTCGCCAACTATTATTTTAACTTCTTTTCCGGGAATATTAGTAGCGTAATAAAAACGAAGATAAAAAGGGTTTTATCTAAAAATGTTTCTAAAATGTTGTACAGTATCCTGTATTGTAGGCCTACTAATCGAACAGATTAGGGGATTAGGGGGTTAGAAACAGTTGTTTTATAAACCTTTTTTTTTATGATTGTGTTTAAGTGCACATTCTGAGTTCAGCGAGTGAAGTAGTCGCAAAGTTAAAACCCTGTTATTATATTGGTTACAAAATACGTGTACTATATATATTTATATTGAACGTCCGCTTCCTCATTTTTATTTTAGTTGTTAAGGAAATACAAAATATGTTTTATCACGCCTGAGACATAATTTTATTTGCCAATTTTTAGTCTTTCTGTAACGTATTATGGATTGAATGCAATACATACGGTGTGTAACGTACAAGAGCCGATGTACTGTAAGTAACCTCGGTAGGTAATGTAAGGAGACTGTCACCCAACTGGTAGCTGCGTAATCCGAGTTGCAATCCAGTCACGACTCGCTCGTCACACAGGGTCGTCTTGACGCTTCTGCATTGTAGTCTACGCGAATTCTAAACATAAGAATATACAAAACTAATCCATTTATTATAATATGACGGCAGTATCTCTCCTATATCGTTATAATAGTACAGATAGATTTAGCATTAAGTTTAAAAATACTTCATAATGGATGTGTTATCTGCAATAATAATATTACTATTAAATTAAAGTCTATAATAAAATATTGTATATGTATTTTTTCTACTCTACTTTCTAGTCTACTCAATTAGTAGCATGTCAAGATATCTGACTGTGTTCGCATACGGTACATTTTTTTTGTACATTTTGTATTTTTTATACTTATCAGGTCGTGATTAATGAAATAAAATTGTATAGATTTTGATTAGTTAAGTTTAATATACCGCTTTTGTCCATTTTTGAATTTGATGAATGGCCACTTGCATCTTTCCCATTGTTTCTGCGATGTCAACAAAGCATGAAAAGGCGTGTCATCAGTAAAATGCTCAGTATTAATATCAAACTCAAGAACGTCACTAGTACGAAGGAAGTAAAGAGTTGGTTCTCTGAGGAACTACCGATTTGATTTCCTTCAGACCAGAGTTGGCGTTCTCCTGCTTATAATCTTGAAGTACGTCTCCATTAGACATGGCCGCCATATTCGCTTAATCGTTTGGAGAGAATTATTTGAATTTATGTTTCGATTCCTCATACGAAAATCTGAAACGTTTATGCCACGTTAAGAATATCGTCGAGTAAATCTTTTTATCTTTTCATACTTTTCCGACGATATCGGTTATCCTGTGTGTGTGTGTGTGTGTGTGTGTGTGTGTGTGTGTGTGTGTGTGTGTGTGTGTGTGTGTGTGTGTGTGTGTGTGTGTGTGTGTGTGTGTGTGTGTGTTATGTGTGTGTCCGTGTCCGTTAAATAACCAAACAGGTAAAATAAGTAATAAACTATTTACTTATTTACCACGGGCTGTTTTATAAGGATTCTTATATCAATTGTCGTCCTGCTCCACATTGGTATACAAATATAAACATTAAGTCACTACGATTAATCTCTAATTTACAGAATAGAAACTTCGCTGTGTTATTAAGCTGGCATAAAACCGCAACTTAATCTGCCTTTAAGTCTTGACAGATGATGATACAACGATAAAAGGCGGGACGAGGAAAACAGTATCTAGTTTCGGATCTGGCAATAATTGTATCAGCATTAATACAAGAAAACAATAGGAATGAGTTAAAACGATACCACAGTAAAATCCAAATACGGCAGTGAGAATTAAGTTCTTTGAAAGGAAGATATGAGAATATGAGACAGCGGATTCACAGCCGTTAAGGTATTTTTTAGAAGGTCCATGAATAGACATAAGGAATGGTGTAGACTCCACACACACACACACACACACACACACACACACACATATGTATATATACATGCAGTGAAGATATAAAATAAAAATTAAACATTTAAAGTACAGCACAATAGATAACAGAATAAAGAATGTGTTACCTAAGGTTCCAATTACAAGTTATCTGATATTTACTCAGTTATTGCAGTGCGCTCAGACAGGCTACCGAGGTTAATGATAATTTGTAGAGAATGGAGTTTCTAAAAGAAGAAAGATACTGACAGACTGATTAAAAGGATGGGACTAATCTTTTGAGCGAATTAGTCCACGCCATCTATTGCGATGTGCCAGCAGCAGCAGCAGAAGAAGAAGAAGAAGAAGAAGAAGAAAAGTCAGCAGAAGAAAGTAGTATATTACTGTATGATAACGAAGCACACAGACTACCTTGTTTCCAGATACGACATCGCAGGCAGCTATTGTGTGATGTTGCTATAGTAAAAGTGATAGTAAGAATTATTAATGTGAACACTAGCAGTCAAGTGTTAATATGAACGTAGTATCACTCTAGTCAAAACAGACAGTTTTTGTAACGAATACATACGTGAATCTCTATATACTTCTACTAAGTTGAGTGGTGTTGAAGATAGAAATGGGACAATCACTTTGTTGTAGTAGATCCGTGGCTACGTGACCATGCTGCGATTCAACGTACTGTACGTAATTTATATGCATAATTCCCAGAAAGCACATACAAATAAACACAAAATTGATTCATATGACACTTATGTTGGTAATAAGTTGTACAAGAACGCAGAAATTTCCGTAATGTGTGAGTATAAAATATAACACGTATAACATAAAGACAGAAACATTCTTTAAAACAGCGTATTATGTAATTATGAACATGACATTAATTTTATTACTATTTTATGGTTATGTATGTGCGAATATGTGTGTGTGTATGCGCGCTAATATGTTTGAATGTTTGTGTATTTTCCTTAAGTACAATTAACTGTATAGCCTGCAATACGTACGTCTATCGTTACGAGTAGTCGCTATCCGCGTACTTTATTTGTGCACGAGACGTCTGAATTAACAGAGTAGGCGCGATGCTTAACCATACCGCTTGTACGGCTGTGCTAATAATATATCAAATCAATATATTAGCCGACTGTAATTGTATATTTCTAATTTTCATTAAATACGAAACATTTATTAAACACAGACATAACATAAAACTCCGAGAATCAAAATATCTAGTATAAATTAAATGTTAGACGCGTCCTTCTCCTTCATCTAACTGTAACTGCATCTAACGCCCCATGCTCCGGTATCTTCCGAGAAGCGTCTAGATGTCATTGTTTTTAATTTCTCAAGAGGTGCTGTCTTGAACATTGGACAACTTTCAAGCAAGTGTGAGTCGACGAATTGCGTACATCCTGTTCTTTAAAAGCCAGAAAGATATAAAATTAGGAGAACTTAGGTCCTTTGAAACAATGCGGTGTCTTCGAAGGAAGTTACTGCGGGATCCATCAAAGTGTCTGATGTGTGGCATGTTGTACAATCTTGCTGGAAGTAATCTGCATCAAACTGATAACACGATGTTCCACAACTAGGTACACCTCACTAAAAGGAAATCGGCTCAACTGTCCTTTCGGTAGGCACTGCGCATAAACACCAACCTTGTCGGAATACAGATGTTATTCTTGGGTTAAGTGTGGATTTTCATTCGCCCACCGGAAAATCTAGAGCGTTGGTTCCAAAATTTTCGAGTTTTCGAGATCCTGAAATGGATAGATAAATTTTACGGCAATACAATAGATTATGTATTTGTTAAAAGAGATTACTTTTTTGTGCATTTACTGTTATTTCTACCACCCTTAATACAGTTATTAGAGTAGTTATTTATAGAATGGACCGTAATTTAGTAGAATACAATAGAAAAAAGAATACAATAAAATAGAATACAAGAATACAATAGAAAAAAGTAATTTAGTAGTCTCAATTCTTTATCGAGTTGTTTTATTCAGGTAGTTATTCTGTTTCTTTTTTACGAGTATTCCTCAAACGTTTGCCGTAGCCCTGCTGATTGATCCCAGCACCCCAGTTGGGAACCACTGAAGCCTGAACCACTGGTTTAGGATTTTTTGAATTCACATAGCAAGACACTGAAATCACGCATCTTCTGCAAAACAAATAATTAAGATGGTCTCAACCTTTGAAGACCCTGGAACATTTGGAATTCTTAGACTCCTTTTTTTTTATCTGGGTCCTCCAATTGTATTCCCGTAATTTTGCTTTGGCGGTTGCTCTTTACCATGTCTTATACGAAATAGTAGTAGCTTGATTTAATCGGCGAAGCGAATTTCTTTTGAAGTCTCAATAGACAACTTCCAACATCACCATAAGCTCTTGGCATATGCCACATTTTTATTTTCTTTAAGGAGTGATCCTGTTGTTTCCAGTTTCTTAAGAGCGGTACAATTATTGACTTGCTTTGAATACCAACCTCAGTCCGATAGGGCCTTGGGATAGCACTAAATGAGTTTGTAATCCAGTAGGTTGTCACGATAAAAATACGCCGTTCAAGACAGTACCTCATGCTTGCTAATTTAAAAGTAAACACAATTCATCATGTCAACCGCAACAATTACAACTACTGACAACTGTGCTAATTATACTAGAGTATTTCTACAGATTCACTTCCGTTTTATCTAATTCTAGGTTTATTTAATTTTAAATGAAAATTATAAATGTTTTAATAATTTAAATTATTTTTAATTTAACGATTTTTACCATACGGTAGTATATTATTTCAATAAATAGTCATATGATAAGTTAATGTACATAATAATTAATTAGTATATTAATTGACAGTGTTAAAAATATCAACATATGATTAGTACGAAATATCCACTTAATCTGGTGTACTCGGTTTTCAAAACATTTTGTACTTATCAGTGATTACAATCATATTATGACTTTAAGCCAGTATTGCACTATTGAAATAATATAAGCTCTGATCAGGATTTAACATGTTTAATTTTCTAATCCGTTGTTTTCACTAATAAATATGGGTAACGCGCCGATTTGAATTCCTTGAGCTGCGGGTTGCATGCACTCAGCCTTTCAGAGCTTTCACAATTCCATATCGTAGAGCAACAGGAAACCAGAAAATAAATAAAAGAATGTATATAAAAGAATTGTTGAATTTAAAATAATTTCAAAAAAACTTCAGTTTCAACATGTACAACACAAGAATCGAAATTGTGTTCACCTTTGAATCTTAAAATCAACAGTGTACAAATGAGAAAAATGTTACGCGCCTTTGTTTATAAAACTTAGTCTGACACAAGATTTTAACCAAAGATTAAAATAAGATTGCTAAAATAAGATTACTTTGTAAGACGTAATTAAGAGACTCAAGACGTTGATTAATATAAGAGATAAGATTAGTCGGAAGACGTTAAATGAAAAAAATCTGCTATTTTTATTTAGCATTGAAACGTCATCCTGCATTAAGAGCTTCACCTTAAAAATTATAGACTTTGGTTGTTATTCTTCTTTGACGTCATCGAGAACTACATGACCTTTGTATCTGTATGCATTCGTTACAAGCATTCGTCAACATTAATTTCCCGAACAAACCGTGTACAAGTTTTATCTATTTTGGTTTTGATCAGTACGTGGTCAAGACTACAAGCATTCCAGTTTTAAATACTGTGAAGCATCTTAGCAATTTTGATAATTTTCGACTGAAACTGTATTATTTCAACTTGTATTCCCTGTAAATTATGCCTTCAAATAAAATTAATTTGTTTTCAACGGTATTACACGATGGTCTCAGACGACGAGCATGGTATATACATATTTTGATATAAGCCGTTTAATGCAAGTAAGACACATAAATTGGATGACGTTGGTATAAGTTGCCATAAGTGACCTCAGCCCACTTTAGAGACAAATTTTGTGACACTATTCTAAAGCGTATAAAGTGTACTTGTATAAAATTGCGCCACAAAAAAAGAAAATAAAATAAAATCGTTCAAAAAATTTTATTTATCGAAGGCAGCAAAGAAGTGCTACGGGTATAAAGAAAATAATAATTTTAAGTCTATATTAGATGCGGTAAGCCTCTTATGCACATCGGACAGACGCATTTAAGATTAGGCCTATCTCCTGTTGCATTTTACACATAATATTTTCAAATAACGGTCTAGTGGAGATAAATTATGCTACAAAAATAAGTCATTTGGCTTCCTTAACATGTTTATCACGACAACTATAAATTTCATCAAAAAGATTTAGTTATGAAACCATTTCAATACAAACATCACATATTAATATAAAATAATCTACATTTACGACAAACTAAAACATTAAAATTTTTATGGTTATAACATCATAAGTTTGGGAACCCTCCGCGCTATCTAGAGCATGATCAATAAATACGCTTTTCTTATAAAAAAAAGGGTTTGCTACAAATCATTCAGTAGAACGAAAAAACTCAGTAATGTTGTTATTTCAGATTAATATGAGTACACACAAGCATATGCTTTCATTTATATATAACATAAGTGTATACCCGTAGTTGCCAAGAGAGTCTCAATAAAATCTGCTTAATCTGAATCCTGATTGTCGTTAAAGTCATACACAATCGTGATGTTAGTACGATTGTAGTAAAAAAAATACTCGCCTTATATTGTTGTCACGGTCATGATAATCATGTTTAGTGATTGATTTCCAAGACGCTTATGATGCAGAATACAATGATAGATTTTGAAGAACTTAATAAAGTTATGCAAATGAACTGACAGTCTGTACAGTTGTCGTGTACATAGTGAGCTCTATTAACTGTTTAATAGAAGACTCATAGCGATCAGATCAGATTCAGTTCTCATTGAACAATATTTACTTTCTGTTTGACAGTCGAATTGAGCAGGAAGTTATACCGGTCACCACTGGCCAGGCAATACGTCACTAAGTAGCGCTGAGTCAGTGTGAGTGAAACAAAACTTAATTCCCTTTCGCTAGCGAAAGGTGAAGTGTAGAGTACGAAGCCGGTGCAAATTAAGTGGGAGGCCATCTTTCGTTACAACCGTTTCACTCGATTCCTTAGATTTTTGTAGAGACCGTGATAAACGTCTTTTTAATTAACGATTACGCTGCGCCTGATTTCCGATTATTATTAGCACCGCGTTCAATGCCTGTCATTAACCTGCTGAAAGACAATTACTACCTCGCGGAAAGAGAAAACTGCATTAAAAGATTTCTAAGATGAGATGCGGGTAATTTTTGTCTGATGAGTGAGGTGACTATATCGTATGGTAGCACGCGGTATTCATTTCTCACTAAATGTATTCTTTAATTGTATTCTTTTGTAGCCACTTTGTCTCAGAGTTAGTGGGACATTTTTCACGTATATTTCTACTGAAACAATTTTTTTGACATACGTTAATAAAAGCCATTAACTTTTGGTAAAAATAAAATAATTTTATTAATTTTAAGACAATGCTATTTGAAACCAATGATTTAATTTTACCTAACTAATAAAATTGTAATACAATTCAAATTTAGCAGATTGAAAATAATTTGTTTTATAATTAACAGTACTGAATTAATTTTATTTATTTAATTAATAACAATAAAAATATTGAACGAAATACGTTTATTATTAGATTAAACCAAATTAAAAATTTTAATTTTAAAGTTGTGAGTACAGTTCTTCGTATATGTGTTTCTTAACGTTAGCCGAGAAACGTCATGAGGAAGTCACTATACGTCGTTCCTCATATTTTATACTTTTTGTTTTTTCAATACTCGTGTTTTTTTAATTATCGTGTTTTGTTTACAAGAGGTTTAAGTAACATACTAAGCACCAAAGTTGATTATTCTATAAACAGTTGTAAAGCAGACAATCATTAATATTTAATATTATTATCATTATTATTATGGATACAATAAACACTGAGAGAAGCCCGTGATGCCCCCTGAAGTTAAACAATTCTAAAAATAAACGCTATATTCGGGTCTGGATTAAAACCTCGGTAGTCTGATACCCTGCATAGATTTTTAGAAAATCCATTAATTTTTTAAACTTTTGATCCTTTTTTTGCCATTGGTGTCCTAAATATTTGAAATTTCCGAAACTAAATGTTATATTTTGAGTGAATATTTTGATTTAATTTGAAATACCTAGATGGATTTATGCGATTTTCCAAAATTTTGGTACCTCAAATTTTTGCTTCCCGCCCTCTATTTTCTTGGGGGGATGAATCTCAAAAAACAATAGGAGTCTGTGTGGTTAATGTATAGACACGCTAAGTTTTACTAAATCCAGAGGCATCCCCCAAATAGGCAGACAGGCAAGTGCCAAAGGGTCGAGTTGAAACTGAGAATTGCTTAGCTCGTTCAATAAAAAAAAAAAAGGTTATTATTATTGTTATTATTATAATATTATTCTTATTGCTCTTATTATTAATGATAATTTATTTTTTATATTACTTTCTGTGTTTGTGTGCGCTTAAGAGAGAGAGAGAGAGAGAGAGAGAGAGAGAGAGAGAGAGAGAGACCTTTAAAGGCCATAGATATTAGATCTTTTAAACATAAGCATTGTTATCATTTAGTAGGCCTACTTAGACATTTTTTAGAAGATGAATATAATGAAATGGATGCTAAAGAACAAGCAGGTTTCGGAGTTGGTAGATCAACTATAATAGATCATATTTTCTCCTTACAGAAAATAATTGAAAAGAAAACTGTTCGATCACAACCTCTTCATTTAGATTGACATTGAAGAAGCTTATGACAATGTATCGTTAGCCAATCTGTGGACAGCTTTTAGATCGACTAGTATCAACTCCATTATCATAAAAGCAATACAAAATTTCTACAACGGAACGGAACGGACCCAACCAGGAAGAAGGACAAGAGGAAGCCACCTATCACCTGGATAGAAGAAATTCAGACTATATTTGAGGAAAAGAGAAATTGAAGAAGATCTTTGGATGGACAAGCAGCAGTGGAAGATGAGAATTCAATCAATTCTGTAATCTTTGGTTCCGGAAAATATGTAACCATTGTACAGCAGGAATAATAATAAAATTGTTATTATTTAATATATTCTCATCCACATTTATAGTATATCGTATGACACATTTGATGATGAAGGCATGTGAATAGTACGCGACGACCAGTTCTGAGGTACAATTATCGAAATAAAAAGAGATAAATGTTTTATCTTATGCATTACTGACCACTGCCTACGTTAGTCTGAATAGTCACGATGATAATGTGAGAGAATAATCTGTTTTAAAAGCGGATGTCTTCTTACGCGCTTAAAAGGCGTGAATGCTACAATTACAAAACAATATCAGAGACGTTACAAGGTTTTAGCATACTCATTTTGATATTTTAATGTCGAAATATCGTAATGTTACTTTTATGATCCAAGAAAAAAATAATAATTTACGGAAAATCAGAATGTCTGTAGCAAACGCTTCGCAAATGTACGGTTTACATATCTGTTCTAGAACACCCGAAGATATCAATGATTGTAATTTAATTGTCTTTGAGCGACACCGTTTTCTGATTGAATATTTGTAAATAAAAATATAATTTTTAGTAGCTGAAAATAATAAAATTATATAAATAAAACCATTGTGATTTATTGTCGTCTGAAGAGATAAGACAGACGTTGACTTATTTTATTTTGTTGTTTACTGTTATTTTGTCTTCCTTATAAACTTTGTGTATTTTATTTTGTTTCATTGTACATTTAATTTGTTATGGGCATTTGACTAAACAGTTAAACCAATGACGCTAATAAACAGATTTTTAGTTTAAAATAAAGTATATATATATTCAAACACTTTTTGCTACAGTCCGTTTCTTGATGTATATATTATATTTAATTTTTGTTAAGAATTTATCTGAAGATATTTCTTTCCTTATTAGGAACATGTTTCGGGTACTATTTTTACCCATCCTCAGCCTTCCGGATATATATATTCAAACATTTTTTGCTACAGTCTGTTTCTTGATGTATATATATTTAATATTTATAATCACTTTACCTCAAGATATTTTCTCCTTATTTGGAACATGTTTCGGGTACCATCTTGTACCCATCCTCAGCCTTCCGGATTTTGTGAGGCTGAGAAGTAACAAAATCCGGAAGGCTGAGGATAGGTACAAGATGGTACCCGAAACATGTTCCAAATAAGGAGAAAATATCTTGAGATAAAGTGATTATAAATATTAAATATATATAGACTATATATGTATACACATAGATACATACACGCACACACACGCGCGCGCGCGCGCGCCTATATATTTTTTCCATTATAAAATCTGCTGTATTCACTGAATTGACCATTCTACGCTGGCAGAGGATAGCGGTTGACCATCGTAGCGAGGTAGAGGATAGCGGTTTTCTTTGCAAACGAAAATTATTTTGTGTCTTCCCAACGATTTTTGCGAATTATACATATTTAGGTGTTCTGAACTGCTAAAGAACCAGCCAACGTGTGTAAACCTGTAGGGATAAGAAACGAGGAAACAACGCAAAGAAAATGAAGTGTATCATTATCAATCGGAAGAAGTAATAATTTAGGTTGATACGGTGGTTTCATAATGAACAAAAAAAGCAACAGTAGTGTTTAATATAAAATAACAGTGTTGTCGTAAATTATTAAGCACTACAGTTATTTGTAAGGTTAATGAATTACGTATGAGGTTAGCACTATCAAATTGATATAAGTTACTAAGGAAAGTACGCTGACATGAAGTCATCAGAGTAACACACGAGTCAAAATTAAATGGTAATTCAAAAACGCGAGCACGGGCGTGAGCGTTTCTGGAATTTTATGTAGTAATGAGAGTTCTTTCATTATTTATTACGTACTAATACGTGAGTAAACGTTTACCCACGTTATAGTGAATAGAAATTTACAAAAAATGAGGTAAAACTGATTAAATCTGTGACAGAATGATGTTATTCGAGAGTATTTTAAACCCATAAGATCAATGAACAGAACTGTCTCATGTACACGATTTAATTGAAATGTAGTAAAACATAGCGAATGGCAAAAGCCAACACATCAGGGTTTTTTGAGAAAAACTACGGCCAATTGACATTACAAAAGTATAATGGAGAGCCAAAACGTTTTGATTAATTATGACATACAAAATTTAAGAGTCTTTGAAAGAAGAATTCTAAGAAAAATCTTTGGACAGTGAAGGAAAGTGACGAATGGCGCATACGGAACAATAGGGAATCGGAGGAATTCATAGATGGCGAGGACATAGTGAGGTTCATCAAGTGTATGAGGATCAGTTGGTTGGGACATGTGATGGGCATAGACGACGACAGAATGCCCAAAGCAATTCTTACAGGAACAATAGATGGGCAAAGAAGGAAAGGAAGATCTAGAAGAAGGTGGCTACAGAACGTAGAAGATGACCTCAGGAGGATGGGTATCGGAGACTGGAGGACCGAGGAGGCGACTAGTCGGGGAGGCCAAGGCTCATCGTGGGCTGTAGCGCCAGCGGAATGAATGAATGAAATCTAATTAATAGGTATATAGTTTCTGATAATTTCTCATTGAATTGTGATGAGTCCATATTTTCAGCCGAACATGAAATACTGACTTGGAATTTATTAAAAAAAAATACATTATTTACATAGTATAAATATGTTATAAGCTCCTAACGACTGATACCAAGAATATAATCATGACACATGCCGTGTTTTCCAGTATACATCAGGAGGGCACGAGACACCGCGTGCAAGGTGTTGTCCAGAAGAATGCTTTGACACATTTTATGTTAACTATATTCTAGAATAAAAAAAGGTACTTGTAAAACTGAATAACAGAATTCATATAGGCTATATTCCTCAATAAATGCCATAATAGTTGGTGAATTTAACAACACATTTTTTGTATGAAAACAGGTTATTAGCCTGCTTGTAGAAAGTACTAACGGAATATTTCTACAAAACAAAAATAACTTTATAGATATTTTTAATAGTGAGCGGCTCGCTCATCAACCGTGGGCTAAGAAATAACAATTATTTTTTATTTTAACGACAGTAACGAATGATTTGAATAATGGCGGAATGAAAGTATGCGAATTAAGTAACTTTTAATTTAAGAAACCTGTAGGCTTGATGTGTTACCGTCATTGACAAAAATTATTTACGATGCAGGTAGGGTGTAGCCCCGAGATGTACGCCTAACCTAAAAGCGTTATTATTTAACCGTAATTTATTGTAAGAAGGAAACAACGTTTGGTTGCGTCATGGCGGTAAGGAATGGTGCTGGTAGACAATTGTAGCCTTAAGCAGCGCCTCGCAGATGAATAAGTTATTTCCATCTGGGACATATATGGCGACTCTTGGCTGCGGCGATAGTCGGCGCTGATAATCTATCCGTATCTACCTGTTGCAACCTCAAGCGATCACATGTTTCTAAGGAAACCTGCTACGCCACGTTCTTGGCTACGTGCTTCGCCTTAGGAATGACATTTTTTTAGATAAAAAAAAACATGATATGATACTTTTATGGGAATACGTGTAAGTAATTGGATCTAGTTGGTACGTCGCTGACCGAAAACCATGGATATACAGAAAAAATTATTGGAAACAACATCTGTAAATTTATTTACAAGCTCTAAACGAACGCAAGAAAACGGTTTTGTATGGAAATTATTGATTATAAGAAAGCTGAAGATCGTTTTACACAGAACAAAGAAAGACATTAACACAAATTTTAGTAAATACGCAAAAAGTCTTGAAGCAGTGAAAACTTCAGATGAATAAGGGACAGAAATGGAATCTTCAAACTAGAAAAGGATGTTTTCACTTTCCATAAACCATATGTAACTTGGTAAAAATACAATTTTGATAAGTATGTACGCAACTATGTACGCAATTATGTACGAATCAAGCGAGTTATGATCCTTGCTGTATATGATAACAGCTCAAATTAAATCACACAAGTTGTCAAGTAAATAAACAGTAGAAAACAGAGTACCGTAGGAAAGTAGCCTACCACCAACCTGTTCTCAGTGTTACTTGTGAGTATATTTTTTTAGTATGAATTGTAGAGCACACAATCATACAATAAACAAAGAATTCGGATACAGTAAACATTCGGATTTAGGTTACAATTCATTTTAGCCTGACACTCTGCTGGAGTTTCACTTTTTTCACACTTTTTTCTTTTTTTTTTGTGCCCTGGGTCCAAACATTTCAAATTTCCAAAACTTAGCACTACATGTACATTCAGATGTTAGTTAAAATTTTCTTTAATTTGATACCCCACTTGGATTTTTTGCTTTTATCAAAATTTTCATCCACTTTTTGGGGCCTGACATTTCGACATTTTTGAAAAATGAACACTATATTCAGATTGTGGTTTAAATTTCCTTTAATTTGATACCCTACATGGACCATTGCGATTTTTTCACAAATTTGACCTCAATTTTTGCCTCCCGCCCCCTATAATAATATAAATAACTAAGTATAATGTAATATAAATAAGTGTATAACAATGGAAATGCTGTAACAGGAAGTACTAATCGAATATCAAAGTCAATCAACCCCTTTGAAAAGTGAATAATTTTATTAAGAATTAAAAATGTTGATTTTGTCCTTAGGTTTAAAAAAAAAATATCACTTACGGATTTAATAAAATAAAGAAGTGGTAGGCAGATAAATAGCGATTAGAAGATAGCTGAACTAGAAGATGAGGGATGGTTACATTTGTTACTAAATTAAAAGCCAATAGACACTAAGAAGCCAGCTGTCTTAAGAAATGAAGACGGCTGTGTTGGTGGAATTATCGCTCACTAGTAGACAAACAAGAGCTAATAGAGCTAATAATGATGGTGCTGATTATGTATATATGTATGTTTTTATGATATGTATATAATGACCACTATGTATATGTCTATATTATATTGTCAAATAATAAATATTTGCAAGTGTATTCTTGCTACTTTTTATTCTTACTTTTTATCACTACATTTGCACTTGAGATATCTTCAAACCTCTGAAGTTACAGATTAAGTCTGTGAAACATAGATCCGGTGCAAATACAGTGATAGAAAAATAAGAAAAGTACACCTGCAGAAATAATTTATTACCTGACGATATAATATATAACATTAAATTACTGCAAGAAACTCGAAACGTCAAGAGTTACGTAAAAAGAAAATAAGAAACTATATATAAAGTTGTCGTATTTGTATCTGACACGCGTTTCATAATACGGAGGTATCATCATCACGACCCTAAATATTAGGCCCAAGACCTGTTCCGGAACCCATCTCCTCCTCGGTCTACCGACATCCCTCTTCCCAGTAGGGTGACCACGGGTAGACGGATACCAGGGATGCAGTTCAAGTGTTCACACCATCTCCTTCTGTGGTCTTCAGTCTTCTGGTGCAGCGATACAACGTTTAATTCGCGTCTAATATCCTCGTTCCTTTTCCGATCCAGGAGAGAACAACCTTGCATCCCTCTTAGAATTTCATTTCACCAGCCTGAATCCTCTGTACGTCCCTTTTACCAAGAGTCCACGTCTCACTAGCACACAGGAATGTGGGGACAACCACAGTTTTGTAAAATTTCATTTGGGTATCCTTCCGTGTTTTGTTTTTCAGGTACCTATGAATCGTTCCACAGATGTGTCTAAATTTCGTTAGCTTACCATCCCAATCAATAATACAGAAATGTGCTATACATATTATATTATATAATATATTATAACGATAATAAATGAACAAGGTACACTTGCAGAAGTATTTATTATTTGAAAACATATACAGGGTCCGCCAGTGAAGCGGGAAAATTAAAAGTACCCAATTTTTTCATGAAACATATATTATCAGAATTTTGTTTTACAGATTTGAGTTGAGTAAAGTATGCCATTATTTTACTTTTTAAAAATAACGCCGCTCAAGTGAGAGCCATTTCTGTGTAAACATTCTTCTAATCTTGACCGAAAATTTTCCATCACTCGTCGAAGCAGGTCAGGTTGAATCCGTGCAATTTCTTGTCTGATATTCATTTTTAATTCCGGTATGGTGTGCGGTCTATCAATGTACACCCTGCTCTTCAGAAATCCCCAAAGAAAAAAGTCGCATGCGGACAAATCTGGGGAGCTTGCAGGCCACGAGATGTCGCCATATCTGGATATGAGTCCGTCCAGGAAGAGTTCTCTTAAAGCAGCCATGGACACACGAGCAGTATGACTTGTGGCCCCATCCTGCTGGAAAAAATTAATTTCCGGAAACCTAGGGAGCTGTTGCATCAAAAATGTTCTGACCATGTGTGTGTAGCGGTCTGCATTGACAGTTGTGATGTTTCCTCTATCGTCTTGGAAAAAATATGGCCCAATAATGCCAGATGATGAAACTGCACACGACACCGTAACTTTCGGACTATGTAATGGCTTTTCATGCAACTCACCTGGGTTTTCATCATTCCAATATCGACTATTTTGTTTGTTTACATATCCATTCAAATGAAAATGTGCTTCATCTGACATAAACATGCGTGAATAAAGTTTTCATCATCATTTACACGTCGCAATATTTCTTCGCTGAAAATCCTGCGAGCGAGCATATCGCCATCTTTCAACTCCTGGATTACTTGAATTTTGTAAGGATGAAAAGATAAGTCTTTATGCAAAATTCGTCGTAACGATGTGTCACTAATGTTTAGTGCGGATGCATGTTTCATTGCAGAACGTTGTGGACTACGCGTCAATGCTACTCGAACTCTTTCAATGTTTTCCTCTGTTCTTACAGACCTTGTTGCTCCTCTATGCTTTAAGTTTAATGTGGAACCAGTTTCTTCAAACTTTTTCACCCATGACATAATTGCATGAGCGGACGGCACTCTTCCATGTCGTGGAAAATTGAAATGATTACGAAACAATCGTTGTACAGAAGTCACACAGTCACCATTCTTATAAAACGATTTTACGCAGAAAGCACGCTGTGCACCGGACCACTGCTCCATGTTTAACAAATGGCATTAAATGTAAAACAACAATCGAAAACCTCAACGCCCTCTCGTGAGCAGAAAATGAACTATTGGACTTTCAAAATTTCCCGCTTCACTGACGGACCCTGTATATTTCAAATTATATGTAAGTATGTGTTTGTATATATACAGACATACGCGTATGTATATATGTAATATCATCACCATCATCGTCACCACCATCGTTATCATTTACCTGCCCGCTGATAACCGAACGTATCCCTAGTCTTCCTGTGATTTCTGTCCTAAACAAATCTTTTGCGGTCATTTATGCCAGGCCATAAAATTGCATCGTGAAAGGCGTCTACATGGTCAATTTATGTCTCTTGGCCTCGGAACTAAGGATCTTCGTGCCCGTATAGGCATTCCAATCCAATTATATTTACTTAATTCTGTGAATGATATCATTTAGTAACAACACTGTTTTCGCTTTATCACACGTCTCTTATAACGTTTCGCCCATACTACGATTAGGCATCCTCAGCAGACTGTACTGATTCTTAAATTTGGTTCATCCTTGTATTCGGAGCAAAGCCGATAGTGTTGAAAATTCTTCAATTCTTGAAAGCGTTCAGTGGAGCGTGTGAAAAAATGTTGAAGGAACTTTTGTATTTAAAATTTTGGGAAGGCCGAGTATGAGAGTGGTACTATGTTATGACGTTTTTGATGACAACAAAAATAGTGACATAAATATACGGCGATGGAAGCAACTGATAGTATGTACATTCTTGGCCGAACGTGGATATTCTGTAACCAAAATATCCGTGCACATTATAGGCTACATAAATATTCAAAGCTTGTTGCAGTCTTTGATTGCAACTTTGACCTGGTCGTAAGAAGCTTTACTATTTTATAATACTGAATAGCTGTAAGGTACGTTTACTAGACTTTTGCTCTTAGAGTGCACAAAAAATAATAAACATAACTGATCGGAAAGAACGTAACCAGTGAACTTTGGATGTAGAAAGCTGATGGCAGTTACTCTGAGTCTTCCGTGGGTGTTTGTGGTGGTATTCAATAGCCACGTGCGCGCTCATACAGTGATGAATTGATTACCTGTCGGTATAGTTTGTTCACAGACCAGTACTCACGCATACACACAACACACTCTCAAGCAAATGTACGTGCAGCCTCGTATCTAAACTACGTTATGTTTTCGTTTAATGGAACACAACTGTCTCATACGTTTTTATTGCTTTTAACTAATAGCAGTAATGAATGTATAATACTGGTATACACGTGTGCCAGTAAAATGTTTGTTTTATTTTCACGGAGAACAAAATTCCGCACATTGAGTAAAACTGCATCACCTGTTTTGCGGCACGGTCATTAGACTGGCTGCAACGCAAGCTGACAGTTGTCTGTTTGAACACCTGCCCTGCACTTTGTTGAATCTCCTTGCTAACGGTGAAACAGAATTATTTCCAGATAAGAGAAGAGATAAGCGAGACAAACTGGCCACGCAACCGAGTTACGTTTAGTGCCGCATAGCTTTCTGTACCTCAAGCGCGCATTTCTGTCTCGGGCATTCGGTTGTACCGTTCTTCTTTGTCGAAATTTGGTGTTAAAAACCTGTCGTGGCTTAGAACGTAACAAATACATTCGTTTTAATGTTAGAACGTTTGTATTTATTATGAGTTTCGTAATTTAACGGACCAAATATATTTTTCTCTATCGGACCAATTTGAGGCTAAAGAAATATGAGATTTGCTTTGCAACTTCGGTTTCTAGTGCCAGCGACAGGCACACTTGTAACCTGTATAGTCGATGTTACACATGCATACATGAAGTTAAAAGCACTTTTCTTAAGATTCTTAAAACGTCTGCTACATAACCTAATATTATACTCGTCAGCAACTTAGTCACTATGTAAGTACTGCACAAAAAGTTCAGTCGCTTATGACCAAGTGGTTACGGTGAACAAAGGTCGTACCGTTTAAGGAACAAGGAACTGTGGGGGCAACAAACAATCAGGAACCACAAAGTAAAAGAAACTGGAGGTACATTGATCGTACTCCAACGAAGAACGAATGTGATGTAACGAAGCAATCGCTGAATTACCAACCAGTGGGCAAAAAGAAACTAAGCAGACCTGCAGAAACGTGGAGAAGTGTAAGTAGAGAGCTGTATTCACCGAAAGAAACTACGCGCTAGGACAAATTAGGCAAGAGTGGGGAAGATTTTTACAAAACCTTTGCCCCATTTTATATAAATTCTATGTTCTGGACGGAAACAAGAGAATTAAAATAAGAAAAGAATACATTCAAGTAAAGCCAATTCATGAGAGGGCACTATTATTAATGTACACGAGGTAAATGGGTTCGATCAACAGATCCAGCGTAAACGGCTTCACTCATATCTAGACACAGAGCTACGGCATTACACTGTGTCATTCACGTGGCTATTGTTATCTTGCCCATTACTTTACAAGTACTGTATTTCAGTACAAGAAAATGTACGTGTCATTGCAACTTAACTATATTTAAATAGTGTCTAATAAAGTATTAATGTTTATCTACAATCAAATAAAACGCTTGTATACTACTGTCAAGTAATCTCTAGAGTTTTAGAGAATTAATTGCTCGAAACAGTTACAAAATAGCTACAGCTTCAAACAACATTAGTTAAATGAATAGGCCTACCAAAAATGAGGCAGAGCGGAAAGTGAGCAGAGATGACTACTAATCTAATCCGTTACATTACGGAGATTCTTCTGTACACTTGATTAATTGCGAATTACTGTTAACTGCAAACAAGTGACAGGCGTTATGCAGATACATTGTTGTGGCCATTAGTTTTGAACGTTCAAATTAATAAAGGCCTTACCTAGTGCCAGTTCACTTCAGCGGATATGATACCATAGTACAACGGTAATTTGGTAAACATCGTGCAGACTAGACTAATACACTTCTTGATTAAAAACGCTGCTTCCGTTTTAAACACTACTTCTCTTTTTAAAAGATTGAATTAATTAAATCGTTCAAAGAGCATTATAAGAGAGTAGATGTTTTTTAAGTAGGATTATTTAATATGTACGCACGGACATACGTCAGTATTATTTCTGTTTCCCAACGATATATTTTAATAGTTTTACTTCAAAGATGAAAATAATTTTAAACCGTATAAAATTATTTATTAAAACAATAAAAAAAAATTGTCGTTAAGTCTGTGTTCTCAGTTCTTCAGTTATATATAAGTTTGTGTTGCGCTCAAAAAGTCAAAAACTAAGCTACGTTTAAAACAAATTTTAAGTTAATTTGCTTAGAAACCATCTGGCTGTAAAGAAAATTTGTAAGCACTACGCAGCTGGAGAGATCAGTTAGGTACGGGCGTAGACGTGCGGGCGCGGGTATGGATAAGTCTGTCATTTTGTTTGTTGGCCTGTCTTGTATACAGTGAAAAGAAGGAGAGGAAGACTGTGAAAAATAAGCAGCAAGCGGGGAGGGGGTTTAATAGAGAGAGAGTAGATAGATAAAGAGACGAGAGAATTCGAGTGACGGCGGGGAGGAGAGAGAAATGATAAATTTCTCATAAGGCGCAAGAAATGTTTCTAGCCCGAAGAGATTTCTAATTATGTACAAGTTTAATAATAATAGTAATATGAGTAATGCTTTGTGCTATAGAACAGAATACTATAGCCGCTAAGTGAGGAAGTGGAGCTTTCCCTGCCGCGGGCGAATATATGCTAGCAGCGAAACGTTACTCCAAGTATAATTACTTTTTAATGGCGCCCAAACTAGCTTTTAATTTCATTAGGCTATAACTTCAACCAAGCTCGCTCGAAGGAAGATGACTGCAAATTCTGAACTGCAACAACTCAAGACTTCTTACAAACTACAATATTAGCTCCATTCTCTTCACTATCGCTTTGTTCATATAAATGCAGTGTTACATGATAAGAGTGTAATCTTCTGCATTATGATGCAAGTACGTTAGAATTACACACATTTGTGTTCGTATGTTCTTTACTACTTTCGTGTGCTCTGTCTGACTCTCTATCCCTCTCTTCCCCTCTTTCTATCTCTATCTGTCTATCTACCTATCTGTCTATCTACCTATCTATCTATCTACACATCTCACTTTCTTTTCTCTCTCATGTCTTAAAAAATATTGAATACTTCGATAAAGCCGAAAGTAACAAGAGTAAATAACAGATGAGTGTTTTTTGTATAAAGGAACTTTCTACATCAGAATGATCTGTTAACTAAATCTGTATTTACAAACGTCAAATAAAATACATAATTTTATACTCTTTATACGTTGCATTTTATATAAAATACAACCCAATAACAAGTCGCATACATTATCTTGCTTGATATGTATTTAAATTGACATTAACTGGTTTAGTGTCGTAGCCACGCTCGTTTCGTATTTAAAGCGTCCCGTTTTCATGTTATGGACGGATATCTGGGTTATAACCTATTCATTTCGTAGCCGGCGGCACGTAGCTAGGTGACGTGGCTTCACATCACGGTCGGCCACCTTAACTTTCCCAGCCACTTGAGTCTCAGGCATTCTCATGGGTACCGCCGGCGGAGGGATTTGAACCCACGACCCCGTGAGCCTCAGGCGAGCGCTATATTGTTACATTTGAGGTCCTTCATCGTAAATGCTGTTTTGCTGTTTTTAATATCTCAAGTAAAGTTTCTTTACTATAATTTTACCTTTTAAATTATGAAGGAAATGTCTTTGAATTATTCGGTTCTCTAAGTAACATTACGAATGACGGTTTTTAACACTTAGACCGTTAGTTCTTAGATTCGATCTATTCGACTAGTTTTTCAGAATAGGTAGTTTTAATCTCTTTACATCGTATATAGGACTATATTTCAAACATAACCGTAACAACAATGCAAGTGTAAAATAAATGTGTGTATTTGTTTAAAAACTATTAAAAGAGGCAACACGACGTTAACATTATGTTATATTCGTAACAGAATCGACTGTTCAAAATAAAGGAGGACTTGATTAGCTCGTTGTGTTCCTATACAAATTGTCTGTTACAGATATTGCTCACAATAAAAGACTTTAGTTTTTAACCAGTTTTTAACATAAGACATTTGTACCAAATGTGAATTTAACAGTATCACTGAGGAAGTAACATTCTGTAAAAGAAAATTTGAATTTTAGTTGAGTAACTTTTTTGTGTTGATTATGCTGATGATTAACTCGCCCGTTAATATACAGTTTTGAAATTAAAATATTTATGTTTTGTATTTAATATCATTAATTAAAAACGTTTTTTAAAATATATAGAATATTCAGATTGGATGTAACATTCATATATAGAATGGGACAAAAATCCCGGAGTGTAGACACAGAGCATAGAAAGGACAACGGTAGAAAACGAGGAGTGACAGGAAACAATAAATGTATTCTAACCAAACGAGGGTACTGAATCATATACAGATACATACAACTGCGTACATCGTTTATACAGGTGTAAATCGTTTTCATGTAGGCTGTGTGTGTGTGTGAAGTACTTTACTTTGTTATAGAATGAAAATATGTTATTTTACTTTATTTAGACAAGGTCAAAGTATTTATTTTCTGTTGTACCTTTACTTTTCACAACAGAGTACAGTACCACTTACTGTACCATCAGATATCACTTAGCCTGTATCATCATGACTAAATGTTGTAACGTATGTTGATTTCAATTTCGATTTAAAATTATGTCGTCAAGCTACCTTCAAGATAAGTGTTAATTATGACATTTTTTTAATGTTCCGTTAGTTTGATACCGGTCTTTATACTGTTTTTCCGTGTTAGGCACACCGTACTTTCAGAAATGTGTATTATTTGGTGTAACATAATTTGATATTTTATGAAATTATTAATGTTCTTATGGGGATACCGTTGTATGCAATTTTACTGAGTTGAATTTTTGAGCACTTAGGTTATCCGTTTCATGTTTGTGGGCCGCTTAAACACAATTTGTTTATGATTTTTAGTGTACAATTTGTTTAGTATATTTCACTTTTTTGCCTATTTCTTTAACAGGGGTAACTACAAAGACGTTATTTGCACTGGAATTAATTAAAATTAGGTTATTGGTTTATTAACTAATTGTTATGTCTTTTGTTGTTAATTGCTTATTTTGCCACCTTCAGAACGTCTACTCATATTTTGTGACAGATTTAGATTAATTATCTTATTCTTTCTTTAAATATTACTAAACTTTTCTTTCTGTTTTTACAATTATATTTTCTATTTCGTGTTTGTTTAATATGTTCAAATTATTTTACTTCCAAAAAGCAGTGAGTGGAGAATTCCACGATACATTAAATTATTTAGAAAAATCGTAACTTTAAGCTTACACGAGTTTCTCAGGAAAAGTGTTCTACTTAAACAATACAAAGCTGTTAGTGTCCCAACGATAAAGCGTAAATTTTTCCTGAAAAAATTACGAGTGTTATACAGATTATTTTAACAGGCTTAAGCGAATAATTCTGCCTACCCTTGAACGTAATAGAAGTAAAAAAATATGACACAAACACACATACATACACATGTTTATTAATTCCAGTACATCGTCCACGTATTCTGTTAAGAGTATTATCGAAGTTTTTTATATGCCTTCAACGAAGAGTTCGAAGGAATTTTTATATCGATAGTGGTTTAGAACGCTGGCAGATTAATAACAACTTGACAAATCCGCACTTTAGAAAGCGCTGCGTACACGGACAAAGTAATAGGAGAGCGCACGGTAAAACCGCAAAACCTCAGCAGCAATCACATTAACAGTCAATCCACTCTCAAGCCACAACACAATCACTCTCTGACATTAACTTTATACACACTATCGTCGAAAAAGAAACAACAAGCATACTGAGAACGTCTCCGCATGATGATAAAAATATGCACAACTCTGTGTGTGTGAGTGTTTGCGCGTGCTTGAGCGCGAAAACTTCATAAAAACTAGAAAATTAAATATTCATGCATTTCTGCAACTCTGTAAGTTTTATTAATTCTTTTAAAAGTTTGATTTTAGTACTGGATATGCAAATAGAGGTTGCATGAATAAGTAATTGTTAATAGTTAAAATATGTGCTGTTTAAAATATGTTTAAAAATATTTCTTTCAAATCAATATCTAATGCTTTGTACGCGTGTGGCTTACGTTTAATACATATAAATATATGTATTACAATATATTCATATGTTTCATTTTTAAATGTACACACACACACACACACACACACACACACACACACACACACACACACACACACACACACATATCATTTACACACTTCTTTTAGTTAACAAAATAATGAATTATATTTAATTTAAGAAAAATTTCGGCAAGTAGAATGACGGTTTGCATAACAGCTGATCTCTAGGAAGTATTGCTTACTTAATACTAAGTTATTGTTTCAGTTGTGTACAATAATGCGAAATAAGTGAATGGGTTTATTGGCTTGGTTACTAGCTGGCCAGAAGGTAGGGTATGTTACAATAACACGCGCTTGTGTGATCATCAGTACGAGGAACGTTTCACAGCACCGAATCAGCTGTGCTGAAACTGTACCCTCTGAACTTAACCAAAAAAGGAATTGACACGGCAGTGGACTTTCTTTATATATTTCAATTGGACACAAATATAATTGTCTTAGTAATTACGTTTTTATATTTTTGTCATCGTTCGATCACATGATCTCAAACAAGTTTATCGAAAACGCGTGTTTGCAAATTAAATTCTTCGTACATTTTATACATATAAAAAAACAGTTACTCACGTAGGCGTTTTATTAATTTCACGCCGTTACTAATGAACAAGCTACTTCTACTAATAATAATTTATATATTGTAATACAGTAATTATACAATAAGTTACCATTGTTTAAGTCGATTCGAAAAAACTGGTATTAGTGTCGTATAATCGATCACATAAATCAACAGACAATCCGTCGTGGAAATAAAAATTATTTAATAGGCGTACAATCGATCTACTGGGTTTGCAAAACTGAACTGGAAACAGAAACTAGACGTTGAACCTGTCTTAATCAAGGCGGCACTGCGACACGAATTATTGAATTGCCATTCGTAGCGAGAAATTGTTAAAGTGCTTTTAGTTCGGAATTACTATAATTCTCGATAGATATCTCTTCAGAGCTCTAATAACAGCTATTAATAATAAGAGAGTACGTGTTAATGTGATTCCAATAACGAGAACAAAGATGGCGAGTGACGCCCCCGCGGCCCTTAGGCTGGTGCCATGCCTTCCAGACTTCAAGGATTACATGTATTTCGCCTTCACGTACATTTATTATGTTAATACTCTCTTTTTTTCTCTAACTCCAGATTAAATTTTTAGATATTTCGGTGTCAAGATTTATGTTCTCAACAATGAAGTCTACAATCGTGCTATACTCTTAAAGGCTATAAAGTATTGTTTCCGAGGCCATATGTTCACTTGGCTTAAGACACATATGTTAAGAAAACTGTATAGTACATGTGTGTGTGGGGGGGTGGCGTATGCGAACGTGCGTGTGCCAAAGAAAGAAAAAGACAGAGAGAGAGAGAGAGAGAGAGAGAGAGAGAGAGAGAGAGAGAGAGAGAGAGAGAGAGAGAGAGAGAGAGAAAAATTTATTTTAGGTGTGTATGCGTATTCGTGTAAGACCGGTGAGACTAAATTCTTCGTGTTTAATATACGTTAATAATTTCTGATATAACCATGAAAAATAAATTAAGTAAACCTATTAGACCTCAGTATCAAGTATTATTTTATTTCCTATAATGGGTGGTCGAAAGTCGCACAAAAAACAGCATAATATAAATAAATAAATTTAGATAAATAAATAACGACTTTTTATTCTGGATTTATTTGGAACGTAGGAGTCAGGAAACTTAATCCGAAATAATTTTTGCGTTGGCATATAAGAATTCGTTAACAGGCAGTGTTCTAAATTAAACACACGTTTCTGTTAACATAAACATTCCGCGTATACCTGTATACCTATAAATGGCATACGCTTTACGAAAGAATAGTGCTGACTATATAATAAACGTAACACATTGTTGGAAACTCATGACGTGGAAAGATTCAGTGTCACCAACATGTACCTCTAATCTCTCCCCTACACATCCCTAATGTCGAGAAGAACATTTTCAAATTGCGGGTTCCATGACTGCTGGACCACTCTTTACAAAGGAATATAAATATAAGTGATCAAAGGAACTTTTTAATTTTAAAACCGCCTTAAATAGTTTACTGCCAATAAGCAGATTTCTTAATTTAGTCACTGAGGTAAGAAAATTAAAGTCTTTAAATATTTGTGTATAGTGTAGACGAGAATCGGTTTGTTAAAAAGACCCAACTACTGACATTAGTCGTGTTTTAAGCTTGTTATATTTTATGAACTATGGAATAATAAATATTTATAAGCAGTAGGCTATTAACAGGTGTAATACTTATTTACGTTTTCAAGGAAAGGTTTGACTTACAATGACTTCACAATAAACTGAAGATCGCAGTCTTGTAGCTTAATGTCATACCTTTCACTTCCAGAATTCATGGGAGCCACACTCAGATAATACCAAGAATCCTAATAGCACGTAATGTGTAGAATAGTTGGGAAATTAAATAAGTGAAGTTAGAAATTGAATTATTTTATGTGATCAATGATCGTAAATTATCTACTTTTTATTAAAATTTAGCTATAAAGTAACCTTTCGTTGTCTGCCTTTTGGGGCCTTTCACTTTATGGTTTCACAAGTTTTAATCTTTTTTTAATTATTTGAAATCTGAAAAAAAGATCCATGAACTCCTTTTGTAGACATTCAATTCTGATCCCTTTCTCTTACAGAACCTCGTCCTTTATAATCCTCTCTCTATTCGGCTGTAGATTTGACGTTTCAACTCAATTCTTCTTATATATATTCCTGTCTCAAGTAGATACGCCAAAGTCTGATTTAGCGGAAGTTTTGTAAAAATTAATACTTAATATTTTCATTCTTATGTGCTAGTAATTTACGATTATGTTGCCAATATGCTGGCAGTATCTAACACGAGATCGCCCTGTCTGTTTTCTGCTGATATTGCTGTAGCTGTATTTATTGCAATACAATAAGGGTCTCAAATTCCTTTTTACTTTTCTTTTTTATTTTATCAGTTCGGTTAACACGCTCTTGATTTCGTCATTCACGTTTCAGTATTTGTGATCTTATTTGTCAAAGTAGCTGAGGATTATTTGTCATGCTCGTGTTTTCCTTATAGGTTGTGCTCCTTATTGCATGCTCGTAGTTTGTTTTTCTTTCTGCACGACACATTACAGATTACGTATTTTGCAATCTACATAATTTGCAATTACGTAAAATTTCAATTTCCAATATTTTGGAATTTCTTGTGATTTTCAGCAAACGTTTATATATATAATTTGCTACGTGTTGTAAGTGAAAAATGTACAATTAATGTTTTATGAGTGGATATTTTGAGTTTCGAGCTTTAATAGACCAACGATTAAATGAATATTCATAATAATTAATAATGAATATTAATATTTAATGAATAATTATTTAAATACTGCTTAAACCTAGTGACAGCTGAGTAACGAAACGTATGCGTAACTTCTACCAAAAGCGGCGCTCTTTGTTCGCTGACTAAAAACGAGCTTGCTAAAGTTATAACAAATTATCAACTTCATTTCTAATCTACTGATATATTTCTAGACCTCTGTTCCCATTAATTTTTTAGATTTCGAGGTCTGTCTACAAAGTATCTGACCATTTAATATTCTGAGCAAAATAGCTTAACTAGCAGAGTGGGGCCTTAGTCTTCTTTAAGTTCTTCATTTGATCCTTCACGCACGTATCCCAGCGTTCCTTCCACTTCTCGAAACAATATGGAAATTCGGCTTTTGGAATGCCGTCAGCTGTCTCGTTGGATTGTCCTGAATCTGGTTCGCTGTCTTAACTCTTCTCTTTGTCAATAGCGATTTTAGCATTAGAAAGAGCCAAAAGTCAGAAGGAGCCAAAACACGACTATGGCCCTGAATGGACCATAAGATCGCTAAACCAATCTCTGTGATGTGAAGTTTCGCCAAGAAATCCTGTACCAGGAGCGAAGAATGTGTAATATCATTGTCATGGTGAAGGTGACAGTTACCTCTTGCCCACAACTGTTTCCATTTTCTCCTTCACAATATCCTTCACCCTGCGAAAAATGTTTGTATCGTACTCCTTAGTTATTGTCTGGAGAAGCGTACTCATGATGGATCAGACCTTCGTAGTCGAATAAAACACTCAAAATGGTCTCGATGTTGCATCTAGATTGTGGGTCGCTTTGTATGGCTTTTCAACCATCTTGAAAATCCAACACCATATTTTAATTTGACCATTTCTCATGGAATCCTCCCCCAACACCCTGTTAATCATTCTGAAAGATTTTGCACCACGTCCATGCCCAAATGAATTCAAATGAATGTCCAAGTTCGAAGCAGATTCACTGACCCATGTCGCATTGTGAACTCAACGGTCACACAAAACACAAGCTTAGTTAAAAGTACGTATCTCACTGTCGATTGAGGGGACAGACGAAAGTGTGACTGTCCGTACATGCGCGGTAAGGTCTACTACGGTTGGGCACACAGTTTCGTGAGGTCATATCGCATATTATCGAGATATTCAAAATATCTGGATATTTTTTGTACAGACCTCATATAATGTTTATGAAAGTTTACATGTTTCTGACAGTAATCTATGCAGCATTTGCAATTTTTCACAAGTATAATTCCAGTTTGGTAATTTATGATAAAGTTAAAATTCTAGTAGTAGTTCACACTTTGTTTCCTAGACAGAACAAGAGGTACATTATCTATTACACACCTATTTATTATAAATATAGAGACACACAGCTATTACTTATTAATCATTTAATATACATGCCTTTCGCCACCCATGTCATCTGGCTAAACGTACATCGCGTCCGAAGACGATTACCGATGAAATACGTCTGAATTGTTCTGCAGATGTTACGTGATCATTATCATGCGCCTCAGGTTAATAAATTGTAACATGATGTGTGGTTATTTCTACATATACCATAGAATATTAACTGCATACTGAAGAATTTAATACTTGCACTAACAGGCCTGCTACACAATTTTATAATGGCCTTCAGAATAAATTCGAAGTATCTGGAGGCAGGTAACAGCACTGATACGGGCATTCTGATAAAGATTAGGAAAACGTATTTTTTAATGTGACTTTTCAATGTTACAACAAACATAAAACTACAGTAGGCCACTTTACATCACCGTCCGTTGGCGCACTTGGAAATGGCGTTTCACAACAAAAAATGTAATATTCTTTTTATCCTTTACATCATGTCGTTTTTTAATGTTAAGACGTTACTCCATAGAATTATAAGTTAACTGAATTTTTAATGGAGCGAATTAAATGAGAATACATTGTAAAACTCCTCATGTTTGATAATTTTCACAAAGAATAAAGATTCAAAAAAAGAGTAATAGCATTGATAAAGAATAACTGTAACGTTAGATTTTTGGGAAAGAGTAGAGAGATAACATTGACGAAGGTAAACTAGGAATGTCACAGTTCAGGTCTCGGTAGTCCCTAAACGTACGAATTCAGTGAACACTCTATGTTGGGGGAAACACCGCGATTCCCCGAATATGTGATTGTCACATACTTTACGGAGATGCCAACCAAATCATGATTCTGCTTATGCGTCACAGAATTTATCAGAAAGCTGCCACTTTCCCAATAACTGTAGCCTACCTGTCCTACATTTTCGGTGTTTTGAGTAGGCGATAGAATCGAGACATCAAGCAGTGAAGAAGAAGTACCAATTGTAAATGAGTGTAATGCGAAAATACGTAACGTTTTGAGGCGTGAGGTTAGGTAAGAAAGTTTCTTTTTTTTCGTTTATTATTTACAGAAAAGAAAACTCATCGTTGTCCACATATATTAATGTTTAATAAGTAATGCCAACGATTTTAATAGATCAACGATTGGTGACAATCTCAGCACGCGAAGATTCCTAACCAATGGGAAGAATCCTAAGATTCTTAGGAGCAATGTTCCTACATTGCTGTGGCATTCCGACATTTTATTCTTATTCACTCATAAACCTTTGGAACCTACACTGAATTGTTGTTCATAATGGGTTTATGTTGTTCATAATTTTTGGTTATGAAATTGTATTTAAACCTAACAACGAACCGAACCTTGCGCACGAAAACATTCGTGTGTTTTATGCAAATGCGCTGCGGTTAAAGCAGAAGACATGTCTTTACGGACTGTACGCGTAGTGTCCACATACCGGTATATACCTGAAACGTTGTAAATGTAGTGCTGAACCATGAAAAAAGAGAAAACTACAAATAGGTTTCGAAGGTAAAAAAACGTGATGCAACCGACCACGGCTTAACAGCGCGGTTTTTAGGTGTAATTTTGAATATATTAACAGAAACGCTCCGCATAAAAGGTACATGACAATGCAAAGTGATTACCTTGAAAACAATTTGATAGCATAAAGCAATGAATTGACAGGCTTTCGATTAATTTACTAAAATCATAAGTGAAATAAGTTACTAAAATCATAATCATAAGTTACTAAAATCATAGCTTTCCGTCCCTGCATGTTTCATTCCAGATTTTCATTATTATATTAAGTCAAATTTCTTAAATACTTTTGGAACATGTCGGATTTCACTCTTAGGTATCTACATATTTAATTATATTATGTTACACAAAGTTTTAATAATCTGTTTTTACTAAGAAATGTGCTTCTGCTCCTAGAAGTAGCCATTAACTACGTATCGATACCGATTATTGCATAATCGAGATGTGGAAAGTTAGTGCTCGTATGCATTATTGGGAAAGTACCAAAATATTTCTTGCTTTCTGTTGTTTTCTGCACGATCATATGACTACCCATTACGAAAAAAAATGAGAAACACAGCATAACAATTTACATATCCTTTTTTTAATACATAAATCAGTTTTTAATAACAATTTCTGATTTTATATATCAGAGATTGAATAGGCCTAAACAATAGAGTAAAAAATCTATATTCTTAAATAAGTAGCCTACGTTGAATGAAAAGCAATGATACCATACAAAATTAAAAATTATTTTTAATGATATGTTAATTAGGCCTATTAATGTTGTAACTAACATGATATGATATGTAGCATGTTACCAGTGAGATCTTAAAAATAACATAAACCTTATTGGTCATAACATAAATTTATTAAAACGTAATCATTGGCAAGGATAGTCTGCTGCAGTTGCTGTTTACATAATTGTGTTTTCTAGTAAATACGTAAATTAACTTCTCTATACGCATACTAAAGAATCTGATCATGGCTTCTGAAAACCCTAGCGACACATCCAGTACCTAACATCCAGATAGTCCAGAAAACAAACGATTTAACGGACTGTTATACAGTCTAATGCAAAACGAATTTGGCTCCACAGATTAGTCAGTTTCATACCAAAAGATGGCGTGACAACAGAAAACGCTCATTAGTGAATAATAAAAAGTCATCTGTTAGAAATTTTCACAAAACTTCTTAGTTTCCTCGAGTCTTGTCTATTGATTAGAAGTAAAATACATATATATTCTGATATGATTCGCGTACATTTGTGATCTTTGCACGATACAAGCATTACTTTTTTATACTTAGCCTATATAAACAATTGAAATTTATTATAAGTGCCAATCATTATATTGGTAATTGTAGGTGCGCGCGGGCGTGTGTCTATCAAAGACAACAATTGTTATCAAGGCCTTCATGCTTAAAAAGATTTCTAATCTACTCGTGCTTCCTGCAATGATTCACTGAAAAAACATGAAGTATAAACTCCAGAATGATAAACAAATTTCGAACAAAGGAAATTTACTCGGACTGGAATTACAAGGTGTGACTGAAAGTACTGCCTGTTTGCTCATAGTTTATTTACGTATTAACAGAAGTAGTGAGACGATATTATATACACATGTACACTGAACCTTTGCGCACAGAATACCACTTTTCAAATTCACTTCCGTTGCACTCACTTCTGGAAAGCACTAAAGAAAAATCTGTGGAGCACCCTTTGACCCACTGCCCCAAGGACACCTTTTACCTCTTCAGTAATACTGACTCTGGTACCTCGAAGGACACCTTTCACTGCATCAAAGAGGTGAAAGACTGATGGTACACTCTCATGGCTGTAGAAAGGATGTGAAACTGTTAACCATCCCATGTATGCAAGGCATTGGTTTGTGGCTAGAGACGTGTAAGGCGTATTATTATCGTGATGTAGTTTAATGGCACGAAGATTTTTCTTCTGATGCCTGCTTCGAGTTTTTTCAGTGATGCAATGTAACGCTCAGTGATAATTATTGAGCCATTGAAATTTCTCCTATCCTTGAACAATCCTTTTTAAACTATATAGGTCAATCTATTCTTAAACTTATTGACCCATCTTTGAATACTGCTCTCACTAGTGCTGGCTCCCCATACACATTTCTGATGATACACGGTCGTGGATGTTTGCAGCCGTACATCCCTCTGTAGTCAAGAATTCGAAGAAAGATTGTCATTTGTCTGTGCTTCACATTCCTTGTTCCATTAATATTAACATAAAGAAAAAATTATCAGCTGTGCACGATGGCATGCTCTCTCATTGTTATGAGTTACACAACATCAATATAACAGGTTTGACAAACAAGCATTACTTTCAGTACAACCCTCGTATGATACCATTTATAGATTTAAAAAAATAAAGGTGAACATGGTAACTTTTCTCAGAGAAAACGGCAGATCATTAGAAGGTTGCTATATGGCAGAATAAGAAACTTTAAAAGATATCATTATGATGCCAGATGCCCTATTGCGGCCCGTTTCATATACTGTAAAAACAGTGAATCACAACTTTGATTTGATCAGAAAAATGCCACTGGAGATCGGGGAGGACTCGTTCAGCAGTTTGATACAACCACTAATGATTATATGAAGACAAAACTGGTACATAATAATAAACACCTAGGGACATATGTATTATGTATATGGACGTGTGTATTATTTTACATATGAATAACATATTGTCCACAATAAATCTGCAAGCCAAGTCCACGGGCTCACATAGATCACAGCTACGTCAAACACAAACGTATGCTTTGTTGCTTTGTATACAATAGTTAGCGTTGGACGTTACGGTTTGTGTGTACGTAGTGTACATACTGTGCCAGAACAATGGTTTTTCATATTTGGACAGTGGCGAATGCAGCGCAGTATAAATATGTTCTCAATGACCCAGCTGGTCATTGTGGTGCAACATAAATTTATGGCCTGTGTAATGACAGTATCAATATCACCAGTAACAACACTACAATTCGTAATACTACTACTACTACTACTACTACTACTACTACTACTACTACTACTACTACTACTACTACTTCTACTACTACTACTACTACTGCTACTGCTACTACTACTACTATTACAACAACAACAACAACTACTACTACTACTACTACTACTACTACTGGTGCTGCTACTGCTACTGCTAAAATATACTTGCATTACATCAATATATTACTCGTGGATTCAACGCAATATCAATTATATATCACCATATAATAAATTTACAAACATATATTGAAGACATTCTAAGAATCTCTTAAGATTCTTTGGAATCATTTAAGATTCATTGGAATTATTTATGTAATTCCAATCACTAAAGTGGTTTCGTAGTGCACACATTTTCCAGAATCTTCTGTTTTCAGCAATCCGAACATCGCATCTATAGTTTAAATTTCTTCCTTTAAGGCTTCAAGCCTCGCAGTCTTTCTAGATCTGCTCGAGCTCTTTTTCCAGCTGCTCTCAAATTATTTTCCGTCATTCTTAAAAATTGCCTGCCACTACTCTTAAACTTACTCCTTATTTCATCATTTTTGATTTACCTCATCATGTATAAAATAATAATTTCTTATTGTATTTTATTCATGTTATTACTGTATAATAATTTTTAAAATGTCATCAATATATTTTATACAATTATTTAACAAATTATAAAATCACGTCAGTAGTCATTATAAGATTATCACATTGGAATTTTTACCAAGCATTTACGTCATGTAGGCCTACACCACGTGTAATAGATTAGTTAAGAGTGAAAAATTCGTTAATATGTTCTTTATGTCGGTTTATAACGTTCCGTGTCTTTTGATACCTACACGTCATTCATGTCTGTCATTCTACATGTCCTCTTCCGATCCACGCCACACTTCCAGCTCCTTCTCGGTCGTCCCTCTTGCCTCCTTCCTCCCTGTTTCCATTGCAAAATCTGTTTCGGTAGTCTTTCTTCTGGCATTCTAAGGACATGTACGAACCATATTAACTGCACATTTTTGATATCATCTACCATTGTGCGTGTTATCTCCATTAACATTCATTATTCTTTCCATTTCATTCATTTCCTTTTCTTGATCTGTCTGCAGTTCTCTTCCATTGTTGAATTGAGAATTTTTTCCGCTTTGTTTTACTTCCGAGCTGTACATTGCTATGCATTGTACATACTATACAATAGTATAGTATTGTAATACTATACAATAGTATAGTATTGTAATACTATACAATAGTATAGTATTGTAATACTATACAATAGTATAGTATTGTACACACAGTACAGTATATCCGCTCCTCATTCTCTTTGCTAACGCGTTTATCCCACAATATACTGTTTAACATTGCAATAGCTTTCCGTCCCTGCATGTTTCATTCCAGATTTTCATTATTATATTAAGTCAAATTTCTTAAATACTTTTGGAACATGTCGGATTTCACTCTTAGGTATCTACATATTTAATTATATTATGTTACACAAAGTTTTAATAATCTGTTTTTACTAAGAAATGTGCTTCTGCTCCTAGATATACGTTCAAATATGTATACTTGTTTGTTTGTAAACTAAATATTATAGTTTATTAAGATGACCTTTTTATGATTTTGAAGCGTCTGTGCGTATCAAAACAGTTCACTGCACTACGTTTTTAGCAAAAGAAGGTCACGCGTTCTTCGGTATCTTGATCTGATCAGTGACATCTGGTATCAGGAATCGGCAAATGTCTTCTCAAAGGTGACATTATATGAAGTCCACGAGCGCGTCTAGGGCACCATTTTAAAAGAAATGTCAAATAATTATTATTCAACATATCGTGTAAGTATTAAACAATTAATTTTAATCGCAATAATAGTGAATATTAAAAGGATTTAAAATGTTTTATAACTCGAAAACAGCACTTCAAAAGTAAAATTGTAAAAATGTCCCATTAAAAATTAAATATAATGGGCACAAAAGAGCCCTTAAAAATATTCTTCCTCAAACTGCCTAAATTTTTTCTCTAAACTTCAGTATTATTATTATTATTTTTATAGAACAAAACTTATCTATTTTTACTTCCATATTCCTTAAGGAATGGAAGTATGGTGATGGCAAAAAAAATCGTGTTCGAGATTATTGCAGATTCTGATTGTACTACACTCAAAACATGAAAAAAAGTCGTTTTCCGAAAAGTGTCTGTGTGTGTGTCTGTCTGTGTGTCTGTGTGTAGATTTTTTTTCTATGGCAAACGATAACTGCCGCAAATTCAAACAGAATCAAATAATTTTTTGCATACAGCCCTGATTTGTAGAGTACTCACGACCTATTGTTTTTGGTGAAGATCGGTTGAGGGAAAGGGGTAGTTTACCAGCAACGGTTTTTTTTTATCAAGGGAAATTTTTTTTTTTTTGGCAAACGATAACAGCCGCAAATTCAAACAGAATCAAATAATGTTTCGCATACAGCCCTGAATTGTAGAGTTCTCAAGACCTGTTGTTTTTGGTGAAGATCGGTTAAGGGAAAGGGGTAGTTTACCTGTAACGTTTTATGTTTTAACAAGGGTATTTCCTACGGCAAACGATAACAGCCGCAAATTCAAACAGAATCAAAAGATTATTTGCATACAGCCCTAAATTGTAGAGTTCTCAAGACCTATTATTTTTGGTGAAGATCGGTTGAGGCAAAGGGGTAGTTTACCAGCAACGTTTTTTTAACAAGGGTATTTTCTATGGCAAACGATAACAGCCGCAAATTCAAACAGAATCAAATAATGTTTTGCATACAGCCCTGATTTGTAGAGGACTCAAGGACTTTTGATTTTGGTGAAGATCGGTTAAGGGAAAGGGGTAGTTTACCTGCAACCTTTTACGTTTTAACAAGAGTAAAGTACTTGAAAATTCATTTAAACTTTTTCAAACAATGGTAATTGTTAAAAATAAAATAATTTTGTTGCCAGGCAATAAAATTATAATTTTTTCATTTTAATGTAAATCTGTACATAGTATAAAGTAAAGTCGGTCCGTTTTCTCTCTGTGTTTGAAATCGCTAATCTCAGGAAGTACTGAACGGATTTTATTCAAGTTTTCGCCAATAGATAGAGTGTCTATCGAGGAACATTTATGTGTATAATTAATACATATATGTTGTACATTAGCTTAGCTATCACGGTTTATGTCAAGTAAGTGGTATAGTTTACATCTAATATATAAATATCGGTATGGAGAACCATACATGACTTCCATATTCTAAGATTTATATTTAAAATCATTTTCAGCCAAACAGACAGGCTGTGTCTTACCTGCCTTTTTATTGCTGTATTAAATGAAAAATATTATATTACATTAAAATGAAAAAATTATAATTTTATTGCCTGGCAACAAAATTACTTTATTTTTAACAATTACCATTGTTTCAAAAAGTTTAAATAAATTTTCAAGTACTTTACTCTTGTTAAAACGTAAAAGGTTGCAGGTAAACTACCCCTTCCCCTCAACCGATCTTCACCAAAATCGAAAGTCATTGAGACCTCTACAATTCAGGGACGTATGCAAAAAATTATTTGATTCTGTTTGAATTTGCGGCTGTTATCGTTTGCCATAGAAAATACGCTTGATAAAAAAATCGTTGCTGGTAAACTACCCCTTCCCCTTAACCGATCTTCACCAAAAACAATAGGTCTTGAGTACACTACAAATCAGGGCTGTATGCAAAACATTATTTGATTCTGTTTGAATTTGCGGCTGTTATCGTTTGACATAGAAAATACCCTTGTTAAAAAAACGTTGCAGGTAAACTACCCCTTTCCCTCAACCGATCTTCACCAAAAACAATAGGTCTTGAGAACTCTACAATTTAGGGCTGTATGCAAATAATCTTTTGATTCTGTTTGAATTTGCGGCTGTTATCGTTTGTTTCAAAAAGTTTAAATAAATTTTCAAGTACTTTACTCTTGTTAAAACGTAAAACGTTGCAGGTAAACTACCCCTTCCCCTTAACCGGTCTTCACCAAAATCGAAAGTCATTGAGACCTTTACAATTCAGGGACGTATGCAAAAAATTATTTGATTCTGTTTGAATTTGCGGCTGTTATCGTTTGCCATAGAAAATACGCTTGATAAAAAAACGTTGCAGGTAAACTACCCCTTCCCCATAACCGATCTTCACCAAACACAATAGGTCTTGAGTACACTACAAATCAGGGCTGTATGCAAAACATTATTTGATTCTGTTTGAATTTGCGGCTGTTATCGTTTGCCAAAACAATACCCTTGTTAAAAAAACGTTGCTGGTAAACTACCCCTTTCCCTCAACCGATCTTCACCAAAAACAATAGATCTTGAGAACTCTACAATTTAGGGCTGTATGCAAATAATCTTTTGATTCTGTTTGAATTTGCGGCTGTTATCGTTTGCCATAGGAAATACCCTTGTTAAAACATAAAACGTTACAGGTAAACTACCCCTTTCCCTTAACCGATCTTCACCAAAATCAACAGATCTTGAGAACTCTACAATTCAGGGGTGTATGCGAAACATTATTTGATTCTGTTTCAATTTGCGGCTGTTATCGTTTGCCAAAACAATACCCTTGTTAAAAAAACGTTGCTGGTAAACTACCCCTTTCCCTCAACCGATCTTCACCAAAAACAATAGGTCGTGAGTACTCTGCAAATCAGGGCTGTATGCAAAAAATTATTTGATTCTGTTTGAATTTGCGGCAGTTATCGTTTGCCATAGAAAAAAAATCTACAGACACACAGACACACAGATAGACAGACAGACAGACAGACAGACAGACAGACAGCCAGACAGACAGACATACAGACATAGGACAAGTGTTTTTTTTCGATACGATCCTTTGGGGTCTTCCACGTCTCCACCTAAACCATTGGACCGATTTCAACCAAACTTGGCACAAATATTTTACGCAACGGGAGAACCAACATAGGACAGGTGTTTTTTCGATACGATCCTCTGGGGGGTCTTAAAAAACTATTAGATCTGGTTACTATGGCAACCCAATAGAATAGATTCTGTTCTAAATATATTATCGCATTAAATTGAAGACCACGCGAACGAAGTTGTGGGCAACAGCTATTTATTTTTAAGAAGCCTACTTTAATTAAACTTTATTAATTAAACTAACATTTTCATTACGTACAACGTGAAACTCCGTAGCGAAGCACGGGTATTCTGCTAGTCATGTATAAGAGAAAATATATCGTGCGTGGCAGGCAAGCATATCTCAGTTATGTACTGTTTCCGTTTCCATTTTATTATTATCACTACCGCAATAAAAAGGCAGGGAAGACACACACACACACACACACACACACACACACACACACACACACACACACACACACACACACACACACACACACACACACACACACACACACACACACACACACACACACACACACAATTCGCGTTATTTCTGGCCTCATTCATGTTTATTTTCTTACATTTGTACGGTTTTTAAATGGAAAGTGCCGAACCCATACCAACATAACGCATGCAAGCCGAAAAAGTGTCCAGCGTGGATAGCGATTTGCTTCCTGTGGATCGCTGGGCAGTGTAACTGCACGTGTTTACAGAGGAACGATTCATAGACAGACTTTTCGTCTTTAGGGAATGAACCCTCTGCAAGATGCTGAGGGTCCATGAGTGACTTCGGAGCGCTCCTTCTTTTCCGCGTGTTTGTTCTGTGAAACGTACACTGTAGATTCGCAGATTTATTCTAAGCAACGCTCAATAGGAAATGTTGAAAATTTTTGTTCACGGTGAACCCTCATACACACTAAACCTGCTCTGATGTTTTAATTACGGACATCATAATATTAAAACTTTGGAAACTTGAGCACTACTTAATGGAGATCAATCATTAACTTATACAAGCCATTAATTTTATGCATATTTTTATATATATGTGTACAACGTTATCGGCAACAAAGAAGTAGTTTTTGTTAAAATTCCTTCCCGGGATATTTGGCTGTAGTCCAATGTTTTCTACAAAACCAGACGTTTCGGCAATGCCATTGACTTCCATCATCAGTGAAAATCGAGTGCGATAACGTGAGGTGGTATATGTTAGTGACCACAGTACTGTGGTTAAGGCTGAAGCAGTAAGTAGAAAGAAGTAGTTTCTATGGTAATATCTCATTTCGAAAATGATTTTAAAAATAAATCTTAGAATATGGAAGTCATGTATGGTTCTCCATACCGATATTTTAGTATTGAAATTACTGCTTTTTTCACATTCACACTAGGTGTTCCCAGTTCCACTCTCATTTAATCCTTTGATTGTCAACTGTAACCCAAAAATAAAAACTTTCTTGTACGTCAAAATTAGAGACTTACATGTAATCTAATAGTTGTTTATAATTAGCCTATGTTTATGGTAGGTGTCCAGTTATTTTGTAAATAATTTTAATTATGGTACATATTTGTTTCTCTCTCTCTCTCTCTCTCTCTCTCTCTCTCTCTCTCTCTCTCTCTCTCTCTCTCTCTCTCTCTCTCTCTCTCTCTCTCTCTCTCTCTCTCTCACACACACACACACACACACACACACACATATATTTAGCTTAGTATATTTTAGTATCTTTCCTCTAAGATTACATTCTCTAGGTGCATTATTGCATTTGTTTTTAAAGACCTGATACCTGCAATTTTAAAGGAAGCCGTTTATTTCAATCACAAACCTTTCTGTTTATCTGCAAACAAAATGATATATCTGCTAGAAATAGTTATTAGTACATTAATGACACAAATAACAGTCGGTTTATTCTTAACTGGGTTGTAGATTAACTTCTGTTTTTGTGACTTCATGTACTCCGTCACTGCTTTTTTTAATTGTCGTATGATATAAGTACCGATAAATTTTACGTTTACATAAAAAAAAATTATTAATATAATAAAAACAATAAAAGTGATAATGATGATAATAATTATTATAAAGATGTCCATATTATTATTGTTATAATAAAATGTTAATAGTAACAATAACATATAATTGAATACTGTAGTGATATTGGTGAACTCAGACTGAGAGAGAACCTCGGAAACGAATAGTCAGCGACAGGCAGAACTCCGTCCTTCCTAAAAGCAGTAAGTTTGGCGTGTGGGTTCTGACAAGATTGTTTGAATTGATAAGCTAGAATATAAGTGAGAACCGACCATGATCACGACCAGTACTCTTGTTCGACGTTGTTGGGCTAAACGTCTTAGTTGTCAAACTCCCGGACATTATAAAACAAATAATAATAATAATTGTTGTTGTTTTTATTGTTATTACTAATAGTATTATATTATTATATAAAGATATTTTAGTCGTTTAAAATTGTTGTGTACAGGATCCAAATTATAGTGCAGTATATCAAAACATGTTTTGTTACTGTCAACAGAAACGTTGACATTTGTTCAGTGAGCAGAAAGTAGTAGCAAACTAATGGCCGTGTTGACTTCAAAAGGTTGGTGTTACTTTTTTATTACCACGTACACGATTGTATCACCAGAAATAGTTAAAACAGTGTAATCCCAATACAGAGGTAAACCAGTTGTTTTATAGCCCGATAATCTGAACCACCTCACACGTAGTGCTAACGAGGAGCCGACTGCTTCTTGTTCCAGCACACACACACACACACACACACACACACACACACACACACACACACACACACACACACACACACACACACACACACACACACACACACACACACACACACACACACACACACACACACACACACACACACACTCCAGTCGTGTCGTCAGCTTTTTGTTTCAGTGCTTTTCAACATTTCTTTCTGCAAGTAGAAACACTGTAACACTCATTTACACTCTACGTACATTTGATAGTACCGCACGTGGTAAAGATGTAAACAAAATATATATTTATAACAAAGCGGTACAATTTAAATTGCGAGCATAAACATGTCGGGCTGCGCCCACCCGTCATAGGGAAATGTTAACACCGTTACCAGCGAGAACAGCAGTAACAGCAATACGAATGTCAACAGGAGACACGAGTGTGTATAATTAGCCAAGGGTATGGAGTCCATAACAAGTGAAGAGCCGGAATGACCTTGCTTGATCAGAGAAAAACTGGGTGACACTGGGCGTGCCTAGGTCACCAAACTTACGGTAGCCCAGGAAAGCCACAACTGCAATGTATTTATATATGTAACTTTATTTCCACGTACGCTTGTCTGATGCAAATTGAATGTCTACCTCTGCGTTCGCTGCGTAAGGTTATTTAATGTTATACATGAAGAAAAAGTTGGCACGTTATGTCATACTGTGTTCAAGCAACTTTGCGTTTGTTTTAAATGTATTCTGTGACTTGACTTACATAATTTGTATTACATTTCATTATACGTGATCAAGTAATCGACAATCTTATCGATGTCAAAGCGTTTGCATTAATCGGTTTGTGACCATTGATCGGTTATTAGTTTGTTAAATTAAATCTAGGTTGTATCACAACGCCTTTAGAGATTTTATTTTCCAAATCTAGTGTTACTGATTTCTGAATTAAAGCTTACTTTTGTCTTTGTTTTGTAGCTGTTGATATTTTCTTGCCGGACACTGCGGCCAAGGCAGGCAAAGTTTGTTAGCGCTACTGAATTCATTTAATATTACCTACATATTTCTTTTTTTTGTGTGCTGTGATTCCCTCTGTCAGTCACCGATAACAAAACATATAAGAAAAATATCAAGCCTATCTACACGCAAACATCAGATGATTACGCTTCGAACTATGGATTATTAATTCTTCCTTATTTATAATATAAAATTATGAAACACTCGCGTGTACACATTTTTAAAAGTAGGCCTAATCCTTTATATTAAATACTTTTTGAATTTTAACCGAAACTGTAACAATTCGAAAGTACCCTTAGGTTATAGGTTACTTTTTATGTGTAATACAATTAAAACCTGCAAGAACGTACTGCAAGGAGATTTGAATTCTATTAATTTTTTTTTGACTGGCATTATTATACTTTGTGAACTACAATGCAAAAATAAACAGTTTGGAAAATGTTACTCATAAGAAAAAAGGGCTAAATATATTATAAATAAAATTTTAAGGCTTACAATACAGAGCTTTCTTTCATTAAGCTGGCACCGAAACACTAAACCTGACAACACTAGTACACTAACTTGAATCTTGATTCTGTAGTAGGTGATTATAATCCAACAATTTGCTCGCCTTCCGCTATGTTTTATTTCAAACAGTTTTTGGGAAATCTGTCCTGGTCATCTTAGCGTGTGTTGTAACTGCCACTGGGGAGGTGCGAGCTCTGTGGTTTCAACTATACAGTCTGTCTCAAATAAATTGAGAGCAAGGATACGGTTTGACGAAACAAAATCTAGTTTCAAGCACACAAATTGACATCAGTAATTGAAGTGATCCACTAAAGAAAGAATGTCACTGGTTTTTGCAAACAATAATCGAACAGGATTATTGTTTCCAGCACTCGAAGTGCAGCGCCACAATGCTACTGTATACAACTCGTTAGTCGTAACTCAACGCTTACGCCTGTGCTGTCAACTTATATAAGGCACGGTGTAGTTATTATAAACACTTTTATAATATTCTAGCTCTTCTTCTATCACTGCAGTAACTGCGGGCCCACAGGGCCCGCATTGCGGGGAGGTCTGGGGACTAGGGGGCTCCGCGCTAACATTTCCTTAATAATTTTTAACGAATGGGTATAAACCATTGAAATGTAGTAAAACCAAATTTCCCCGTATGTATTTAACATACAAAAATATACATTTATATTTTTACTGTTATTTTACCAGACCCTAATGCTGTATTTGGAGAGTGTAAATTATTCGGCTAACTGCACAACAGAGCGGCGATTCCAGATAAGAATGCGTCGAGGCAAGTCAAGGAATGTTTTGAAATACAAAAATGTTATTTTCGTAAAATGAAATGACTTTTTATCAGAATATTTTTTTCTTAGTTCAAATGCCGATATTAGTCCTTTACTAAATTATTGTAAATTTTAAAGCTATAAGCAAATCATAGAAAGTTTTAAAAGTGTGTTTAATAAAAAATATGTGTAGGCCTACGACGTCAAATTTAACGTAAACATTCACTTTCATTATGAATTTAAATTTAATAAAATTTGTACTTTTTCAGGATATATTTAAGTTAAATGAATAACAAAATTGTAATTGATTACTAGCGACATGTCTGACAATCAGTATTTATTTTTTACATTGGTCAGAGACATAAACGATACTAAATAACAAATCAAACTATTAATTGAAACAAAAGTTATATTTTATTAATTGAGTATACATCAATAGTAGTTGCCACAGCTATAATGAGGGGTTAATGTTCAAGAGGAAACAATGGCATGAAATAAGTAATGGTAGTGGGGGGAGGGGGCGTAAAGGATTCCTGCGTGGGGGCAGAAAAAAGAATTATGCCACTGTCTTCTATTTAATAATACGTATTCGTCTGAAACATTTCATTTGTGGTCTCTGGTTATCAAGTCTTTCCCAGGGTTCTGCTCATATCTTTATCGTGTGAACAACTTCGTTGTAGGACAGCAAATGCCAAAGACTCAGGCCCAGGTATGTTACATGTAGTTCTTTATTTTTACTGATTCATTCCCGTGTTAAAGGTCTTATAGCACATGTGTAAGGTCTTGTGTTTTGGTATTCCTCTTTGTATGCTCTTTATCCATCGTAATGATACTATTATAAAAATATTATATTTATATGCAATATTTATACAGTTACTTAATCAAAAAGTCTGTGATATATCAATAGTTATGAAACGAAAGTATTTTGCGAATAACACAAAGCAGTTGTTAGTTTTATTATAAGAACATTTCTGTTGACATCAGCAGTTATACTGTGAACACGTCTTCACCAGGATCGGATCGTCGTTAGCTCGCGACGGTTCCAAATCGTACATCAAAATTAGGTGTAATATCAAGAAGAAGCCTAAGCACACCGCTGCTACCCTCTCGAAACAAAACAGAGAACACCAGTAGGAGGGCGGCAGATCGGTAAATAGTTGTTTGGTGTCAGCATAACGCTACTGTTTGCACAGCATTTCACACCTCGCGGTAATCGTAACTGCACGCGTAGTGGCTCTCTAGAAACCCGCACGATTCCACTCCCTTTTTATCCCTAAATTTCTCAGCACTTACATTTAAAGGAGAATTTTAACAAATAAATTTTGTGTTAAATTAACGAAGAATATGTTAACGTTAACATATGTTTTTATAACATAAGCCTACATCTACAAACTGGCTAATTGATCACAAATTGAAGATAGATCTTCACTAATGACGATAGACAGTCTAACCGATACCACATAATGTGTCTTGTTGCAGTTGTCACTGCACGAAGACAGAGAACCCGGCAATTGTTTTATACTTGGAAACAATCAAACTGGTATGAAACGAGGCAGGCATCGCGCACATTCCGATTGTTGTATAGCGTTCCTCTCCATTAACTACGTATTACTGCGTGTAAGCGATAACTAACTCTCTTATTGGAACTGTACAGACGTGTAACATAATGAAGGTTCTAAAACCCGACTGTATACTACTGGGGAGGCGTTTCAAAAGATTATTTTTAATGCATATATCTTTATTGATTTAGAAACATGATAGCTTATAGTGTACAGTTTTTGTTTATATAACATAGGCACATTTCAAGAATATGCAGCTTCAGAAGTAACATTTAAGATTTAAAGTTGCCATGGATATTATGAAAAAGTGTAATTAAAATATCATAAGCGAAATACTAACGTTTCCAAGTTACTGATGCCGCATTCTTGGGTTACATGTAGACAGCTTCTTCTCGTAGGTTGATACACATCATACGTAATTTGTCATAATACCTACAGGTTGGTACAAGCTACATGCGGAATACTCGCTAATATCACCTGATAAAAAAGGAAAGAAATGACATACAAGAAAATGATCTGAAATGACAATTAAAAAATGTAATATAAGATATGGAAATACCTTATATTAATCTTGAAATTAATTATCTCATATTACTAATATTGAGATCTCTAAAACCAAAAATTCTAAATAAAACTAAACATTAATAATGTCTAATATGAAGTACCAAAACATAATTCAAAAATCGGAAAACACAATTAAGTAAAATTTTGTATTGTTTCATTTTCATTCAGCAATGTGCTGTGTATTTTAACAACATTATCCTACCAGTAAAGAATAAAACAAAATTACTGTAGGCCTATCTTTAACATATGCTGGTCGGATCACAAATGATGTATCATCATGTAACGTAATAATATATTTTTAGGAAATAATGTTTCACATTTTGTTCAAGTTTTACAAAAGGAAGTTTTTTTAGCTTAATTTTATTTTGAAATCTGTTACAAGAACACTTGATAACATTAAGCTAAACACTTATGAATGAAAGCAATCAAAATACTTATCAAGTGGGAGGTCTCCACCGACCACTCTTCCCTTACTATAATCTCAAACAAACTCAAAAAGTCTGGTTTATATGGCCGTTTGTGTGTGTGTGTGTGTGTGGCGTTTTTTTGTGTGTGTGTGTGTGTGGCGTTTTAATCGTCGTTGTGTCCTGCGTCATACAGCACCTTTGTTGTCAGTTATTAGTCCACTTCTGTACTTAGTGTGGTGATGTTTAATTTCTTCTCGTGTAGAAGGTATCGTGAGGGCCTTCTGTATGACGTGATTGGGGTATATACCACGAGGTTGGCACTATCCTGAGTAACATGTTCTGGAAAAGCTGCACGATATCTACGTTTGATTTTACTTTCTGCCCTCCACCCCTCCTGTAGCTGAATGCCGTAGTCCAGATTGGTCTTGTATAGGAGGAGTTTGTTCTACAGGGACAGGACATCTCTCACCTTCTTCCGAGCAACCAGTACATAATGTCTAAATGAATACCGAGCTGTTTATTTTTTGTGACTTTGTGTTTTCGCCATGTAAAGATTCTGTCCAGATGCACACCGAAATATTTAACATCTTCCGCGTGTGGCAATTATGAGTTGTACAAAAGGAAGTAATTCTTAATAAGAAAATATTTTAAGAAAGTAGTTCTTAATATACGATGAGAACAGGCGTTTCAGTAAAACTATACAGAGCAAGAAAGTTCCTGGGAAAAGCGTAAAGAGAAAGAAATGTTTGTGGGATTTACGTGTCAATTATTCACTTCAGAGAGAAGTTTGGAAAGTATATTATTCGTCTATCGGTAGTTACAACAGATGAAGCGATTGGAACGAGTGACAGTCGACATGATCATGACATGTAAATATACAAAATAATGTTTTTTGTTGTGATAAACTTGAATTTAAGCCTGTAGAGAAGAGGCCATAGGTAAGGTTTAGGCTGAGATGGAAACATCAATTAGTATGAATTGTTATTCCGAAACTTTCAAAGGTAACTAAACCTTCAGTGTATAGAAGACGTACAGAGTAATGAATAATCAGATATATAACTGCGTTAAAAATAATTAACAGCATTAGACACAAGTATGGCTGCTTTCATTAGACTCGAATTTTGTGAAATACACGAAAATATTTTTCTTCTCTGTATCAAATGCGGAGAAAATGATTGCTTGTGTTGAAAGTACTCAACGCCCGGAGGAAGCCTACATACGTGAAGTACCTCCAGACTAGATACAGTTCAACCATTTGTACCGTCAAAGACACAACTACTTTTACCTATAAGAAATGATGGGCCTCGAGGCGGTCACATCTGGTCTGTACGCGCGTAGTGACCACGGGCCCCGGCATTCCTTCCAATTACTTGTGACAGGTTCTGTTCTTTATTCCTTTATATCTGACCACTCTCGGCCGACGCTCGTGTCATTAGATTTTTAAAGACTGCATTTAGTATCCGTCCACGTTGGTCTTTCTTTTTGGATGTTGATTTTATTTATTGTAAAAAGCTCTTGTTTGTAACAGTAAAAAAAAAAGAGTTAGAACAGTTAGCCTTTTGCTAACCTGTCCAGTGTGATTATCTGTAAAAACTTACCCCAAACAGATAGAGTGTATGTAGGTTGTACGTACACGTATAATAACAGAGTATCGATACTTCGCTTTGTATTTCCTTTCTCGACTTTGTGTTTTATCGACTTAAACACAGCATATCATGCAGGCACAGATTGTTAAATAACAAAATATCGCTACTTCAATATTATGTACTTCGTTTTTATCTTCGTATAGGCCTATTCACTTATCTCTACTTACAATTATACACATTTCCTATAGCTTGCAGGATTTAAATATTTATTCAATTTGAGGTCTTACGGTCAGTGCGATTGTTCTTCGGAAAATAGAAAACTAACTAAACATGTACGAATATGAAAATTACTCGGATTTGTGAAGAAAAATATTCTTAATCGATTTACAGTTTGAGTGTACCTTAATAGTGTTAAGAGAGTATAGGGAAGTGCAGGGCCGGATTTAGAGTTAGTGGGCCCCTAGGATGAACATGTGATGTAGGCCCCCCAACTACCGGGGGGTCTGGGGAGTATGGAATACCCCCTAGTAAAAGAGGGAGGTGGGCCCCTTCCCCGGAAAATTGTGAAAAATATATCTTCCAGAACTGCAAATAAAATCATTGTTAAGCGTACAAATTAAATTGGGATACACTGTTTTTTTGTAAATTTTCAGTCCTGTGTTAAACAATTGAACGGTTTCAAGGTGTCACAATGTAAAATGGTATTCTGGAACCTATGAAAATAATAAAAAAAGATTGCACTCGTTTTTGTATTACACTCAAAAGGGCCTAAACAGAATAAAAATGTATTAGAAATTAAAACAACTGATTTCCAAAGGAAAGTAAAACAATGTCACTGTAATTATTACAAATTAAGGATAGGATATTTTTAAAAAGAATATAAAAGAAATAGGGTATCTGTACTTGAACAATGTACAAATCTGTAAGTAAATCACATAATTTTTCTGCATCATAAAAAGATTGTAGTATAGTACTTTCATTAGGATTTTGTTTGATTTATTGGCACTCGCTTACACTTAATATTAAGAAATTTATTTATAACATCTTCAAGACGTGAAATGAATTAGTTCATTTCTCAGGTTGTTTTCCAAATCATTGCTATATACTTCTCCTAAATTTTGAGCTGCTTTCATGATCTCTCCATTGACAGTAACGCTGTCTAATTTACTAAGAACCCAAAAAAGAGTATCAAATAATTTGTATGTTTCCAGCCTCTGTCTCAATGACGACACAAATTGGTCTATAACGGGAAGGAAACTCTGGCTTCGAAACGTTTCTGAAGGTGTCAGTTCAGTTCAGTACCAAGAGGTGCCAAACGCACGTTGATTTTGCGCTTACCGTGTCTTTGTTGAATATTCAATACAAAGATAATTCTGCCCCTTTCATCTCACACTCTTCAAAGGTACCCCGTTTAGTTTCTATAAAGGTTTTCAATGATGTGAGTACTGCGACAGCTGTATTTGTATCTAGTCTGGAGTTCTGCAGAGTTACATTAGTTTTGTTACTTGTCCCAAGATGTCATTCCAAAATGATGTGTAGAATCCCAGCATTATTAGATTCTTACATCTTCTCTAATGTAATACATTCGTTCAACTGTAATATGTCATTGCAACATTTGCAACATTGTAATACTTTTACATTGTGTCAAAATAATTCTTTCAACTTTTTAACCATAATTTGTTAATAAAGTTAATAAATTAAAACATTGGTCAAATATATTAATAAAGTAAAAAAAAAATCATTAATCAAGTTAAGAAAGTCGCTTACAGTTAAATTATTCAAACTAATTTAATTGCAAACTTTTGTCCCACCATATGCGGTCTTTTGCCCCACCTATGAGGGCAAAAGTTCGCGTTTGACACGTTTTGGAAATTTATTTATTTACATGTGTTACAGTAGTTGAAATTATAAAATTTGGGTCTTAATCGAACTGTAAGGGATTCATGACATTTCTGTCAAAATATAATAGAGTCTCGGTCTCAGTGCAGTGAGTGCAATTTGAGATGAATTTAAACTTTAAATGGACACTCTTTGCCAACCTCTACCCTATACGTGGCTCATAATACCACCTTTTCTTCTAATAACTTCTACTGTTCTCTGAAACACGAACCAAATAATTTTTATACAAGTAGACTATTCTTTTTTTTCTCTTTTTATGGTGCGGGCCCATAGGGTGCAGCCTAGTAGCCTATGCTTAAATCCGGCACTGGGGAGTGACTCATTTGTTGGTGCATGTTATCATAATTACGTGAGACACACCGAAACGTACGATGCGTCCACAATAAAATCTGTTCATATAATCGAGACGTATTTGATATAATAAACAAGAATTTTACGAATGCAACGAACTTCCCGAAAGTTTAGATAGTGTGTTTGTGTACAGTAATTTTAATAATATAATAATCTCGTTTTTGTACCACGAACCTAAGACGTACTGCACTCTACAGCAAGACTAAAATAGGGGCCTGACACACAGATAGGATGAACGCACTTACAACTAAGGCATGGACACTATTTAACCGAATTTTCAAGAGAGAAAGACACAGAAGCTCTATGGAAAGACGAAATCGCACGCTTGCTGGAATAAGGTGGGTATGTCTAATTTTGGGAAATGATGATAACGAGCTTCCCACGATGTGACATTGTTAGTTATGGGTAGTTAGCCACCGTGAGGATAAAACATTAGACGTTTACACCCCGTTTCATCGACCTTTGTTAAGAATTTAGTGGTCAGTAAATCATCCCTTAAGGAATTAACAGAAGATACTCCGTTACATGTAGTTCATTTAAAGATAACGGCCGTTAAAATCGCCGCTTAACATATTTGACCTGTTAGGTTAACTAACCGCTTCCTAGTTCTAATGGAATCGTCCATCTCTTAACAAATTTTTGAATTCCTTCCTGGATGAACCTTTCTGTCAGTGCGCAGCCGATTTCGTGCCGCTTCTATGAACTCTCCATCTGAAAATATGTTTACCTCGCAGTTCTTCTTTTAATACAACAAAAAACGAAAATCGTTTGGAGACAAGTTACTACTGTGTGATGCTGATTTAGTGTCTCGAAATCAAGATCTTGAAGGCAAAGATTTGTTTTGTTGGACGTATGTGATCGTACGTTGATGTAAAGTGAAAACACGCCTTTTTAAAGTTTACCACGTGTTTTGGATGATTGAAAATGCTAAATTATGGCTTACGTTCAAATAGTTTTCAACTTCATCAATTTTAAATTAACGGTTACCATGTGTGATATGTTTAAAAGTTTCGATATTGTCGTTATTCCAGGACGTGGACGGCCTTTCTTTCCGTTGTTCGTCATAGAGAGATATACACCTACTTTTTAGAACGATTAATTCACTCGTATATATTGCTACCATTCAAACCTACACATCTTTTCCATATTGCTTTTGCAGTTTGCAAATAATCTCTGCAGGTTTCACCCCTTCGCATTTCTTCCTTGGTGGAGTCGGGAAATACAGAACTCGTTTTAAATTAACTTTTAAACACAATTGAACACCACTGATAATGAAACAGTACTGGCAAATAACAGACACTATGAGATTATGGTTGCAAAGAAAGCAATCATTGTTGCCCTCTACATGATCGGGAGGGAAAGAAACATTACCCTTTACATTTTGACTCCCCCCCCCTCAGTATTAACACGCATTATATGTGTATTAGTTGTTTCTGTATTGCCTGGTTACAGGTGTTTATGATGACAATAACTGTCGATACAAATGTTTTAAAACTTCGTCAAGTTAACGATCGTACTTCACAAACCTTTCGTCACTAACAGTTATAAAAAAATGCTTTTATGTCAAGCAACTTATGGCCCACTCTGTATTATTAATTTTTTGAAGCACCGCATCTTATAGCTTAATTACTATGGACTGATTAATGTGTAATAGTCCAAGAATGGTCAAGGTAAGAAAACTTTAAAACTATTAAGCTACAAGATTCGTTGTAGCGTGTGCGAAAGAATATCTGAAATGTGTTAGGTTCCTAATTAGAAGAAACAAATAAGGAAATAAACCCTTGTAGACAACTGGTTTCATTTAAACATCTGCCGGCATGCGAACGAGAATATTTTCAACTGAATGCACTCACTTAGAATTATTCATTTCGATGCACAAGTATCAGTAGTAATGCAACAGCGGGCGTCTCCACCGAATACTCAAAGTGAAGTCAAGTGCATAAATAGTGGATGACGAACGAAAAGAAACCGCATTAGATATTTCGCGTACCCGTGTAGATAGCCGCAATAAAATATTGCATTTTTTGTGTTGTCGACTACATTTTGTTGTCTTGCTGTAAAAGTTATTTATAATGGCTTTAGGCTCACACACGGTATCAGTGCGTGCATTCTTGATTTACATCACACTGGGCCGTACTTCACTCAGCCCGGTCACTCGTATCTCTCTTCGCTCCTTCGCCCGCTCGCTTGCTCATTGGCGTTTGCAACAAAATTCATAAAAAAGGGATAAGCTACATATTGTTGTTTTGTGTAATTTATTGTCATATTAGAGATAGAGTGTTTGGCGATCTATTTTTTAATTGTTTTTCAGAAAGAACATTATATCAAGCCGTTACATAGTACAGCCATCGAGTGGTTGCTACCCACCCACTTAAACACAGTTAGAAACTTAAATTAAATACAGTACTTAAATCTATATTTAGTTAGTTTCATGATTTATTTAAACTGATATAGTACCTGGACATTAAAAATAACACCTGTCTTAATTTTTACTCAAAATGTCTCTATTAACGTTTACTGCAACGGTGACTTGAGTAACTCCATTTAAAATATTGCAATTACGGTCTTGTGGTCATTCTGAGTCCACTTGCAAAGACAAGCGTCACATGCATGAGTGGGTAGGTGGCCACTTCTGCACTCAAAACAGTAGATAGACGGAGACAATTAATTAATTAAAATATTGCAAAATTAACATAAGTGGTCACATAAATCAACATAATTATATCATAATACATTTTTCGTTGTTGGTTTTACCAGAGTTACTATTATTCGGTTTGATGTTTACACATCGATTATAGAATATGAAATTTAATTTCCGGTTTATAATATTTAAAAACTGAATTCTTATAGTAATGGTTCTGCTTAAAAAATTTTATAGGCTCATGTTTTTGTTTATGTACATATAATTGCTTGTCTCTATTAGTGTGCGTGTGTGTGCGTGTGATAGACAGAGAATAGGTTATGACTCTGTGCGTGTAAATGATAAAATCACATTTTTAACAGTATAAACTATCACGTACTTATAAATACCGAAACTTCTCAAACGCGATAGCAAAATGATTTTTACTATCTTAGTATTGGTGACATATGTAAAGCAATAGTTAAACAATTTTTTAGATCACTGTTTGAGGAGTAATGGTTTCTTATTATTTCATTCAGTATACTCTTCATTTATTTATTTCATTTAACGTATTTGTCACATTCGGGATCTGGAAAGAAATACTTAATAATTTACCAGTTTAACAAACATTTGGAAAAAATGAATTCTTTTGTCAGTTTTGTTACTCATAATAGTTTCACAGAAAAAAGAAGTCATAATTTTCTCCCCTTCATACCGAACTATCGGTCTGCGTTCCACCGTTCACGGCTTTGGTTCACATAGGCTCTGTATGACGATGGTTGGCGTGTGGACCCTTGGCTTACCTGGTGCCTCTCCCCCATTGTAATACTTCCGCCCGGGCTCGACAGCAGCTAATTGCCGCGTGAGTCACCTCACTGTGCGTCCAGTATGAAACAGTTTTTTTTTTGCCTCGCCCAATACTGGTAAAATTTTGTTATATTTGAAATCAGGGAAATAATACGATGAAAATTACACCAAACACGACTAAAAAATATTACATTTTAAGGTGTTTCAAGGTAAAATCTCAACAACTACTTTAATACACATCTTCAGTGCATAGTGCTTTATAACGCCCAATTTTTAATATTCCTTAGTCGTGTTTGATGTCATTTTCATCGTATTATTTCGCTGATTTCAAATATAACAAAATTTTACCAGTATTGGGCGAGGCAAAAAAAAATTGTTTCATACTGGACGCACAGTGAGGTGACTCACGCGGCAATTAGCTGCTGTCCAGCCCGGGCGAAAGTATTACAATGGGGGAGAGAGCAGGTAGGCTAAGGGTCCACACGCCAACCATCGTCATACAGAGCATAGGCTCGTATTCTAACTCAATACTCTATTTCCATGTAATCTTTTGTTGATAGCCTCCTAATGAAGCTGACTTACACGTGTATTCTTTTCCTGCTCTTCGTTGATCAGGGATAATATTGAATAAAAAAAAACAAAAACGGTCATTTATGATAATTCATATGCATTACATTATGAATAACGTATTCATATTATAACTAATAAATCCCTGAGTTGCAGAACTCGCTCACTATTTTGAAATAAATACATAAATTATATTGTTAGACTATATTATTAGACTATTTATATTCTCAGACAAATTTCGATATCCGAAATTTTTCAATTAGACCTGTCAGAAAATTATGAAAATCTCGAATATACTTTTTTTAGTAAAATAATAACTGTATAACAAACAACCGATACAATAATAACATTAAAATTTCCAAATATTAGGATTTGTATTAAAATTCTACTTAGTCTGACACCCGGATGGATTTAACAATGTTTTTCCTATTTTTGATCCTTTTTTTCGGCCTTGGAGGTCCAACAATTTTGAAATTTCTAAAACTTTAGACTATAATAAGATTATTTCTTTTATGAATTTGCTAACTGCTATAATTTTTTATTGTTCGACAGTTAGCAAATTCATAAAAGAAATAGTAAGGATGGCTGCTAATTTAAACAATACGAAGTATAATAAGATTTTCGTTAAAATTCTTTTTAATTTGATATTCCACGTGGAATTTACGATTTTATTAAAATGTTGACCAACATTTTGGCCCCTGACATCCCGTAATTTAAAATTTTGTAAAAATGAACACTAAATTCACATTTTGGTTAAAATTCCCTTTAATTTGATACCCCACGTGGACTTTTGTGATTTTCCCTATTTTGCCCCCTACAATTTTGCTTCCCGCCCCTATTTTTCTTTTTTTGGGATCAGTCCTAAAAACATTAGGGTTCTGTAGGGAAAAACTATGGACACGCATGCCAAGTTTTTTACTAATATCGGGTGATGCGTTCAAAAGTTATCGTCAGTCATACGCCAAATAGATAGACAGACAGGTAGATAGATAGCCAGAGAGACAAATGCCATGTTTATATGTCACTAAATACTTACAATTTCGATATTTATAACGTACAGTTTAAATAATTTACATGCACCTCCTTGAATCACGTTTAAATTTTCTATTGAACTCTTTAACGATATCGTTGTTAACTCACAATAATTTTCTTTTAGATAAAGATAGGTCATACGTGACGTAACCTTAACGTGGATTCTGCAACAGTAATGATGTGCAGTGACTTCTTCCACAGATTAACTCGCCTCAAAAACGATATTAATCAATGTTCTAAACATTAACTCGCGTTTCGAGATAACGTATTTAATGCGTTCCCGGCAGTTGACTACTGTGTTATTTTATGCTATCCGTTTCACTGGACGAATAAATCTTCAGATGGATCGAAGAAAACAAGTCAATAAGACGTGTTAACGACGACATCTTTGAAAGGATGTAGTGGACGAATTAATGAGGAGCACAAAAAACGCTGTCACAGATGTCAGGAAACCGGCTGAACCACAGCCTAGATCAACTGCGCTCTAGTTAGCTGTTGTCTGCAACCTGACATATGTGTATTTGATACATAATACCCTTTAATCAGCTTATTTATACTAATAAAAATTAATATATCTGTACGTACAGTGAATATAAAATACAAAAACACGCGATAAAATTATTTATGCGTAATGAGGTTTTATGATATTCGTAATTTATTTGCTTGCTCTGGGTGAGCAAATAAATTCATAATTTATTTTATGAATGTTTATGTGGTTGTATATACCATTTATTATAATGTATATATTTCAGAACGTGCAGAGTATACAGTGTGCATTAGGTATATATACCAATACACGGTGTAATAGCATTATAGTTTTTAAATTAATTCATTCATTCTATGGGGCTATTGGTCCTTGCAGAACCTCGGCTTCGGCACCAACGGTTTTCCACTCTTCCCTGTCTTATGTCCGTTGACTCCACCTTCTAACTCGCAGTTGTCTGATGTCGCTCACCACCTTATCCAACCATCTTATTCGTTGCTTTCTTCTCAGGCGTGTCCCACTAGGATGTTCAGCGAATACCTTTTTCAGGACTCTTTCGTCCTCCACCCATTGAACATATAAAGTTTTTAAGTATTAGGCCTTCTTCAAATATGCATTGAACCATCACTTGTTTTTCTTTAACTAATCATTTTAATCTGGCATCAGATAAAAAATCTTACCTATTTTTCACCACCGAGAACAGTGTAGGGATTTTGTCAGGTGAATTCAGTAATCTCGGCTATCTGATGTAACATGAGCAAATATGTCTGTAGCAATCATTTCTGTAGTCATAGATTGATTATTCAAGAATTTTACCTTCTCTTGAAAAGTATAATTAAAATAAGTATAAGATAAGTATCAGTTACGTGTAATTTCGAGAGGACACTTTTAATTTAATTGCTAACGTTTCTGAACATTCTTACGGTACTGGGTACTTAATTGTTTTTTGTATGTCTTCTTCTTCTTCTTCTTCTTCTTCTTCTTCTTCTTCTTCTTCTTCTTCTTCTTCTTCTTCTTCTTCTTCTTCTTCTTCTTCTTCTTCTTCACCCCTCTTTCCTCCCCCTCTTTTCAGTTTTTGTGGCAAAATGAACAGACGTGTTAACGCATTATCGCTTTCTTTGCCCTGTTTTTGTACACGAAAGTTATTTGATTTCTTCAATGTCCCACTTTCCTCGCTGTATTCCTATTGAGGTCCCCTCCAACCATCTCTAACAATAATGCTGATAATAATAATTAGTAAGGTCTATGAGCAGCACAACTCGGTCACTGGTTTGAACGAAATTCACTTATTAGTAGATAAAATCAAATGAATAAATTTAATTTTTTAAAGCTGTGAATAACGTTCATATGTACGACTCAGCGTTAGACGAGAGGCAAAACGAGGAGGTGACCGTAAACCTTAGGGTAAAATAGTTTCGTTGTGCCTTAAAAATTAAAAAGTAAAAGTAAAATTACAAAAACCCCAACTACTCTATTCTTTTTTAGTATATAATATTTAATATTTACTACTAGTTTTCAATCAAGATATATTGTTTACCTTTCTTGGAACATGTTACGGGCATAAAATAGTTTGCCTATCCTCTTCAACCGTCTTTGTTTTTAGTCTTCTGGAGTACTTGTGTTCAGATTGATTGTTGCTTCGGATTCCTGTTGGCTTTTGATAGTTTAAATTGCTGTTGTTGTGTGTAGGTGTGGTATATATTTTTGTTTTTTCATTTTTCCAATGGTAGCCTAAATTTTCTGAAAATTGTGTTATGTTTTGTGTTGATTTGTAGGCCTATTTGTTGAGGTATTAGTTTGTCTTGTGTTTTATGTTTATTTATTTCTAAATTTGCCCACATATTCATTATTGTGTCTTTCTGTGGTATGTGTTTTATCAGTGTCATGTTTTTGATGTCTTGGGATTCGTGTCCCGTATTTATTGCATGTGTGACCAAATTTGATTTACAAATGTTTGGTTTCTTGTATGCGTTTAAGTATTCAAAATAACGTTTTTTCAATTGTTTTTCGTCTGACCTATGTAACATCTGTCGCAATCTTGTATTCAATTTTGTATATTCCATTGTCCATTGAATTATCTTTGTTGTATGAGTTATATCGTTTTTGTATATTCTTTTTGTTTGTTTTGTAAGCTATTTTTATGACTGCAATTTAAATAGTTTTGTTATCCTATTGTTTATGTATACGTGAATGTAGCCCACTTTTTAATATTCTTGTTATTACTATTAACGTGTGATCATTTTGATCATTTCTTAAATGTTTTGTCTTTATTTTATTTTCTATATCGTGTATCGTATTTTTACTGTATCCATTTTCTCCAGAACTTTGGTAAACTATACTTCTTATTTATTTCGTGTAAGTGGGAGGGCGGGGCATAGAGGACCAGTGGGGTAAAGAGGACCAAAGCAATAACTACGATATTTCAGAAGAAACGAAAATAATTTTGTGTTGTTATGTTGGTAACAGTTCTCCCAGTTGAAGCGTGGAGAAGAAGCCGCCATATTATCGTGTATAGTGACGCTAAACTTTGAAAAGATGTTTTGAAGGTAAGTGTTGTAAATTTTTCAAGGTGGCTCTTTCTGTATAACTGAGTGTGTTGTAGTGATAATATAAAAACAAATGCTTAAGTGTATAAAGTATTATGTGGGTTTTACATCTATAAGCTCACCATTAGCCTTTCTCATAACCTATATCTTCTACTTTCACATTTCTTAAATGCTGCATGGTGGGGTAAAGAGGACCACCATGGTCCTCCTTACCCCACCCTGGTCCCGCATGCCCCATAAAATTTAAATTTCTTAAAATGTTATTTTAATGATATTGGTAATAAAACACTACCCTAAATGTTACGAAATGAAATATTTTACTAAATTTTACATGAAAATCCAGTTCTTATGAAATTAAAGTTAATAATGAAATTTATAAGACATCTACAATAAGTAACAAACTAATAATTTGATAACTTCCATTGGTTTATTATTCGTAAACAGATTGTGTATCTTAAAGTTTTAACAATAAATTTAATGTCTAATTTAATATTCCTATAACTTGCAGCCAGAATCCCATGTTAAAAAAATAAATATAAAATCATTTTGAATTTTGAATATCAAGCACGAACCTAGCTATGAGTCTATAGCCTGTGCGTAATATCAAAGTTGTAAAAATTTACTGATGAATGTACTATTGTTAAAGGGAATTATACACATTTGTGCGGAATTGGCCTAAATGCTACTGCAGTTATGGAGTTCTGTCTTTTAAGACATAAGTAACTATTGTATGTACTTAAATTGACACAATTAGTTTTACTTTTCAGTTTGTATTGCTACATAAACTTAAAACCTTACTTTTCTTGTTTAGATGCGAAATTATAAGCGAAAGAGCTCACCACCAAAGTGGACTGCAGAGGATGCCAGGGCTGCTGTAGCTGCTGTTAGACAAGGTCTATCGATTAGGCAAGCTGCTGTCCGGTATAACATACCAAAAACCTGTCTACTGAGGCGAATGAAAGAAGAAAACCCAACACAAATTCAAGGACCAGTCGAAGGACCACTGAAACCGGTATTCAACAAATCTGAAGAAGAAGAGTTGGTAAGACATTTAATAGATATGCAAAGACGGTTTTATGGTTTGTCACCTATGGAGGTTAGAAGAACCGCCTATGAACTTGCAGAATGGTTAAAACTAAAACATAATTTTAACAAAGATAAGAAAATGGCAGGGAAAGACTGGTTGTCATCATTTATGGCCCGACATCCAGATATTTCAATTAGAAAGCCAGAAGCTACCAGTTTATCCAGAGCTACTGGATTTAATAAAACTGAAGTATCAAAATTTTTTGATTTATTGCGTAACTTAATTGTTCAAAATAACTTACAAGCTAGGCAGATCTATGATTATGATGAAACCGGTGTAAGTGCTGTTCAGACTCCTAGAAAGGTCTTAGCAAAAAAGGGCGAGAAACAAGTTGGGAGAATAGTCAGTGCCGAAAGAGGGACCAATATTACAATGGCTTGTGCAATGTCTGCATCTGGGTTCTTTGTTCCACCTTTTTATTTGTTTCCCCGAAAGCGTATGCAGTTGCATTTTATGAAAGGATGCAGCCCAGGATCTGTTGGATTTGCTAACGGTTCGGGTTGGATGGACACTGACAATTTTTTGCTATATCTCGACCACTTTATTTCACTTACTAAACCAAGTGAGAAAGAACCGATATTGTAGATTTTAGATGGGCACACCAGCCACAAGTCACTGGCTGCTGTATTAAAGGCGAGAGACAATAATATAATACTTTTAACTCTTCCCCCTCACTGTAGTCACAAATTGCAGCCTTTAGACTTAACATTCTTTGGGCCACTGAAGAACCAATATGCAAAAGAAGCTTTTTGACTATCAATAGTGGTAAAACAGTGTCTATTAGCGATATTGTTAACCTTACCTCCAAAGCTTTTTCAAAAGTTACAACAGTCGAAAAAGCACTAAAGGGATTTGAGACTAGTGGGATATGGCCATATAATCCTGACACATTTACTGAAGATGCCTTTTTGCCTTCTTCTGTATTGGAACACCCAACTGAAAAAACAGATAATTTAGAACAGAGCAACATTGTTGAAAATAATGGGAAAGATAACAGCATTACCCCTGGAACCAGGGCTTAATAATCTTCTCTCTTCTACAAAACAAACAACCACTTTGAAAAGAAATCTTTTTTCATCAACGTTGAACAAATTATCCCCAGTTCCAAAAAAAAGGAAGAGGCAAATGAGAGGAAGAAGAAGACATCACAGAGTTCATCGGTATTAACAAGTTCACCAAACAAAAATGTTCTGGAAGAAAAACAAAAACGTAATAAATTAACAAATAACAGCAAAAAATGTAAGAAAGTAAAATCTTGTAAAATGCAAAAACATACTAAAAGCTCTGATGACAGTGAAGATGAAAATACGTCCTGCATATTTTGTAAAGAAAAATATAGTAATTCTAAGAAAGGTGAAGGATGGATAATGTGTGCTTCTTGTAAAGAATGAGCACATGAAGCTTGTTCAGGTGTTGATGAAGAAGAAGACAATTTTATTTGTGACTTTTGCAAAACCTTACAGGCTTAATATTTTTGTATTTTTTTAAACATTTGTATGAATATTTTATAAGAAGTGTTTAAAACTGTTGCCATTTTTACATTGTTTTTGTTTGTATTTTTTTAAACATTTGTATGAATATTTTATAAGAAATGTTTAAACTGATTGCCATTTTTTCCTTGTTTTTGTTTGTATTTTTTTAAACATTTGTATGAATATTTTACAAGAAATGTTTAAACTGATTGCCATTTTTACCTTGTTTTTGTTGTTTGCATGTAGCTCTAAGTTTGTTACTTGTCCAATAATATTTGTTTCTATATTAGTAATAATAATAATAACAGCTACCGGTAGTTAATGTGATAATAATTGTGCGAATATTTTATAACAACTATTTTAACTAATTATCACTTTATTTGTTTTCGTGTGAGTCTGTATTTGTAAAGCTTGTGTATTAGTAATTATGATAATTTGTAAAATAAATATTTACTTGTTATTATAATAATTGTTATTCCAATATGAGGTAAAGAGGACCATATGGTCCTCCTTACCCCGCACCAGGGGGTAAGGAGGACCACGTGTCGAAGTTGTATTTTTGTTTAAAAAAATATTTAAAATAATAATTAAATTAACGATTTACACTTCAGAATTAAAGAGATATTATGAGAGCATATGACCAATGTAAAAATGTTTCAAAAAAATTAATTACAAAATTTTTATAAACAAAATTGTCTTACGTGGTCCTCCATGCCCCGCCCTCCCTTATATTTAGGGGTATTTTATACTTTCTGTTGAAAATTGAGTAGAAAGTTGCCACTTTATGTTGTGGTAGGTGGTTGTAATCGTTAGGTTAGGAATGGTGACGTTAGTGGAGTTGGTTTCTGTATATTCCAAATTGTAGTTGGTTATTGTTTCTTGTAATGGTTATGTCTAAATAGTTGATTTTGTTATGTTTTTCTTTTTTTTATGTGAATTGTATATTTGGTTGTATGTTGTTGAGGTGTTTTAATATTTCACTTGCAAGTTTTCATAAGAGTAAGAGCTGTACCGTGAGAGATAAAATGAATAATGAAGATATAAGGGCTTTACAGTTAGGGATACGCAGTATGAGCGGTAGGATTCGACAACATCATTAAAAAAAAACAACGTATCGAAAGAACGAGTGAAAACAGTTTAATAAAGCAAACAATAATTTACAGACCCGGAGGTAAAAGGTACGCAGCAGACCAGATGAAGATGGAACAGACTGTAAATCTAGTTCTTGAGTTGTAGATGATGATTTCACTAGGCCTAAGGAAAGAACGCGATTGTTAAAGAATTAAACCTTTCTCCATAAAATTCAAAAGATGAGTCGACTACTTATAAAAGAATACATACACTTTATTTATAAAAAAATGTATATTGGAAAAAAGTAGAAAGACTATTTAATTGTAAATACATAAATAGTTTAACAGGTAATACTATATAAAACATCTGTATTGCTAACCATTGCATAAGTGTGTTAAAGATGTATTCTTTAACTGTACTCTTTACAGAAGTCTGTAAAAAAGAACTCATACAGTGAAGATGAGGTACTTGGGGTAATGCTTCAATGTACTGGTCTGGACAGGACGCCTAAAGTAGAAATAAATGACTTTTTGAGAGTAAAAAGCATTAATAACTGATTAAAATTGAGGGCACAATACAGGTAACAACGAATTATAATCCTTTTCGATAAACGCAGGAAAAATTGAGCGAGAAATAAGGTTCTCATCAACAAATTTAGAGGTAAGTGGCTAATGAAATTAGACATGGCAGAAAATATAATTTTTTTTACGGAAATTTATGAGTAAGATCATTACTGTGAAAAAAATATAAAGTAGGCCTATTCATTCAAATTAAAAACAAAATTCAGGTTAGATTACGGAAGGAATACAGAAATATTCAATAAGGATTCTTGTCCTGACATCTATGATTTGTACAAACGCAACACGTGTCCACACGAATTTTCTTAATTCTACGTTACAATTATTTTTACAATTAAATTATTTAAAACATAATAATGTGTTGCTAAGTTAATATAACTATATCGTTTAAAGTACTCTGGAAGTATATTCTACAATCTTTACTCTAGTAATTTTTCCATCCTATGATTTTTTTTTAAGACAAGCGTTAGTAAAAATGTGATAAGTCAGCGTTAATATAATTTGTCAAATGTTTACAGAAGGAATGTTCCGCTATTTTGCGAAAGACTTAGGGACCGTGTTGACAGTTAAAGACCGCATCTGAAGTCGTCTCTGGTATTCAATTACCGGTACAAAAGTGATCCATCATGAATGTCACGAAGTCACGATCACGAAGCCAAGTCACGGTTCTGATTCATGGCTTCGATCTTTCTGTGAGAACGTACCTTCAAAAAACATCAGTCCTGCAATCAAATTTATTCTGTATTATTTAAGACATCATCAGACATTATTTCATCGTAACCATTTCAACATGTTTGGCGGTTTGCTGAATGACCTCAATATTTACGAACAAATGTTTGTCCTATTTTGTAGTAGTAGTAGTAGTAGTAGTAGTAGTAGTAGTAGTAGTAATAGTAGTAGTAGTAGCTGTAGTTGTAGTAATATTTCAGTAGTGACAGTGGTAGTAGTATTAGTTTTTTGAATTAAAACTGTCTACGATAATGATAATATTCAACATTTTGGTTCGAGTTTCTAACATCCGTTGCAATGAAATGAATTGTGATACAAAAATTTCATATAGTTTTAGACTCACCAGTGTCTTTGACCTGTGGGTTTATTTACATACGGCTGCATTCGTTCACGTATCACTTCATCGATAACTACTCTTTATATCTGATTTTTATAACCGACGTAACGTCTGCAACATTGATGCGCTGCTTTGACTTTACTTCTTGGTGCGAAATTTTAGAGATTTTAGTTTTTGTTAATATTAAATGCATAGTATAAATTTAAAAGAAAACCGTTATGTCGCAACAATGTATCGAACGCATTTCTCGGTGCGAATAGCATGCACGACTCTTACACCTTTTAAGTGCATCATATCGTTCTGAAGTGTTGAAGTACTAAGTTGTTTATCGTTCTCAGTTCTATCACTTTATCAATTTTTGTTACATTACTAAAAAAAGAAAAAAGCACAATTAATTTTTATTAATCATTTTTATAATAATTTGTATTAATTAAGTTCGTATACTTTTTAAGACCTTCCATCAGGACATTCATTTATTTGTTTCATAACGGCTGTGTATAAACACAGATCAGAAAGAAAAAATGTACGAGAAATGAACTTGAAAGAATAATATACACTTAAAACGAATTTTTCTCAGGTTTGGAGTAAATCATGTATACATAAAAGTAGAGATGAACGCTCCTTAATTGAACTAAAATTCGGGAGAAGTGAACGTATTCCAGTTGACTGACTGACGATTGCTTCATTAAGTAGCCCGAGAACGTTAAGCCTAATATTAGTGTATTCAGTATGGATTCCGTTTTTTCGTTTTTTTATATTTCATTAAAGACGTCAATTAAACCACTGACAGGCATGACTTTTGGCGACCTTAAATTTTACAATTCGTAGGGTGTTCTACGATTCCAAAATTAAATTCCATTTTACCAGTTTGCAAAATTTTGAAAACCCTATATTTTTGCTGTTCATGCAGAAATATAAAGCACAAACATCTATCAGTTTATCATTTCATTTTTAAGACTTCACACAGTAGCGTATGCGTACGCCTATGGTTTGTTTGGTAGAAATGTAAAATGTGGTTTTTAAAAGAAATGTGGAGAATCTGGTAATCGAATCGACCTGCTGAATAACTGAGGAAATTTTGTAGACGAACATGCGTCATAAGCGAAACAAGTCACACATTAGAAACGTACGTTATATGGAAGCAGTCTGGTAAGGAGAGTGGAAATATATTCAACGGGGAAATACGGAATGATCTTAATACAGAGAATTTGAATGTAGTGTATGAATATTTTTTGAGAAAATTAAATATGTTGTTACTCGTTAGAACTTATAAAAGATTAACACTTTACACTTAACGCAGTCTGAAGCCTAGGTTCCTAACCTTTCACAAGCCGGTCTCCTCATACATACATAGGCCTACATATCAGGCACTACAGTCCAGGATGGACCTGGGCCTCCCTAATGATCTGCCTTCAGATAGTCCGACATGTGCCTTGGTCTTCCACGAGCCGACACCTAACCTAGTCAGGTCTTCTATGTCGTCTTCCTATCGTTTTCTTGTCCTGCCTTATCAAACTCACAAAAACCAGAGCCAAAGTCATGCTAGGAGGGCAAACAAGTCAAGCATTCCCAATTAAGACAGGAGTTAGACAGGGTGATGCATTGTCGGCTGTTCTATTTAATCTGGCACTGCACAAAACAGTTAAAAATTTAGTTCCAGGGGATACAATCATTAACAGGACAAGGCAAATCTTGGCATATGGATTGCATTGCATTTATTGGGATAATGTCCGTATACTGGAAGACGTTTTTGGAGAACTAGAGAGGGAAGGAAGAAAAATAGGTTTTAAAGTAAATGCGACCAAACAATACATCAAAAGTATCCAAGTCGCAGGCAAGCAGAACCCTAGTAAACCTGACCATAAACGATTACACTTTTGAAGGTCCCCTCATTTGTTACCCTTAATCATCCGCTCAATATCGTTTCTCTGAGTACAAAAATCTTTGTATTATTTTATGGAACATGAATTAACGATAAGTTAGGCCTATGGCTTATCAAATGACAAACTGCAGTTTCAATAACCTTAATCAGAGTTGAAAGAACAGACGGCACACAGTCACATTCCGCTGGACTGTATGAAGCGCAAGTTAGTACCCTAAATAATATTTAAGATTTTCGTATGGTATTCTATCCTCGTTTGTATTAACATTTGTTTTTAAAAAAATCAGACATGAAAGCTCAGGAAATGTCGATTTAGACTTGCCACTATAACAATAATAATTGCTATTAGTAAAATATATAGTAAAATTATATTTAACAAATTCTTATTGAACCAAACTACTATGTAAAAATAATTAAGAAAGTACAAAAATTATAAGATTGTTTTATTTAGCCATTGCCTATATCAAAAAGAAAGAAAACCAGTTCTACTTATTGTAACCTAAAAATGAACATGATATTTGTGTACCTTAAATGATAAAACAAATCAACGCGCTCCTGCATCCTGTCCAACGTAAAACTTAGAAACAGAAGATCGAATAATGTTTATTGCAGTTAATTTTTTACATTATTTATGAAGGAAACACCTTCACAATGTGAACTTTGTAAAGCGAAAACCGTGACAGAAGCATCGTCATGGTCGACATAGTTCTTTCTTTTATTTAATTATATGTTCTCTTGACTTACGTACGTCCCTTTGAATAGCTTGAATGCGCGCGACGTTGGGAATCCCTTTTAAAAAGGGAATTCATTATCCTGTGACCTTAATCTGATAAAGGGGTATGATTGTGTGTAAATGATGCAGTTTGCTTCCGACGTTTCTATATAGATCAACCAATTTGATTAAAACAACATACCGGACATAAGAGATCGTATTCTGCCAACTGATGAAGCTATAACGTCGTCTCTTCGTCTGATGTTACATTCTAATGAGAAATCAAGATCCGTTGCGATGACCACTACTGTAGCATTTACAGTACAAAGGACGAATTTAAACTTTAGTGGACGAATGTTTTAATTGTTTTCAAATAGTAATGTAAAGTTAATTTATACTGTAGCATGTTTAACACAAGACGTTATGTGTGTTCAGTGTGTTATACGTCACATACACACCACACGTTGGGTGGATAAATCCCAAGATTAGGAAGCACCAGATGTTTCTCTATAATTCTAAGGGACCCCCCAACGTACTGGCATTTTCTAGTTTATTCCGTCCAATTTATGTCGTTCATTTCTGTGCATTAATATTTTTCCAGGACGTTTATCCTATACGGACGACATCGAATTTCCATTCACCCTTTCGTTGTATCCTATAAACATCATTGATACGCTTTTTCAAGGGTTACTGAAGCAAACTGGTCTCATTCTTTCAAAACCTACACCGTTACAGCCGATGTTATATCGAGTCACTGGCTACCTTTAGTCACGCCCATATCAGGAAAATTCTAATAATAATAATACCGGTACATTATGAATAACAGTAATCCCTACCATTAACACTATTCTCGTTTGGTACTCTCAACAACTTTCAACATGTGTGCTGTTGAATCCCTTTGCTGTCCCGTCAGACTGGGAACAGCATGGCATTTTCCGACTTTTTCGAATACTTAGTAGTAGGCGACATAGCTCTTGAAACACACCTGACTCGCAACTCCTCCCTTGATCCATATTGATTCCATCATTGTAATGTCACGGTTACCGGATATTGTAAGTAACGCTTTTGCCATAGTAATGACCTACTTATTTGAGATAGCAAAGTAGTCATTTACAACAATGATGTATCAGTTTCCGTCATGTGTTGTGGAAAGGGACCAGCAAAGTCTCTCGCAGTTCTCTTAAATGAGGTAAGTGCATTATTATACTGTCTCTTGCTTGTAGTTTGTGGGACCTTACTTGTAGTAATTTCATAGGTCCACAGGTCCACGTTTCTCAACATTGTGGCGAGGACAGAGTCGTGGAGGAGGTTTCGAATGTTCGAATTTTGTCATTTTATTGACTCTAAATTCTTCATCTGCATTTCCTTCAAAACAGAACATTTGGAGCACCATGATGTCTTTTTTAAACTAAGCCTTGTTTATTAATACGTTATCTACACTAATTCTTACCGTAGCCCTTTACAGTCAAGCGATATAGCGGTAGCTCTTTAGGACTTCATAAGTGTGGCAGATATCTTGTCAGCCAGGCTTGGCCCCTCCTCTTTTGTTCTATAAATCGTCCAATATCTTGATCATCCAGTTCTACCTGTCAGAAATCTTGTGTCGTCTAACTGTCTGTCAAGAAGAGAAGTTTACAGTGATAGCTTCGAGCACTGATCCCTCGTTATCTGTTCTTCCATTTTTCAGCAACATCTGAGGTTTTCCGCGCGCGATGCCGTTTATATATTTGAGATGACCATCATCGTTACCATGTCGATGAAGCTGTATTCGTGCAAACTTTACAGCCATATCTCCCACCGACCTTCCGGAATGTTTTAATCAACAGAACACGATAATCAGCAGTTATGTAATTAAGCAGTTTTATAGGTAACTCCGCACAGTAGGTCGTCTGCAAATAATAAGAGAATTTTTAAAAAGCTGCAGAGATTACTGAAAATTACTTTAGATAGCATTTGTTGTTTACGAGAAACATCTTGACTCTGTCGACAGTAAGCGTTCAAGAACAAGTGATTAAAAAACGGTCAGTTGCAGATTCTATCTGAAGTATACAACAACTTTAGAAATCGGGGTTAACACTTTACAAATAAAAACGTTCACAGAACAGAAAGTATCTAGGAAGTAGCAGCCACTAAAGCTATTCTCTATATTGCGAGTAGGTATATTCAGCTGACTAGAATGGGAAACAGATGAATTAAAATATGTGAAGTGATTCAGGTGATCAATTAAAATAGCTGGAACATTTCTTTGAAACTGAGGTTTGCCAATAATATTTTTGTTTAATAGAACGCAATTGAAATGGATAAAATTTTTAATTAGTCATGTTTGGTAACGGTATAAATATGGTCAAACAAACACAGTGGTTAATAGGTTTACACCAGCTAAAGAGGTGGAAATTAATAACAATTATTTGACTGCTGTGAATAATGTGAAATATTTAGGCAAGAAATAACAACAAAGGATATGCAATGCTAGGAGTTATCAATTGAATTAAATCAACGTAGGCTACCTTTCGAAAATTACGAAGTATTATGGAAAATAACAAACTGCTATTGAACTTAAAGTCATGAAGTCATGTCTATAACCAACATATGTGCTTCTGAAATGACGTATCTCGTCAGAAACATGGTCCATAAATATGAGAATGATACAAGAACTGCGTGCTGCGCTGAGAAGCACAAATATGTTTTGAACAACAATGAGATAAAATTAAATGAAAACAATGCATTTTGTACAAATTATGGAAAATTAGTATAGGTGATATCACTTTCACGATTAGTTTTTTAAGGAAACAAAATAATGGTCGGTAAGCGAGAAAAGAATGTGGCTAGGAAGTGGCTAGATTCAGACTACTTGAGCCAAGAAATGTACAGAGAATACAATAGCCCTTTGCATGATGGATGGGTTAGTTGGTTAATTAGGGTTCTAAAGTGAATTGGGTAAGACTTGCTTTGAAGAGAAATCATTCACCAGAGGCTAGTAAAGCGCGCTATAGACTACAAACCAGTTGGCAGAGGATCTGTGGGTAGGCCCTGAAAGAGACGACAGCAATGAAGACGAAACAGGCTATAAGCCTACACCGTGAAGTGACGACGACGACGAGAAGTCACTGGAAAATACTGGTAGCTGTGGATAGAGGACAGAAAAGTGCTAATAATGATGACGAAGATGCTCTTTTGCTGTAGACCCGATGCTCGATTTGCTCTCTATCTGCTCGCAGATCATGTTCGATGTCTTCGATTTATATTTTTAAGGTCTTTACTTCTCTTTGTATCTTCACTCTTCTCGCCATCTTGTTTTCGTTTCTAAACGGTACAGTCCATTTCGATCAGTGGTGGGGTTAGGCCTACTTTCTTAACTCGTCCGTCTATACTTCACATGTCGGCCGCTTTCTTACACTTCTCTTTGTGTTATTCTCTACATTCTTCTTTGTATTCTCCCTTTCAGCTCTATAACCTGTTCCATCCTCGAAATATTACATCTTTTTCGATAAAGTCCATTTCTAATGCTTCCTATCTTTATCGCCGTTTTTGATCGTTCCCAGGTTTATGGCCAATAGTTCTCTGTACTACAGTTTCATGTAGCCTACCGGTATTATAGATACTCAGATATGTAAAACCTGACTAAACTTCAGTAGTTCCATATTCGATGTATCGTGGAGTATTTAATAGAAAAGTCTCGTTCCAGTTCGTCTTCATGTATTACGATTATCAACAAAGAATGTTCACTTTTTAAAAATATCAGAGAAAACAAAAGGTATTAAAATTGTATTTGAAAATACTAAACCTGAATAAAGCGTAAACGCATAAAGTACTGAAATGCATAAACGTGGTTGAAAAATACAATTTTTACTACTGCTACTTTTTTTTTGCGGGGGAGGAAAAATGCATTATGCACCATCAGGAGACACCCGACTGGTCTCCCGGTGTGTGGGACTTGCACCCACTAAAAAAACCTCCACTTTACAGGCAGGGAACCCCCCCTGGAACAACTTTTCGTATGGCTTCAGGGTGGCACCTCGTATTGCGCCTACTAGGCTCCTACAGCTTTATCTATATCATCGACCTGTGAGAGGGTCCAGTTCAGGCTTCTTCTGCCGCAGGACCATCCTCACGAACGTCACAACCATGTCCCAGTTCTCTTTGCTGTTGAGCATGACGCCTATGATGTTATCAGGCGTCATGGGGCCAATCTCCGATTCCAGTCCTCGCCTCTCCAGCACCCACCGTTGACACTCGAAAAAAGTATGATGAGCGTCATCAGAGTCTGAGTAGCCATACACGCACGACGGATCCTCCATCTTACCCATCCTTCGCAGGTATGCACAGGAATAACCATGCCCTGTCACGAATTGAGTAAGGTAATAATCTACCTCGCCGTGCGTTCTGTCCACCCATTCAGGGAGGTTCCCAATCAGCCTCGCCGTCCACCTAGCTCGACTCTCCTGCTCCCATCGTAGTTGCCAGCTCCGCATGGAGTGTGCCCTGGCAACTGCTCTTGCTTCTACAAACCCCAAGTCTTCCTTGGTCGTGTAGACCCTCCTCCTCTCCTCAGCCATCAGATCTATTGGCATTACTCCAGCTACGACCAACACTGCTGGTTCCGACACCGTTCTGTAGGAGCTTGCAATCCGAAGTGCTCCTCTTCGTTGTACCGCGCCCATCTGCTTGCGGTATTTTTCTTGCTTCAGTGCGTCGGCCCAGACCTCGCATCCGTAGAGGAGAATCGAGTTGGTCACCGACATCAGCAGTCGCCGTCTTCCTGCAGCTGGGCCTCCGACATTTGTCATTAGCCTGCTCAGCGCAGCAACGACCTTAGCGGCTTTCTCCGATGAACATCGAATTTGCTCCCAGTAGGAAAGCTTAGTATCCAAGTGCACCCCTAGATACTTCACCGCTGGCTTTGATATTATCGCCTTTTCCCCCACCACGAAGTGTGTGATTGTGAGTATACGTCGTCCAGTGAGCAGCACAATCTCTGTCTTCTCCGTCGCAAGGCTCAGACCGTGTTCTTCCATCCAGATGCGGACCCTGCGCATGACCTGGTTCAGCATGCGCTGCGCCTCCTCTGCGTCTCTCGCGGTGATCACGGCAGCCACGTCATCAGCATATGCTACCAGAAAGGTATCATCTGGCATCTCCATCCGGAGGATTCCATCATAGAAGGCATTCCACAGGTCGGGGCCCAAGAGCCCTGAGCTACGCCTCCTGTTATTTCTCTGCTGCGTGGCCCATCTGCTGTGTCGTACCGGAGCTCCCTGTCCCTCAGGTAACTTCGTATTATCCGGAGCAGGTAGTCCGGCGCTTGAAAGACGTCCAAAGCCGCTAGCAAGTTTGTCCACCTGGCCGAATTAAAGGCGTTGCGTACGTCCAGTGTAGCGAGTAGCACCATCCTTCTGGAGAAGTGATTACCCCGCTGGGCCACCTGGACGGCATTCAAGATCTCCTGTATGGCTCCAATGGTGGATCTGGCCGTTCTGAACCCGTACTGCCTCGCTGACAGATCTCCCGCATCCCGAATTGCCGCTACTAGGCGAGGCCTGAGTAGACGTTCCAGTAGTTTCCCCGCCGTGTCCAGCATACAAAGAGGTATGTATGCCGACGGGGAATTCGGGCCTCCCTTCCCTTTACCGACTAAGACTAGTCTCTGGATCTACCACCTCTTCGGGAAGACTCCGTCTTTGAGGCAGCGGTTGTACATATTAAGTAGCACCTGGGGGCAGGATCTAGCGACCACCCTCAGCACTTCCGCAGGTATACCATCCGGCCCTGCTGCCTTCTTGTTGCGCAGGGAGCTAGCAGCTAGTGTTAGCTCGTCCTCGCTAAAAATCGGGACTTCTTCCAATGGGCCTGGATATTCCTCACGATCCCTCAGTGGATGACGAGGAAATAGACCGTCCACGATGAAGCGCATCCGATTTTCGTCCATCCTTGGGCTACGAGGCCGGGCTCCAAGCCTGCTCATTACAAGCCTGTACCCCAGACCCCAGGGATCAGAATCTAGATCACTCCTGAGGGTCTCCCACTTGAGCCGCTTGCTTCTGTTGATGGCCTACTTCAGTCTTTTTCTGGCGAGCCGATATTCGTCTTGCGCTTCGGCTGCTGCAATCGCGTTTCTCCGTCTGTTTCTGGTCGCCATGCGACGCGAGCGCAAGCAACGTCTCCTGAGGTCAGCAATCTCGTCTGTCCACCAGTATGCCACTGTCTTCCCCCGCGGCGTCTCGCTCTCCTGGGCACTACTACTACTACTACTACTACTACTACTACTACTATTATTATTATTCGTGTTGTCTTTAGTGCGGGTCCTCTTGAGTTTGTGACAGCTTACAATCTGAGAGTGTAATTTAAGACAAATATAACATAGATCCAGTAATCTGAAACATGATATGGGAATTTTTACAGCAGTTCCAGAGAAATATTCAATTTAAATTTTTGAGCCAGCTAGTGGCTGGCGGATCACAGTATGGATTAAAGAACACGTTTGAAGACGAAGAAAAGAAACGTGGAGCACACAAGAAGTTGCACAGAAACAAGCGCGTGAGCGATATTAGTAAGCGTTATTTAAAATAAATCAAATTTTTTATGTATATTCCATTATACTATAAAAGATATAAATAAACCTAGACAGTCTAGAACTGTTCAAATAATGAAATACATAATGAAGATCTAAATTATAAATTACATATGTAATGGCGAGAATTTTTGTACGGTATTTGAAGTAACGTGTAACGACTGGTGTAATTTATAAATGTGAATGTTAAAGGGTGGAGTCAACTCGGGGCGAGAGCGAGAGGGGAAGAAAAGGGAAGAAAATACAGTAGAAAGAGAAAAGAGGTTTTATTAGGGAGGAAGTAAACACTGCATAATAATAACGGTAGAACAAGAGTTGGAAGTCAAATAAGGAGTTTGGTATTAAATTCTCTGCTGGGAAAAGCGTGGTGCAACAAAACCGGCTATTTATATTAATTTCTATATGCTCTCTCTAGGCTAAATCAAACAGAATTTACTAGAGCAGTTAATTACTACGTCGTAAAAGAGTAGAAGAGGGTGGGAATAGCTTTAGGGTTGCAGAACACGAGCTTGCCTTGTTTTACTGTTGCCCAAAATGTCTGATTTATTAAAAACGTATGTACCCTTAGGGATTTTACAAAAACCTGCTCACTGCCTGTTGTTGTAGACTACTGCGTTACGTCGCCGGCGCGATACCTACCAAACTTTTCATTTTGTTCTCATGTTAAAAACCAGACCGTTTTTGTTGAGTTTTCCGCTGTAAGGTATTCCAGTTGGTCAATTGTTTCTAACGGATTTTGCAGTACGGTAAAGCTCAAGGGATGAGCTTAGAAATTTCCGTATCTGCGGTAGGAACAGTGTGGCACAAAGACTAGGTGACAGTCCCGAGGTAGAGCGCTTGACAGCTCCCTTCCGTCACCGCAAACCACTGATTAACTTCAGTCAATTATACCCATCCTCTGGCACAGACACGCGTACCCACGTCCGCTCTCTTTCCCGTTTCTCTTTTCGCTTGACACGGTTCGCCTAAGGTCTTTCATGTTTTTAATGTAAATTCTTACATAGTCTGCACCGTCATTTTCCATGTTTACGTCGCTTTCACAACAGAATTAATTAAAGTTATTAAATCGCCTTTCATTGATAGTATTAACTACTTATATTTTTTTCTATTATAACTCAGTTTTAAATCCCTCCGTGGTGACGGATGCAGATAAACTAACTGCCTTGCAAATTATAAAGCTTAAAATTCATAATTCATAACACTGAGTATAGAAAAGGATGTAATTTTATCTCTTGTGGTAATTTAACTTCATTAGTTGTCGACCTTTGATCATGATTTAAGGTCAAAGTATCTTTCATATCGATCTGACTTGCTCCTATAAATGTTAAAAACTATTTATGAAAAATGTTTGATGTGAACAGTAGTTTTATATATTTGTGATCTTCAAGTCTTCGAACGACCCAGGAACCTAAGACGGTACAAATGTTCTCGTCTTAGACACTGAATATACTCACACTTTTAAACTTTTTTATAGTTCTTCAATTTACAATACGTTGTTGTACATATGTTTGTCGGTCCCTTGGTCCTCAACGTATCTGTACACCGCTCAACCCTGAGCACTAATTAATAACAAAATTTATACATTCAAGTGATCATCCTAGAGAACTATACTTACACTTTTGGAACTGGATTAAATTGTTACATATTTTATGCATCCCTGTTTATTATTTTCATTGGAATAACTTTCAGTCACTTTCTTTTTATGGATTAGAGAAACAGTTTCTTTAACTAATTTCGTTTGAAAAAGTTTTGCATTTGATTTTGGAACCTTAACAGAAGATTTGGATTTAGTGACATTAAATCATAAGTTTTCGAATTAAATTTTGGCTGTTTCTTTTAAATTTGTATATAAATGTCCATGTGGCAAGCCTTAACACAATCAGCTCCAAACAGTTTCGCTTATTCGGATCTTACTCTTTAAGATTAGTGTAACAATTACCATTTTACTAAAAATACTTCGTCGTTTATCAATTTCTACTTTAAATACAAAGTCAGTTAAATGCACTAAATGTTGTTCTTCTAAAAGATTGTGACTCAGATATTAGTTTGAATGTTGAAAGATGAATATACTTTTTACATTCTTTTCTACCAAACAATTTACGTAAGCTCAAACTATCGGTCATGTCTACTTGTTTTATTAATATGTTTCTGGTGTTTGTGCAGTGACTGCATAAATTGGACTTTAAAAGCAGATTATTGAAACTAACATAGAATTCTATTAAACAGTCAGTTTTCTTTATTCAACAAGTATTTTATATAATCTTATAATTAGATTTAGACTTAACGTTTCTTATATATTGGACAAGCGAGAACCGGAGCAGCGTTGATCTGCAACATTTCAGGTCATTTTTTTAAGTTTAGTAATTAAAGTTCAGGTAGTAAAACTTCACTACTATTTCTAATAGTAAACCAGTTGACAACAAGATGAATTTGACAGAAGTGAGATAAAAATGTATCCTTTAATTAATATTTTAATTTCGCATACTTTTGTTTTACATCCTGCGTATTAATATTACAAAATCTTAATAACATTAAATTATATATGTCAGGGGAGGATCAAGAAACAATTTTTAGGGGAGGGGAGAGTTTTGATTTTTTGGCGGGATTATGGAAAGTTGGACTACACTTCAAAGACCGAAAGTATAAATGATAGGGAAGAGTTAAGATACATATACAATTTGTTATTATCAGTAAACTAAGTTTATTGACATACAAGCATAAAATTATATCTGTGTTTGTTAGTTCATTGTTCTTTTCATAATATTGACTTACACTTTAAAATAGACACTACTATGGTACACACGCTATTGTTTCTATGGTATGTATCAAACAAAAATTAACACGGTACAGTTATAATTTATACTCATTTTAGAGTAAAATTATGAACCTACATTACGTGATACGAATTATTTATCATATTCACAATCACAAAACCATTCTACAGTCACAAAACTACGAAAAAATTTTGTCTGAAGTGACCATTTGAAGGGGGGGGAGGGAATGCTCCCCATTTCCCCCTCCGTGAATCACCTTTTGATGTGTTTTACTGTGCAAAAATATTGATCGCATTAAAAATATTTTAACATTGAATATTCGTAGTTGAAAAAAAACTTCTCAAAAAACGAATACGTTGAAATAACTGTTTCAAATCTAATGCTGAAGATAAACAAATAAACATAAATACAAAATAAATAAAGTGTAGGTTTTCTTTGAGCAACAGATTTGATTTAGTTCCATTTTTTTACTATTAATAATTTCATGTAGAAATTATGTACATTTTACTTACACTTGGCAACGAGAACGCACTGTGGTGTGTTATAGCCCTACTTGTACATTTACACTTTATTGTAAATTGAAGGAAGAATAGAAAATGTAGCTTTAATTTGTCTTTACGCGTTCAGACTGCTTCGCAGATCTACAAAGCTACTTTCGTTCCTCATTGTTGGTAACGTATCTCTAGCGTTCAACGTTTGGTTTTGATGTTAATAATTGTGCCGTAGTGTAAGGAACCGTACTCTCGTGTAAATCTTGGCAGCGTCACTGTACGGTAAATCCATTTCAGAAAATCTAATGTCTCACGACAACGGAATAGCACAGATCTAACTCCCAGAAGACTGCTGAAGGAGGAAACACACAAGTTCTTCTTAACACACGTGACAGACATAGTTATCTATTAACTTCTGAAATTCGATTGGATGATGAAGATCATCTTCTTCACCTAAAGGCCAGGTCGTTGTACAAAGACAATTCCTATACTCCGCCATGAAAAGGAGCATCATACCTTCCAGCTACCATCATATGTTCATCATACCTTCCAAATGTTTGCCCTCGGTCGATCAACTATTATCCACAACAGTTTTCCTTCAAAAACGTTCAACTTTATCCAGTATGTCTGAGCACATGCCACTGAAATCTTATCTTTCTCAAGTTCCATTACTTTCATAACTTTTATAAGTTTCTTACTTCTTTAAAAAACTTCCAAATCTTACTTGTTTCTTTCCAACTTGACATTATATTCTCCCTCTACATACGTATACATTTTCACTGTCTCCAACCGGGCCTTTTCCTTTTGCCCAATCTCCAGGATTCTCTTCCATAAGGTACACAAGACAAGAGCTTTTGCAAAAATTTTGTAATTACTGTCAAATTGTTTACGAACAGATTACTTTTTTCATTTTGAAAATCTTGGTTAGAAACCGCTATTCTTCTTTTCAGTTCCACTATACACTTACTGTCTTGTGTAATAATTATAGTGTCCAGGCAGCGAAATTGTTTCAGTTCTTCAACTTTTAAGAAAGATACCAACCAAAAATAATGATTAACAAGGTCAAAAACATGTTCGTTGAAGGTGAGACTCGTTAAATATAGAATAGTAGCGAATGCGGTTATCAACTAGACAGAATTGTCACTCCATCTTGTTAATGTACAGTCTGTGTCACGGGAAGTGGGTGTAACTAGTTCTTGGAAGGTATATCGCAAAAAGTTCAAAGCACAACAGTTTGAACAGATTCCAAAGTAAGGACATGAAAAACATACAATTGCCGTTTACCATGGACAGACAGGATGATAACATTGTTAAGTCGTAAACTGACTGACTGAATCGTAGGAAGAAGAGGAATAATATAGCTACTAAATGGTTCCGCTGCGTCGCAACTTCAGCTACTATTAATGCGTAGGCGTACTGTGACATGAAATTGCCTGTCACTTTTCATACTGTCGTTTATGTATCGGTTACGTGTTTGTTTGTTGTTGTTTTTTTTTATTTATTTCTACTCGTTGCTTGACATCGCAGTACGTTGGAGTAGTTAGAGTTGATTTCGAATCGGACATGATTACATTAGATTAATAGAACACAGTACGACAAATAAGGGAACTGGCACAGAGGATTAGTGGTGGGCGAGTCAGAAGGCGGTAGAACATTTTACATTAGAGAGCTTTTCTCCGATTGCTACACCAGTGTCATATAGGGTCATTGCACACACGACAGCTTTCATTAAGCGCGCGCGCGTGTGTTTCTAAGCAATCGAGAGTACAGAATATGCGATCGAGTATTACACAGCAATTTTAAGTATCCAACAAATTAACGAAACAAGGAATGTCGTTAATACGAAAATGGCTTTATCCGTGAGACGGAAGAAACTACTGTTTAAATAACCCCTACTACTATTTATGAAGGTGTCCTTGAATAAATCTTAAAAATCGAAAGAGAACTGAAGAATTATCGTGATTTTTAAAAGCCGTAAATAATGACGGAAACAAAATATGAAACATATAAGAATTTTAAATAATTATTTCTAATAACCAATAGGCCTAAATATTTTTCATTTTAACGAAGAAAAATACAAATTTAATTTTTCACTTAATACATTTAACGCTGTGTGTATCAAAAGTGGTTTGGGAGCGAACCTCGATAATTTGGGAATTTGGGGATTAGTCTAATACGGTAACACAAAAGCAAATTGGTTAATGCACTGCGACAGGTCAGGTTGTAGACTGTAGAGAAAATGGCTAAATTTTTGGAAGGCGTGATTAATACATTTATTTGCAAAAAACTTTTTTATACAGAAAATTTGTTTTTCTTCTTTTGAGATAATTTAAGCAAGTGAATTTCTGTTATGATTTTAATGTGAATTTAAAAGAATTCATATGCTCTTTGATATGTGTTCAGTATCAGTGTTCATAGTTTTATTTAATATATCGGAAATTAACTTGGCAATGAATTTAGCTATACTACCCTATTTACAAGACATACTGTTGGTATCACTTTACAAAATTAAAAACATTAGCTTTAACTGTATTTACAAGAAGTAAATACTATACTGTAATACTGTACTGTATATTTACTGTACTGTAATACAATTTTTACCATAATCTTTTAATAGCGTTCGTGAGTATAATCCTTCATAGTTAATAAAAATGTCTTTAAAAGTTATTGAAATGTCTTTGAAATGACCTTTTATAAAATGTGAGTGAAAATAATTAATTTACACTTCTCTGATGTCGATGGCTCACGTTAAGGACAATCTCAAACCTCTGTCCTCCTTTTTCGTGTGTTCCTGTCGTTCTCCCGAGCTCAGGGAGATGGCCACCATCGATCCCGTATATGCCTTCGATCAATTAGTTAGAGCGGCCACGACTGCTGAAAGACTCTAGTAGTTGTGCTGGTCCTATATATCCCAGTACGGCGGATTGACGAGCTGACAGAGTTAACTCACAACTTCCTTAATTGAGGTCTTAATCGTAATTGAACATACAGGTGCTTATTAAGCATGATTGACGTTGTATGATCTAATGATGTTGTGACCCGTTGCAGAAAAATTAATATTGAAATCTGATTTGCAGATAAGTCAACTTCAATTATCACGAACCCAAAATTTTTCAAAAAGTCTACTAGACCACGTGCTAAAAAACGTCGTTTCTTAGCATTCGAAGTCACATGGCTTGAATTAGGAATTAAATTGTACCCATTTTAATCCATTATTAGTATTAATAATACTTAAAACTTTATTTATTAATTGTTCGTCAATAATGCTTTTTACCATTCTGCACGCTAATATGACTCTGTAGCTCGTACCATTCCATTCCACTCCGTACCATTGTACGGTCACATGTGTTTGAAACGATAAGCGTAAAACACTACACCCATTCCATGACACATATTTTTTCCTAAACACTACATTGTAGTTTATGTTATAAATGTCTTATTACTATGTTAAACCTAAGTCCATAATCTACTGACAATCAGTTTTCTTTTTAATTCACACTGTCGTCAAAGAGAACTATGCATAAAAAAATCTGGCTTCTTTCTATTATGTGAAACATTTGTAAGACTGCTATACACTTTACCTTCTGGCTGCAGTATATATAGGCCTAGAGAATTACAAAAATCCCTATTCTCTACTATTTCTTTAGTAGCACAACAAATGTAGAGCACACAGTCATGCAATAAACACTAAAGAAACACTACAATAAATTCGAAACATTCGGATTTGAGTTATAGTTCTTTTCGCCTGATACCCTGCTGGATTTTCACAATTTATTCAAATTTTGATCTCTGTTTTGGGCCCTGGTTTCCATAATGTTTAAATTTCCAAAACGTAACCTGCATTCGGATGCTAGTTAAAATTCTCTTTAATTTGATACCCCACATAAATTTTTACGATTTTATCAAAATTTCACCCACTTTTTGGACCATGACGTACAAAAACTTTGAAATTTTTAAAAAATGAAAACTATATTATGATTGTGGTTTAAATTCGGTTTAATTTGACGTCCTACATGGTTTTTTGCGATTTTTTTACAATTTTGCCTGCCCCCACATTTTGCATCCCACCCCCTATTGTTGGTGGAATCAATCTCAAAAACAATAGGATTCCATAGGTTAAAAGTGTGGATATGTGTGGCAAGTTTTACGAAAATCGGTTGAGGGCGTTCCAAAGTTATCGTGAGACATACACCTAAAGACAGACAGAGAGACATAAAGACAGACAAATGACAAACGGTCGAGTAAAAACTGAGAACTCGCTTCCCTCGTTAAAGTACAACAACTAGGCCTACTACTACATTATTTCATAATTCCGCAGGTTTTCACGGCCTGAGTTAACCATCTTCTCTACTAAAATTTTAGGGTTTGTCGGCCATGGTCGTTTAGTGAACATAACATATTTGCCATGTGCAAACGTTTCGTCGCCAAAGAGGCTATTGTTAATAATCACATTAAGATTTAATTTACCACGCTTATAAGCCGATACAATAATTTCCTAAAAACCATGAAATCTGCTTTTCATACTTTTACGAAAAGTACGTTACGTAATGATACTTTTACGTAAAAACAAATATGTTCTTTTTCTTGAATGTAGTAAAGAACAAATTATGCGCTTTTCTTTACTACTTAGCGTAGCACACACACACACACACACACACACACACACACACACACACACACACACACACACACACACACACACACACACACACACACACACACACACACACACACACACACACACACACACACACACACACACACACACACACACACACACACACACACACACACACACACCAAAACATCAAAGATAACGTACTGGTGATGAATACAAAATCTTTCCCTTGTTCCATAACTTTATCAAACGTATCCAGTCTCGGAAATACACTTGACAGCAAAAGATTTTACTGGGATTCTATCCAGTGTTTTAAAACAGACAACGAATAGTTACAGATTATTACGTAACGTGTATTTGTTTTCACTGTACGCTTGTCATCAGGTGTAAAGCAGTGTCGCCTACGGGTTATGCAAACTGCCACACCAGCTGAAGACGACACCGGCGGACTGTGGTCAAAAAACCGGAAGATCGATTGGAGAGAAACTCCGCTCTCGACCAAGAGGTCAACAAAGCTTTCAACCTTTCAAAAGTAATGTGAAAGCCTCCGCTTAAATTGCATTTTATAAGTTTTGCATTTTACGTCAGGAGAACAGCTGCAGGCTACATTGCCCGGTGAAAGGTATCGCCCGTGTGCACGTGTTCTCTACAACTTGCCACTGATCCAGCAGCAGCACAATCAAAACTCTTATGTGATATGCTAATTTCATAAAATTTATTTCTGCCGTACGCTAAAAACAGTTGTTAATAGCGTTTCCAAATAATTAATAACACGCTAATCGATTCCGTAAATTAATACATTTCTGTATATACATTCGACAATGTTACAGAAACTCTACACCATTGTATTATAAAAGGGATTTGAACTCCACACACACACAAATGGTTTAGTTCTTAAGTAAGAATTGCTCCCATATATGTTATCATATTCAAAGGATATCCGTAATTTTTATTCGAAGTGTTTTTTATCATTTCCAGAATTACTTTGTTTACTGTAAGTACTTCTGTTACTTTTTCTGAGACAATGTAGAAACATGAAATTTTTGTTTTTATAATATAGAAACTATTTAATATCGCCGTACATATTTTTTTTTAAATAAGAGTTAGACACCAATTTTAATTGAGTGTTTTAGTTATGATTTTCTTTTAACTACTTGGGTATATAGATGAAATAAGCACTGCTGAAACATATTCTACTTAACAAGTAGGCTACTATAACACGATATAGACTGGTCTCTTATATTTTACGCCATTGTAATTATTATTATTATTGATGTTATCTGTTAAACTGTTTTTGCATTATATAGAAATACTTTTCTTACTTTGTCAACTCACTTTTGCCTCATTATGATAAAGTGTTTTCTTTTGATATTTCTGCTACTACATTAATATTTAATCTCAATTTTCGCTTTACATTATTTAGTGATCTATTTTATGCGTTAACGACAAGTGCGCTATTACTAACTGTTTTGAGCACTCATACATATGCAGGCTTTCCTTTCGTTTTTTTCTTATTTCATACTCAGTTTCCTTTCTTACGAACATATATTACCTTATTAGTTAATTGAATCTTTAGTTGAGATATGCAAGTTTCAAAATTTGGAATCTAAAATTCTTTATTTTGAGACACGGAATTAATGTTATTTTTAAACAATTCTAACAACTAAAGAATGAGTTAAATTTTCATTGAATTTAATACTGAAATGGAAACCACCTTCAGTATTTATTTACATAGAAACCTGTTTACTAATTCTACAAATTGTATTTATTTCATAAACCTGTTTTATGTCTTTAAATGACCGTTTATGAAAGACTCGTAACTATTTCAAATATCTTATATAATGTGAAATAGTATATAAGATACATAATATAATATAATAATAAAATATATGATATCATGGTTATATATATTATTATGATTATGATAACCCAAAGATGCTGATGTCAGAACAACCGTATGGTATTAGGCTAGTCGGTGCCCAAGGCTCCGCTGGACAGGCACTGTGAGGGACGATGCTTAGAGTCCGATCAGGATGCGAAACTTGAGAGAAGCAGCCAGGATCGACCAAACTAACTGTACCGCCGTTGGGTGATGATGATGATATACTGTCAACAGTTATTCAGTAAATGTCATCAGTGTCTTACTGTGCTGCTATATCGGTTTTGGGAAACAGATGAAAATTATAAATATCTAAAACCAGTGTCGATTCCAGTACGTATCGACTATAATTAATGTTTTTTGAAAGCATTTTATTGTCTTCAAACACGATACTAAACTTTTTATCTCATGGAAATAATTATGTAATTCCGTTTAAATCTGACACGTTTTTATCAACTTACAAACATTTTATCAATATCATCAGAATGTTAAATGCAAGAACAATAAAAATAACAATAGTGGCAACTACTTTCATTACTACAACACAAACTACTACTAGTACTGCTGCTGCTGCTGCTACTACTACTACTACTACTACTACTACTACTACTACTACTACTACTACTACTACTACTAGTATTCTAGCAGCAGCAGCTGGTACTAGGAGTGCTATTGCCACCAGCAGTATTGATTATTTTAATTATTTTTGTACAAAGAAAGTAGCGTGGCGTGGTAGGAAACGTGTCGAGGCGAGGCATATTCCTTCAGGCTACAGCAGGAAGTAAAGCTTGCCCGAGGCGTACAAGTCGCTGGTCTAACGCTGTGCCACACGTTAATCAATAGCACAGAATAGAGAAGAAAATTTATAGCCGCTGTGTACTTATTAACTACGAACATAAAATATGCGTTATACAGAAGGTAGAGGAGCAATACTAGATTGTTTCAAATTGAAATAATTACAATCGTACTGTACATTCGCCCCCATATCGTGTAAGCTGAACTAACAGATTTACGTCACATGCGTTATAGTATCCAGTGTGCTGTATGCTGATATCTACCTTCGATAACTTGTATCCGATTAGACACTTGTGGAACACAATTCAGATACGATTAGAAATTGTGTAATTCCTGTTATGACAAATAATGTGTAACAAATTATGAGAAATAATTCAAAGCAATCTCGCTCGTACACTTTTGTAGTTTTTGTTAATAATAACACTGTTTTTTGGTTTAATACATGTCTATTAAACATGCGTTTCGCCTATACTACGATGAGACATCCTCAACGGCTCGACTGAGACAGAAAAACTCTTGACCCACCCGGAGTCTTTTCTTCTGGAAAAGACTGATGTTATTCTGAGACACATCACTGTATCAAAAAGCAAAGGGATGGGATCTTTGAATTTCAATTGTGTAGAATCAACTGAAATGATGACCAGGGATTTTGCGAAGTGTAGGGCTAACCCTGGCGCCCTCTATTGCGCCGCATCCCGAGCTTCTTGTGGGGCTCTCGCCGCGGGGATCATGAAGTCACTGGATGTTTTGGACGTGGCCTGCTACCAGCCGTGGGCGAATCAAGTAAGGACAGTCCAGAATTCTATTTTCCTTGACATGTTCACTTCACATCGTTGCAACCACCTTTATGCGTACCTTTTTCAAATCATATAGCTTATGTGGTTTTGAAAACACGCTCGTTAGACTGCAAATCAACAGCCAGCTATCCTGTCTATCTCTGTTTACTATCTTGATTTTTCCCAATTAATGCAGTAAATTAAACACCAAAGTTCATTAATCTACTTGACTATCTTGTACAAATTCTTTCAGTGACAATATTTTCAGAAAATTTGTTAGAGACTTCATATATAATTGTTCTTTTCTAATAATTATTAAACGATACTTAAGCAACATACACGTGTTTTGTGCTTTTGTTTCTATTACAGTATTCTATATAATATTACATTTCGCTATTTATACGGGATGTTTCCTCCTTAAAATCTTTTATCCTCATTCGCATTTATTATTTCCTCGTATCCAACATTAATTTGTACATGAACTAACAGTATAGAATCATTAGTATCATGAACTAATCATTAGTATCATTCAGTCTTAATCGAATATTTATTTACATTTGTTTTCCATCTTAATCCAATTTGTATTATTATGATACGCCAGGAAAAACAAAACGGACGCGCAGCTAAACAAATAATATCATTTCAGAATTAAGAAAATAAAATGGTATTGGGCAGTAGGTTTGGCTAGGTGAGAAGATGTCCGATGTTCACGAAGATTACTGGTTTGCAGGCCAAAAGCCATAAAGGCGCCACGTCGACGGCCCTTTTCAAATCGGAGTGGCATGATTTGACCTGTGCTATAGTGAATTGGACACATTTGCTCACCATTCGACAGGCAAGTGTTGGAAGATGACGATAATGATTATAAGTAAGAATAGGCCTATGTGTCATGTCAGAAATTGAAATATTTAGTAATGTCTATACATTTATAAAACGCGTAAAGATCTCAGAGTACTAAAGAGTAATGTGAATAAAATTAATGACCTGACACAATTAAAAAATGTTATGTTGTATACCTGTATTCACAGACAATGCGATGTGACAGGACACTTGCATGACATATGAAGCGAAGGTTATGCTTAGAGTCAAACGATTGCTAATTATTAGTTTACAGTTTTCATTTTCAACAATACTGTAGAGCTAAAAAACACTATTATTAATTTTTTAACCATAATTACTTTAATATAATTACTTACGTATACTTATTACATGTAGATTGATCCAAGTTCCCGGTACCATCCATCTGTCTGTTTATTTTGGTTTTGTACCTTATATTTTCATTTTTATTAAAAATACCAAAGACTTTTTTTTTCATTTTTCTTTCCTTATCCCGTTCTGAGGTATAACTTTGGTACAGATGGAATAATGTCGGCTAGCTGCATCACGCGATTACCACAGCACAGCACAGCAAAAATCTGACACGGTTTTTAGACGATCGCTTTGCCTCGCAAGATAATGGCAGATTAATGGTAACTGTGATTAACCAATTTGAAACAGGCGTTAGACTGTAGGTGTCACCTATCTATACTTTGTCAGAAAACTTGCGCACATATCCGCTACGGGTATATGCAGCCACATCGATTTTCAGTAGGCTACACAGAGAAGAAATACTATAGTGACAAAATGTGGCTGTAATCAGATCAGATAGATTGATTGTAAGAGGTATACAAAGTAGGAATTAGATATGAGGGTATTTTCTATCCCCTCGATTCATTTTTTATTCTTAGAATTTACACAAACTATTTAGTAGAAACGCGTATTTTTAGTAATTTTTAATCATTTAATTTGCATAAGGTTTGAACTAATTAGTTCTCGTAACTCATACCTAGACATAGCAGCATACACACAACTAAAATGCTCTTCGGTCTTCTATGAACCATAAAAGTATTTAATTTAGTTATACAATTAGGAATCGTGTGTTAAGATTCGTGTTTATTATTTTATTAATTAAGACAATATAAAACAAACTGTACCTGTTGTGTGACCTGGTTTCAAATTATACCAACCGTCTCACATTATGCCGGTCTAAAATTGTGTCATCTTTTTATGGGATCTATGTCATCGTTAACACTCAATTAAATAGATTGACCTAGATAGGACTCATTTACTCCATTATTCCATCACTTACCAGGAATTTGTTGACTACGTCACTTAGTAGTTATCCAGGAAGCTTAGGGATGGTACTAAGTCTCCGAGTCTCTATTCCGACCATAGAAGTAAAAGTTTTGTATCTGTTCACCGCATCGGGTGAGTTGTCGTCCCGGGCATGGGAAATCGCGAGATGTGCAAGTGCCGGCCGACGCCTTCGGCCGGTCAAGCTCCTCTCCCATACCGACGCACCTCTAAGCTCCTGCTGATGAATGCTTAAGGGAGTCACGGAGCCGCTGCAGCAATTCACGAACTCCTCTTCTGTACGCCCATCGTGCAAAGAAGGACCGCACTCTAACTCCTTGAGCCAAACAAACGACGCGCTGCACTGTTAAACCTGTTGTTCATCGGTTCCGACCCAGACAACGCGAACAAAGCAGGGTGCAAGACGCTCCGCGAAACTTCTGTCTGTCTGTCTAGTAAACGTAGCATGTCCGTTTGCAGATTGCAATTTTTAGACTTTCTCCCTTCTTAATTCACTATGGATGCACTTTATAATTATTTGATTTTGAAGAAATAATGAGAATTTTCGCAAGTTTTCTTGTTTCCATGATTGGGCCAGCAATTTACCACGAAGTCTTTTGCTATATTTTGGTAAAAACATATAAATAATATCGCAAGGGAGGAAGGCAACAGCTCAGACTAGTTAATGAAAGACTATTAACATTTAAGAACTTCAATAAACCGCTGAAAAGCATTATCAGTTGTGTCTCTTTTCTCATCTTGCAGGTTTTGCGTGCGCGCGCGCGTGTATACATCGCACCTACTCACGTTATCACGTCTGTATGTGTACGTAAATTCGTACGGCACAAGATTTTTACTACTTTGTTTTATTTAATTTTAAAAGTACATCTCACAGCAATAAATCTAATTCGTTGTTAGGTGTGTAAAAATAGCATTGTCATCAACAGGTGTTTCAAGCAATAAATCAAATTAAGTCCTACATACGTTTAATATATTTCTTGGTAAAACTCTGGAGGCTGGTAATGCTAAAAATGTTTTAGCAGCTGTACCGTCGTTTACATAAATATATACGCTACATTCTAATTTGTTTTGATAATCTCCTCATCAATTATTCTGCGTCCAAATTATTATACAGTCCTAAGCTGTGGCTTGACGAATTATGTTAAAACAATACTTAAACTCGTTTTTAAACACAGTCAGTGAAAGGACTGGTTATAATAATCGATGGTGAATTAATTATTCAAAATGTCAAAAGATTTGGAAAGTTTCACTTTTTGTTGGTGCGACAGAGATGTTAACAAATTGCGTTAATACGTGAATTGATTGATTAAATTTACGAAAACTTTGTGACGTGTACGGGAACGTCCTGTTTGCTTCGTCTACATCTTAGTTGTTACTACATCGCATTTGTTAGTTGCCTGACGTGTGTAGTTTTACGTAAAGAATCTACATATACTTAAAAATGTTTGTATTAATACTTATAAACTATCTTTTGACGAAAGTGCTTAAATTGGTATCAGTCGAAACGGGTTTATTCTTTATCTACACTTTCTAATGCTGCCTCACGTACAAGTTACGTCTGTAGACAGAAGGCAGAAGACTAATTTTTTTCCGTCAGAAGAACACTTGTTTAACGTTTGTGAGATTTAACGTGTATTGGTGATTTTTAGAAAATTCCAAGATCATCATTATAGTAGTTTAAAAACTGCTGGACTGTTTTTCATTCATATGGGAAAGTGTATAATACTGATAAATTATGCATAACATGTTGTGGCAACAATTACTTATATTTCACAAAAATTTAAATACCGTAATTATTATGTAGGTCAGTTTTACATTACTACCAATAATATGAAAATTTGTTTGAAAATTGCACACACACGCACACACACACACACACACAATACGACAATGAGGGATAAGAGAGGCGTGGAAAGAGAGAAAGATAGACAGGGAGACCGAGGGAGAGATGTAAAAAACAATTACCTAAAAGAATAATGACATATGCGGTACAAAATACAGTAATTGTTTAGAATAATAACCGTAGGAAAAAAAGCCGTAACACTGTATAGAGCTGGTTGGCGTAAGCCCAGCTAATTAGCCATATCTGAGAATACACTCCGCTTATAAAATAGATTAACTATTGGTAGAGTGTATGAGTACCACTAATCACGCCAATACATTTTGCTTTGGCTTGTTAGGCACTTACAGTACTCTGAAAATCAACGACAAAAAACATCTAAACGGCATCTTCTTCTTCGTCTCAGCTGTCTACGGGTTACTTTTTCTGGGAGTGGGCGATCCAATGTTAACAACTCTTCAAGTATTTATGTCTGCTGTGGCCACATAAGTAACTGTAATACTTATCGTGTCACAGTCCTGCTTTAGACGTTACCGAATGTTTGTTATTAATCTAATGCGACATCGGTAAGCAATAGTAACTAGTGACATGGAAGAAAATAATGTTGCGAAAACCTCTGTTAAAAATACGGAAAACCCGTATTAATGACTCTTAATGTCTGACTGATAATTCTTGTATATATTTTGTATGTTGAGTCTAGCAGGCTTATTCCTCTGCAATTATTTGCATCTGTTCTGTCTCCTTTTTTATATAACGAAATCGTGTTTGGCAGCCTCGATTCTTTCGGAATTTTGTTTTCCATTCATATGTTATTTAGAAAATGGAGAATTTGTAAATGCAATAATTGCCAGCATATTTTATACTCAGCATTTATTCCGTTAAGTCCTAGTGCCTGTCTACTTTTCATTCCATTCATTGCTTGTTGGAGTTCTATAATGGTTTATAGAAACCATAATAGACAAAATATAACTTCCTATAATGGTTTGTCCATTTATATTCCTCAATCATATTAACACGAATCTTTTCTCTTTAAGACATATTCAATGTTTTCATCGCTTCATATGCCATAGTCTGTCTACCATATAAATCGTGTTCCACAGTGGCTATGAAGCGTTCCCATGAGTCTTGATGGGCTTGTTTAATAATTCTCTTTGTTTCATTTCTCATTCTCGTCTGTTGGATGTGATATATATCTTCTAAAGCTATCATTTTTCCTATTTACCGCAGTATCTATTTCTTCTGTCCAAATTCTCAGACCCCCTCCTTCATATGTACTTCTTTTTACAGCCTACTGCTTCCTTAACTGCTTGTATTATTATTTTCTTAATATTATTTCATTCCACCTCTATGTCTTCACTAGTAGGTATTACTGCAATGCACTGATTTATTGGGGAAAATGCTGGTCCTGACTCACAAAGGAATGCCGCCTTTCCCACGGTCTAGAGCAAAGAGATGCCGCCGTTCCCACGGTCGAAGATTTTTTCCCACGCTCTCCCCACCACCGCTGGACCACAGCATCCCAAAGGACCGCGAATTTCCGCAAATAAATTTTTTTATTTTTTTTTTAATTTGATATTTTTATTTTTTTAATTAAATTGATTTGCATATCCGCGAATATATGCCGCCTTTCGCGAGCCTAAATCACTTTCACTTTCTAATTTCCGCGAATATAATTTTTTATATGCAGCCTTTCGCGAGCCTAGATCACTTTCACTTTCTACTGGACCACAGCATCCGCGACTTTTTCGCTGATCTGTGTCAAGATCCGCGACTTTTTCGCGTATCTGGACCACAGCATCCGCGAATATAATTTTTTATTTTTTTATATGCCGCCTTTCGCGAGCTTAGATCACTTTCACTTTCTATCACTTGATGCATTATAGTGTATATATTAAATATATGATCGGGGAGTACCAACCTTGCATGAGTTCAAATTTGTTATAATGTATATTAAATCTATATGATCAGGTTTACCAACCTATGGGGGGGGGGGGTCCGACTTGATGCATTATAGTGTATATATTAAATATATGATTAGGGTTACCAACCTTGCATGAGTTCAAATTTGTTGTGTGTTATAATGTATATTAAATCTATATGATCAGGTTTACCAACCGCATCCGCGAATATAATTTTTTTATTTTTTTATATGCCGCCTTTCGCGAGCTTAGATCACTTTCACTTTCTATCACTTGATGCATTATAGTGTATATATTAAATATATGATCGGGGAGTACCAACCTTGCATGAGTTCAAATTTGTTATAATGTATATTAAAACTATATGATCAGGTTTACCAACCTATGGTGGGGGGTTCCGACTTGATGCATTATAGTGTATATATTAAATATATGATCAGGGTTACCAACCTTGCATGAGTTCAAATTTGTTGTGTGTTATAATGTATATTAAATCTATATGATCAGGTTTACCAACCTATGTATGGGTTCAAACTTGATATGTGTGTGTGTATTATAGTGTATATTAAAATATATGATCAGGGTTACCAATCCTGCATTATTGTGTGTGTATAGAACAGATCTGCCAACATTTTTCTTCGGTGGGAAATTCAAACTATATTATAGTAAATTGTTAACGACGACTTCGATATCAACTCTCTCTCCCCTCCTCTCTCTTTGTCTCTAGACACAGTTGTCGATCACAATATAAACTCTCTCTCTCTTTATGTCATCAGTTTTACATAAGTGTCGTGCTACTTATGGATTATTGTAAGTAGCGATACTAAAATGTAATCATCAGGAAATATATATATTTATCACCTACCTCGTTGCGTCCTATTTTTGACACATGGCAGTCATTGACCATGATTTAGAAATTAATATACTGCCAAGTCTGTGTGTGTGTGTGGTAAAGTGTTACGCATAAAAAAATCTCCTTGAAATAAGGTATTTTCAAAAGTTTTGTGTACACATACACACATTGTATATGACTCTCTCTCTCTCTCTGCAAACGTTGACAAGAATTCCCTTATTCAAACGATTTGTATGTGTGTACACGAACTTAAATACAGACGATTGTAATTTTAAAAATTCATTTTTTGCATTAAATATATATCGTAAACAATGAAATAATAATATTTCGTCATTGTAAGATTTTAATAAAACAATTATCAGTTTAAATAATAATTTTCATGATTGTAAGATACAACCTACAAATTAGTAAAATGTCTCTCTCACACACACATTTCTGATTACTATACAAATAATTGTATGCATATTCGGAGGTTTATAACGAAATAAATTAAAATAAACCATAATTTGTTTTAAATAATTAAATATATATATTTACAACACTGTTGTTACTCTCTCTCTCTCTCTCTCTCTCTCTCTCTCTCTCTCTCTCTCTCTCTCTCTCTCTCTCTCTCTCTCTCTCTCTCTCTCTCTCTCTCTTATCTCTCTGTCCGTCCGTCCATCCGTCCGACTGTCTCTGTCTGTCTCTCTCTCTCTCTCTCTCTCTCTCTCTCTCTCTCTCTCTCTCTCTCTCTCTCTCTCTCTCTCTCTCTCTCTCTCTCTCTCCTCTCTCTCTCTCTCTCTCTCTCTCTCCTCTCTCTCTCTCTCTCTCTCTCTCTCTCTCTCTCTATCTCTCTCTCGTTGTCAAACGTTATGTTCAAACCGTTTCTCCTCTCTGCGGTCATTACCGCGCATGTATATGATTTTAGAAAGTTTATATATATTCGACAAATATTAACTGTGTACGTACTTACAACGCCCGCTCTCTCTCTCTCTCTCTCTCTCTCTCTCTCTCTCATCGTCAAAACGTTGACTTCATTTTTCATTGTATTAAATAATTAACAAATATTAACTATGTGTGCGTGTGTGTTGTCAACTACTTACATGCGCGTTCTCTCTCTTAACATAACGCTTCGTGTGAAGCGTTTTGTAGAGCAGGATTCAACTGTGGAAGGTTTCATACCGTTTCTCCTCTCTCTCTCTCTCTCTCTCGCTCGCAGACGTCGGAAGCAATTCCTAGTTTATAATGTAATTACCTGTGCGTGTATGTCTCTCTTTATTCGACAAATATTAACGCCCTCTCTCTCTCGCAGACGTCGGAAGCAATTCCTAGTTTATAATGTAATTACCTATGCGTGTATGTCTCTCTTTAGCATAAAAAAAATCTCCTTGAAATAAGGTATTTTCAAAAGTTTTGTGTACACATACAAATCGCTATCGGACGATGTACGTGCTGCTCACACATTGTGTATGTCTCTCTCTCTCTCGATGCAAACCGTTAACAAGAATTCCCTTATTCAAAACGATTACGGTGTCACAAATTTAAATATGTCTTACGGACCATTGTAATTTTAAAAATTCATTTTTGCATTAATTAAATATATATATCGTAAACAATGAAATAATAATAATATTTTTAATAAAACAATTATCAGTTTAAATAATAATTGTCATGATTGTAAGATACAATCTGCAAATTATTCAGCTTCAAATAAGTGATATTTACAATGAAACTATTTTCAAATAAAAATGATGTTGGTTCGACAACCTTTTGTTTTTAAGACTATAACAAGAATGAGACAAGGATCAGCTCTCTCTCCCCCCCTCTCTCTCTCTCTCACACACACACATTTAGTATGAACAGATGTGTCTTTGTTAGTAAAATGTACAAATCATATGACTTTATGTGAACTTCAAAGGGTTCAAATGTTTCAAAATAAAAATATATAAAACAAAAAAAAAATACAGAATATATGAAATGTATATTACAAATAAAATATATATTACATATTATGAATTTGTGAAGCAATCTTCTTCTTCTTCATTTGGTACTAGATTAAGTCAGTCCTTGGACTTCACTTTTATGGGGTTTTCATAAACATAAAGATCACTACCACCAATAACCTGTGGTACAATACTTCTATTCAATGGTAACACCTAAGACAAAAAAGCATTAAATAAAACATGCAATCAGTATTAATAATACAAAATCACTGTTTTATTATTTTAAAATACTGTAATTTTCATCCAAAATATTTAAAACAAAATACAGACTATATGAAATGTATATTAACAATGTATATTTACAAAATAAGTATATTACAACTCAGGAAAGAGTGGTACGTAATTTTCACTCACCCAATCTTTTATAAATTTGCCATAATTTACACCACCAGCATGGGTGGTAATAAACTGTGTGTAAATATTTGTTAACTCTTTTTTTACTTCTGTCTCGCCTTGAGACTGAGAATAGCAATGGCATGTCGCGGAACGACGTTGTAATAGTTCTCTATTATGCTCCACTTGAGTGGAGCGTGTTTCTATCCATTCAGCCATATAACTTTCAAAACTGTCTCCAGACATTATACTCGACTAAAACAAAGACATTCACGTTGTTTATCACTTAATATATTATCATGATATTTTCATTATATTATCATTTAAAAATATGTTAGCAGTAACCAGCGAGAAACACATGTTTGTCACAGTATACTTCAAGCGTTAGCCGTACATATCAAATTCTTTCTTTACGTTTGTATTTTGTCTAAGCTATGTTAACTTCACACACACGCACGCACGCACGCACACACACACACACACACACACACACACACACATTGATACATTTGGAAACTGAGTACAGAATAAATCTACAATCACCTAGTCGGTTTGTTGGCAGAAAACAATTATGTGATCAAATAAACATTACTAAATTTACCAGAGCTCAAAACAGTACAAAGTCATACTTTTGGTGAAGAAAATCACGTCATCAACAACAAAAGTTGTTTGTGTTTAAACAGCTACAAACAATAATTAATTTTCTTACACTAGTAAACATTTTGCTGTAATTGTTTCAATTAAAGGAAACATATATATATATATTCGTTGAGAAAATCTGTTGTGGCTGAACGAAACATGTGTCTGAATAAATGTTCTCTCTACATAGCAGTTGTAAAAGTAGTCATATACATTATGTGCTATATATACAAAAGGCTTTCAACGTGTTTGTCATTTCAACCAATTTGTACCGTGCTCTAATTATGTAAAAAAAAAAAAAAAAAAAAAAAAAAATAACTGTACCGCTCCATACAACTGAGAATAAATCCGTACACACACACACATGAACAATTTTACGTTTAAATAAAATCTGTACATACAATAAAATTATGTTTCAGTATTAATGATATAAATATTACTGTTTTATTAATTTAAAATACCGTATAATTGCTTACGACGCGCACACTTAGCAACGTTTTTACTTATTTGAACAAGTCATGTATTAACTTCAATAAATAATGCACTTGATAATGTTTAAATATTTCCAACAACTATGTTGATTAGAAGTGCTGTAAGTTCAATAACAATGTTCGCTACGTAACGTATTCAAATCTGTTTACTCACCTCTTAAATGTTGATGCACGCAATTATCGATTTCACAATGAGGTATGAAGGCTAATTGCATTCTTCACGTATATATATTGATGTATCTTACAACGGTAGGGTAGGGGTAGCTTGCGTGTTTGTTTTGAAAGTCATTGTCCGCCGTTGGAAACTTTCAGAAGTTAGCGATACTGAAAGTATTTTCGTGCATTAGTCAAAATTAGGAAAACAATGCAGAGAGAGAGCGAGTGGACACACATGTAAGTAGCTCGATACTCAGTGACATCAACAACACACACACACACACACACACACACACACACACAGTTAATATTTGTCAAATATATAACAACGAGTGAGAGAGAGAGAGAGGAGGGGTCATCGACCGTGATGGAAAAGCTTTACCTCACTGCTTTAAGAAGTTAGCGATACTGAAAGTATTTTCGGTCAAGTTAACACGGCTCTTTTTAAGAAACATTCTATCATTTATTTGATGTCGATACCGGTATTAATTATAGATTACACTTAGTTCCATTCACTTCCATGTGCTTACAAATACTTGTAATTAGTTTCGTTAATAACTAGGCCAAAACATTGTCATTACATGTCAACTCTTCCGTCTGTCTCGTAAATTTTGCGCAGCACTGTTTGAGTCTTATCTTTGTAAATAAAGAGCAACAGCAACAGTGTCGTAATACTCTACTTATTTGAACAAGTCCTGTATTAAATGCACTTGTTAATGTTTTAATGTGAACAATTTTACGTTTAAATAAAATCTGTACATACAATAAAATTATGTTTCAGTATTAATGATATAAATATTACTGTTTTATTAATTTAAAATACTGTATATATATATATATATAACCTAGGAACTTCGCAGGTGAAGAAATTAATTTCTATTTTTCATCTGTAACGACATGCGTGTATAATTTTAATTTATTTCACTATACACCTTCGCCACCGCTGCTACCACAGTCGTCAGTAATAAAAAAAGAAGAAGAAGAAAGATCAGTTAGGAAACGCATCAGTACTCGTTCGAAACGATTAACATCAGTCCCAATGGACCACAGCATCCGTGAATTTCCGCGAATAAAAAAAAAAAAAAAACGTAAAACGTTCTACTTACGTTTCATGTTAGGTTAAAAAAATACAGTCCACGTACGTTTCACGTTTACGTTAGGTTAAGATGCAGTCTACTTACGTTTCACTGTTAGGTTAAAAAATGCAGTCCACGTACGTTTCACGTTTACGTTAGGTTAAGATGCAGTCTACTTACGTTTCACGTTAGGTTAAAAAATGCAGTCCACGTACGTTTTTCGTTTACGTTAGGTTAAAATACAGTCTACTTAGTTTCACGTTAGATTAAAATGCAAACACACGCACACACACACACACACACACACACGTGTTAGGTTGCAACCTAACGCGTGTGTATGTTATTTAAATAATAATTTAAATAATATACACGTGTGTGTGTGTGTGTGTGTGTGTGTGCGTGTGTTTGCATTTTAACCTAACGTGAAACGTAAGTAGACTGCATCTTAACCTAACGTAAACGTGAAACGTACGTGGACTGTATTTTTTTAACCTAACATGAAACGTAAGTAGAACGTTTTACGTTTTTTTTTTTTTTTATTCGCGGAAATTCACGGATGCTGTGGTCCATTGGGACTGATGTTAATCGTTTCGAACGAGTACTGATGCGTTTCCTAACTGATCTTTCTTCTTCTTCTTTTTTTATTACTGACGACTGTGGTAGCAGCGGTGGCGAAGGTGTATAGTGAAATAAATTAAAATTATACACGCATGTCGTTACAGATGAAAAATAGAAATTAATTTCTTCACCTGCGAAGTTCCTAGGTTATATATATATATATATACAGTATTTTAAATTAATAAAACAGTAATATTTATATCATTAATACTGAAACATAATTTTATTGTATGTACAGATTTTATTTAAACGTAAAATTGTTCACATTAAAACATTAACAAGTGCATTTAATACAGGACTTGTTCAAATAAGTAGAAACATCGTTGTGTATGTGTGTGTGTGTGTGTGTGTGTGTCGCAAATTTCTGAAAGCATTCCACTGTGTGTGTACAATGACCCTAATTGAAGATATATTTTAGGTATAGCTGAATTTAAAGCGTACAAGCCTTCAGTAAGAAACTATGCTAAACCATTGTATTACAGGAGGTCATTGACACGACTTTACACTGACACATTGCAGTCTCTCCCTAACGTCTGTGTGTATTTGTAAAAGTAATAAAGATTGTACGTTTTTTAGTTTAAAAGATTAGGCACTAGAAAAAAAAAATATTACCATCCTTGTTAAAGTACAGTGAAAACTTTGTTATTAAAATTTTACTTTTAATCGTGTTGACTGCATCTAGGGAAGAAACACGATTCCCAAGTTCTTTTTGTGTTTCACAGAGAAAAACAGAGGAAACATTTCCATCTAATGTATATTTATCTTTTTTTAAATATATTTATTTGAGACTGTAGTTGTTGTTCTGCTTTGTGAAGAATTATTTTTTCTTCCGAGCCGTCTATCTAAATAGACGTGGTTGCGGTAAAGTCAGCGTATATCTTTTACGTTTCTTATTTTTTTATGAAATTATCTGCCAGCGAATATTTATATTTTGTTCAGTGAGCATATGAAGACCTTCCCTACGTACACGCATAGCCCCAGATTTAAAATATATTTATTTGAGACTGTAGTTGTTTGTTCTGCTTTGTGAAGAATTATTTTTTCTTCCGAGCCGTTTATCTAAATAGACGTGGTTGCGGTAAAGTCAGCGTATATCTTTTACGTTTCTTATTTTTTTATGAAATTATCTGATCACTGAATAATAATAATATAATCGTTCTAGTGTTAACGTTTGCTGCAACAGTTCCTCCATAGATAACGCAGTTTACAAAATAATTACACATAGGTTCAGAGGTGTATAGTGAAATAAATTAAAATTATACACGCATGTCGTTACAGATGAAAAATAGAAATTAATTTCTTCACCTGCGAAGTTCCTAGGTTATATATATACTATATATACGGTATTTTAAATTAATAAAACAGTAATATTTATATCATTAATACTGAAACATAATTTTATTGTATGTACAGATTTTATTTAAACGTAAAATTGTTCACATTAAAACATTAACAAGTGCATTTAATACAGGACTTGTTCAAATAAGTAGAGTATTACGACACTGTTGCTGTTGCTCTTTATTTACAAAGATAAGACTCAAACAGTGCTGCGCAAAATTTACGAGACAGACGGAAGAGTTGACATGTAATGACAATGTTTTGGCCTAGTTATTAACGAAACTAATTACAAGTATTTGTAAGCACATGGAAGTGAATGGAACTAAGTGTAATCTATAATTAATACCGGTATCGACATCAAATAAATGATAGAATGTTTCTTAAAAAGAGCCGTGTTAACTTGACCGAAAATACTTTCAGTATCGCTAACTTCTTAAAGCAGTGAGGGTAAAGCTTTTCCATCACGGTCGATGACCCCTCCTCTCTCTCTCTCTCACTCGTTGTTATATATTTGACAAATATTAACTGTGTGTGTGTGTGTGTGTGTGTGTGTGTGTGTGTGTTGTTGATGTCACTGAGTATCGAGCTACTTACATGTGTGTCCACTCGCTCTCTCTCTGCATTGTTTTCCTAATTTTGACTAATGCACGAAAATACTTTCAGTATCGCTAACTTCTGAAAGTTTCCAACGGCGGACAATGACTTTCAAAACAAACACGCAAGCTACCCCTACCCTACCGTTGTAAGATACATCAATATATATACGTGAAGAATGCAATTAGCCTTCATACCTCATTGTGAAATCGATAATTGCGTGCATCAACATTTAAGAGGTGAGTAAACAGATTTGAATACGTTACGTAGCGAACATTGTTATTGAACTTACAGCACTTCTAATCAACATAGTTGTTGGAAATATTTAAACATTATCAAGTGCATTATTTATTGAAGTTAATACATGACTTGTTCAAATAAGTAAAAACGTTGCTAAGTGTGCGCGTCGTAAGCAATTTATACGGTATTTTAAATTAATAAAACAGTAATATTTATATCATTAATACTGAAACATAATTTTATTGTATGTACAGATTTTATTTAAACGTAAAATTGTTCATGTGTGTGTGTGTACGGATTTATTCTCAGTTGTATGGAGCGGTACAGTTATTTTTTTTTTTTTTTTTTTTTTTTTTTTACATAATTAGAGCACGGTACAAATTGGTTGAAATGACAAACACGTTGAAAGCCTTTTGTATATATAGCACATAATGTATATGACTACTTTTACAACTGCTATGTAGAGAGAACATTTATTCAGACACATGTTTCGTTCAGCCACAACAGATTTTCTCAACGATATATATATATATATGTTTCCTTTAATTGAAACAATTACAGCAAAATGTTTACTAGTGTAAGAAAATTAATTATTGTTTGTAGCTGTTTAAACACAAACAACTTTTGTTGTTGATGACGTGATTTTCTTCACCAAAAGTATGACTTTGTACTGTTTTGAGCTCTGGTAAATTTAGTAATGTTTATTTGATCACAATAATTGTTTTCTGCCAACAAACCGACTAGGTGATTGTAGATTTATTCTGTACTCAGTTTCCAAATGTATCAATGTGTGGGTGTGTGTGTGTGTGTGTGTGTGTGTGTGCGTGCGTGCGTGCGTGTGTGTGAAGTTAACATAGCTTAGACAAAATACAAACGTAAAGAAAGAATTTGATATGTACGGCTAACGCTTGAAGTATACTGTGACAAAACATGTGTTTCTCGCTGGTTACTGCTAACATATTTTTAAATGATAATATAATGAAAATATCATGATAATATATTAAGTGATAAACAACGTGAATGTCTTTGTTTTAGTCGAGTATAATGTCTGGAGACAGTTTTGAAAGTTATATGGCTGAATGGATAGAAACACGCTCCACTCAAGTGGAGCATAATAGAGAACTATTACAACGTCGTTCCGCGACATGCCATTGCTATTCTCAGTCTCAAGGCGAGACAGAAGTAAAAAAAGAGTTAACAAATATTTACACACAGTTTATTACCACCCATGCTGGTGGTGTAAATTATGGCAAATTTATAAAAGATTGGGTTGAGTGAAAATTACGTACCACTCTTTCCTGAGTTGTAATATACTTATTTTGTAAATATACATTGTTAATATACATTTCATATAGTCTGTATTTTGTTTTAAATATTTTGGATGAAAATTACAGTATTTTAAAATAATAAAACAGTGATTTTGTATTATTAATACTGATTGCATGTTTTATTTAATGCTTTTTTGTCTTAGGTGTTACCATTGAATAGAAGTATTGTACCACAGGTTATTGGTGGTAGTGATCTTTATGTTTATGAAACCCCATAAAAGTGAAGTCCAAGGACTGACTTAATCTAGTACCAAATGAAGAAGAAGAAGATTGCTTCACAAATTCATAATATGTAATATATATTTTATTTGTAATATACATTTCATATATTCTGTATTTTTTTTGTTTTATATATTTTTATTTTGAAACATTTGAACCCTTTGAAGTTCACATAAAGTCATATGATTTGGTACATTTTACTAACAAAGACACATCTGTTCATACTAAATGTGTGTGTGTGTGAGAGAGAGAGAGGGGGGGGAGAGAGAGCTGATCCTTGTCTCATTCTTGTTATAGTCTTAAAAACAAAAGGTTGTCGAACCAACATCATTTTTATTTGAAAATAGTTTCATTGTAAATATCACTTATTTGAAGCTGAATAATTTGCAGATTGTATCTTACAATCATGACAATTATTATTTAAACTGATAATTGTTTTATTAAAAATATTATTATTATTTCATTGTTTACGATATATATATTTAATTAATGCAAAAATGAATTTTTAAAATTACAATGGTCCGTAAGACATATTTAAATTTGTGACACCGTAATCGTTTTGAATAAGGGAATTCTTGTTAACGTTTGCATCGAGAGAGAGAGAGACATACACAATGTGTGAGCAGCACGTACATCGTCCGATAGCGATTTGTATGTGTACACAAAACTTTTGAAAATACCTTATTTCAAGGAGATTTTTTTTATGCTAAAGAGAGACATACACGCATAGGTAATTACATTATAAACTAGGAATTGCTTCCGACGTCTGCGAGAGAGAGAGGGCGTTAATATTTGTCGAATAAAGAGAGACATACACGCACAGGTAATTACATTATAAACTAGGAATTGCTTCCGACGTCTGCGAGCGAGAGAGAGAGAGAGAGAGAGAGGAGAAACGGTATGAAACCTTCCACAGTTGAAACCTGCTCTACAAAACGCTTCACACGAAGCGTTATGTTAAGAGAGAGAACGCGCATGTAAGTAGTTGACAACACACACGCACACATAGTTAATATTTGTTAATTATTTAATACAATGAAAAATGAAGTCAACGTTTTGACGATGAGAGAGAGAGAGAGAGAGCGGGCGTTGTAAGTACGTACACAGTTAATATTTGTCGAATATATATAAACTTTCTAAAATCATATACATGCGCGGTAATGACCGCAGAGAGGAGAAACGGTTTGAACATAACGTTTGACAACGAGAGAGAGAGAGAGAGAGAGAGAGAGACAGACAGACAGTCAGACAGAGACAGACAGACAGATATAGACAGTCGGACGGATGGACGGACGGACGACGGACAGAGAGATAAATAGAGAGAGAGAGAGAGAGAGAGAAGAGAGAGAGAGAGAGAGAGAGAGAGAGAAGAGAGAGAGAGAGAGAGAGAGAGAGAGAGAGAGAGTAACAACAGTGTTGTAAATATATATATTTAATTATTTAAAACAAATTATAGTTTATTTTAATTTATTTCGTTATAAACCTCCGAATATGCATACAATTATTTTTATAGTAATCAGAAATGTGTGTGTGAGAGAGACATTTTACTAATTTGTAGGTTGTATCTTACAATCATGAAAATTATTATTTAAACTGATAATTGTTTTATTAAAATCTTACAATGACGAAATATTATTATTTCATTGTTTACGATATATATTTAATGCAAAAAATGAATTTTTAAAATTACAATCGTCTGTATTTAAGTTCGTATACACACATACAAATCGTTTAAATAAGGGAATTCTTGTCAACGTTTGCAGAGAGAGAGAGAGAGTCATATACAATGTGTGTATGTGTACACAAAACTTTTGAAAATACCTTATTTCAAGGAGATTTTTTTATGCGTAACACTTTACCACACACACACAGACTTGGCAGTATATTAATTTCTAAATCATGGTCAATGACTGTCATGTGTCAAAAAAGGACGCAACGAGGTAGGTGATAAATATATATATTTCCTGGTGATTACATTTTAGTATCGCTACTTACAATAATCCATAAGTAGCACGACACTTATGTAAAACTGATGACATAAAGAGAGAGAGAGTTTATATTGTGATCGACAACTGTGTCTAGAGACAAAGAGAGAGGAGGGGAGAGAGAGTTGATATCGAAGTCGTCGTTAACAATTTACTATAATATAGTTTGAATTTCCCACCGAAGAAAAATGTTGGCAGATCTGTTCTATACACACACAATAATGCAGGATTGGTAACCCTGATCATATATTTTAATATACACTATAATACACACACACATATCAAGTTTGAACCCATACATAGGTTGGTAAACCTGATCATATAGATTTAATATACATTATAACACACAACAAATTTGAACTCATGCAAGGTTGGTAACCCTGATCATATATTTAATATATACACTATAATGCATCAAGTCGGAACCCCCCACCATAGGTTGGTAAACCTGATCATATAGGTTTAATATACATTATAACAAATTTGAACTCATGCAAGGTTGGTACTCCCCGATCATATATTTAATATATACACTATAATGCATCAAGTGATAGAAAGTGAAAGTGATCTAAGCTCGCGAAAGGCGGCATATAAAAAAATAAAAAAATTATATTCGCGGATGCGGTTGGTAAACCTGATCATATAGATTTAATATACATTATAACACACAACAAATTTGAACTCATGCAAGGTTGGTAACCCTAATCATATATTTAATATATACACTATAATGCATCAAGTCGGAACCCCCCCCCCACCATAGGTTGGTAAACCTGATCATATAGATTTAATATACATTATAACAAATTTGAACTCATGCAAGGTTGGTACTCCCCGATCATATATTTAATATATACACTATAATGCATCAAGTGATAGAAAGTGAAAGTGATCTAAGCTCGCGAAAGGCGGCATATAAAAAAATAAAAAATTATATTCGCGGATGCTGTGGTCCAGATACGCGAAAAAGTCGCGGATCTTGACACAGATCAGCGAAAAAGTCGCGGATGCTGTGGTCCAGTAGAAAGTGAAAGTGATCTAGGCTCGCGAAAGGCTGCATATAAAAAATTATATTCGCGGAAATTAGAAAGTGAAAGTGATTTAGGCTCGCGAAAGGCGGCATATATTCGCGGATATGCAAATCAATTTAATTAAAAAAATAAAAATATCAAATTAAAAAAAAATAAAAAAATTTATTCGCGGAAATTCGCGGTCCTTTGGGATGCTGTGGTCCAGCGGTGGTGGGGAGAGCGTGGGAAAAAATCTTCGACCGTGGGAACGGCGGCATCTCTTTGATCTAGACCGTGGGAAAGGCGGCATTCCTTTGTGAGTCAGGACCAGCATTTTCCCTCTACTACTCGCGGACTAGGTATATTTGTGGATATCCTTTTTCCTAAAAATCCATTAGTTATCTTTAAATCAGTGTATGTCACAAATTCCCTCAGTCTTTCTCCGTTTCTGTTTAATGCTGGCTCTCCATGCGGCCCTATTAGTTTTGGATAGGAATTAGTGCCAACTTTGTGACTTTAATATCCATATTCCCTTGTGGATAGAAGTATAAGATCCTTAAAAGGTAAAGCAGTTTTGTTTTTATTTCATGGAAACTGTCTCTAGCAGATCTGTCATCATTAATTTCTTATTTATTCTTTATGGTATTTACGTAAGGTTTTCAAAGTCAGTTACTCATTGACGGATTCTTTTGTTCTCTATGTTTGTTCGAACATTATGAACTTAAGTGTAAATCAATGTTACTATCACACACAAATGACTTTCTATTACAATTAAACAAAAGACTTCAAAATGTATAAACTAGTTAACATTATTTTAGTAGTAATTGCAAGTGCAAGTTGTTTTGTAATAACAGATAACATTTAGGTGTTGGTACATGGACAGTAATTAAAACCAATTAAAGAAAATTAAACGCTTACTAGTAGAAACAAGTATTAATCAAGGACTGTTCATGAGTATAGATAATATCCACTGCCTTATACTACATACATTTAAATGGAAGTAAAAGATAAATGTCTATAAAAAGAGAATACGTTACGACAAACCTAACCGAAGGCAAATTATTTTATACCGGTACTAATTTTATTTTTCATCACAGTGTTACCGCTTCGTTGTCCTATGTAATGGTGAAGTTATTTTGAAATGAGAGCTAGAAAAGATAAGTGTCATTGAAATCAACAACAGGAAAATGTGAGCTCTCTGTGCTCAGTTCTGATCGTCGCGATCACCGAAAATGATCGTCTCAATGTGTTCTGTGTCCATTGGCTTCCAAGCGGACAGTCTCGGATGCTTACCGGGCACATTCATCCATTGAACGCATCCCCATTACTTCGATTGATGATCCCATAACGTGTGTACCGGATAAGGATCCTGCTTAGATACTGTCACTTACCAGTTACTGTTAACTGAACCGCGTTTCATTTTAACTGAATCCTGGGCGATATATCTTAAGACCCAATAAATAAGGGTAAATATAGCGTAATCTATAACCTACAAAACATGTCCGGCTTTACTTTGTGCAAAATGGAAAGAACTGGAACAAATTATTGAAATAGTTAAAACTTTACTTGAATATTGTAATGTTTGATATAGAATCTATTAAAAGATCAATGTAATATATATATATACCTTACTCGTTCTATATACGAGGTACACGATATACCTATATATCACTTATTGTAACTTTGAAACGGTGGTTACTACTCTTAAATTCTTATTGAGTCTTTGTTACAGAAGACAATAATTTTTTATGAGTTCCAAAATTATAAGCAATAATTTTAACTATTGTATCCGAAAACGTCTCAACTACCTGATAATCAGCAACAAAATTCACTGGAAATATAGTTACCCTACTTAACAGCAAGAGACGGGCCTTAAGATAAATCTTCATCTGTCATTGGCTGGTCACTACCAAAGAGGATTCATGAATTTGCTTTTATTTTTTTTTGCAGCATTGGGAATTATAATATTAATTACCATACAATTCAATGTTGCATACAAAAATATGTATATTGTTACGATACCAAAATCAGCCCAATACAAGGGAAGATATACCATAGAATATAAAGTAAAAAGCATGCGACTAAAGGTAGACAAAAGAAGAAGAATTAACAATTTTAAATAAATAGCACTAGAATGACTGTAACGTATACGAGACAAATGACTATGACCCAACCCAAGTGATTGGCCACATTACAAATTATATGAAATAAACCCATGAAATAAAAAACTAGGAAAAGTAAATATAATTAAATGTACCATTGAATATAGAAAGTACAAACCAAAAGAAAATGTTGTAATATTAGCTAAGTAAGCATAGAATAATGATGAAATAAACAAATAATAAAATACACAAACAATGATACAGAAAATTATAATAACACAAATGAAATATAATAGAGATAGACTAATAATCAAAGTAGTCATAGACCAAAGTGAACCAAGAGGGCATGATATTGAATAGGGAGTGAATTACAAATAAACACTCTGTCATAAGGGTGATAACACCAATGTGATTAATATAAAGAAACAAAATAAAAGTGTATAACACTATTGACACTAAGTACAGTGAAGCAGTACAAGTGCAGGTGTAACCCAAAATATAAATAAAAAACAACAAATATAAGCAAGAACTCATATAAAAGTGAGAGTGCGGCAGGAAAGTGATTAATTAAAAATAAAACACAAAATCTGTATAAAGACACCAAAATAAGTGAACAATACTAGAGTTTAGTTGTGGAAAAGGACCAAAAACAGTAGTAGACATAATATTATAATTATATTACATTATAAGAATTAGTAGTAGCATTACATTATATTATTATTCAGGATAAGAATCCATTAATATTATTAAAGATATTATTGTTAGGAGTTAGAATTAATAGTTAAAGGGTTAGACCAAACTTTAAACCAATAATATGGTATAAAAGAAAAGTAGGCCTAAAAAATAAATGAATGTTTAAATACTAAAATTATATATATTAAAGGATTGAAGGTATTGTTATGATGTCATAAAGAAACGCAGAGAAGATAATAGTAATATTATAGAAATGTGCAAATGTTATAATTGTTGAAATAGTCTTAAGAGTAAGTTGTATTATGTTGAATGGTGATGAAAGCCTAAGAAACAGTTCATGTTAAAGTTATAAATTTAGATATAAAAGGCATTAATATGTCGGAGAAGCTGTAATATTCATATACTAAGGAATGTAAATCCGTAATCAGTGTAAACTAGCTAAAACAAAACAATAAGAAACTAGTAATAAGAGTAAACTTAAAGTTTAAACAATGTCAAAAGGATAGGCAAAATTAGGCCTAAAACTATGTGAACAAAAATTGTAAAATATAAACAAATAACAGTACACGGTGAGGGAAAAAGATAAGCAAACATAAAATACCAAACCAAGGAACAATACAAACCCAAAATAATTGCAAAAAACGTTGCAGGTAAACTACCCCTTTCCCTTAACCGATCTTCACCAAAAACAATAGGTCTTGAGTACTCTACAAATCAGGGCTGTATGCAAAACATTATTTGATTCTGTTTGAATTTGCGGCTGTTATCATTTGCCATAGGAAAAAAAATCTACAGACACACAGACAGACAGACAGACACACAGACACACACACACTTTTCGAAAAATGACTTTTTTTAATGTTTTGAGTGTAGTACAATCAGAATCTGCAATAATCTCGAACACGATTTTTTTTGCCATCACCATACTTCCATTTCCTTAAGGAACATGGAAGTAAAAACAACATAATAAACAAAATAAGTAAAAAGAACAAAAATAGCCAAATGTTAGAACAGCCCAGAGATAATAGAAACTAGTCATGTTTGATGTCTAATTAATCTACATCAGAAAATATTCAATGATAATAATAAAAATCGTATTGATAATAATACAAGGAAATTATCCTAATTAGAAAATATTTATTCATTTTGGGAAAAAACCCAAACCATATGTAACAATGAGTACAAAATTCTTTCAGCCAATAGAAGTAGGAGGCTGGCTACCATGACAACCAAACATTAATAGGAAAAACCGTTACAAACGCATTAAGAGTCCATTTTTAGCATCAGAAGAGAGCGGATGACAAAATAGTCGCTCCATAAAAATTAGAAAATAAACCAACCAGATGAATTAAAACAAACAATACTAAATGGAAATTAAAAAAAAAACAAAATTATCAGAACCTATTAGCAGGATCCATCCAATTTAATTGAGAATTACAGAAAATAAAACCAATATAAACTAATGAAATAAGAGAAGGAAGACCTGAACACCAGAATTTATGAAAATAATCTACCAAACATCGATGAAGTTGTAATGTATAATATTTAATTAATTTACTACACCCACGAGAATGATCACAACACTTCAAAATTAATGCACAATATCCAAAACTGGGTTCAAACACTAAAAACACTGAATGACAATTATTATGCAATAATCATTATTAAAAAATTATTCAAATTAATTATTAACACTTTAGGAAATAAGCAAATATTTGTACACAAAATCTAACTTGACCTATATTTGTAAATTGAACTCACTATTGTTTTAAATACTAAGAAAACTGTTGTAAAGAAGAATCATAATATTTAATTAACTTGATGTGAAGGATTGTACTTTCGAAAATCATTTTGTTATCTTTTTGCCGTAATCAAAAGAACTCTTTGACTGAATAAGCATTGAAAAAATTAACTTCGACATAGACGCTAGTGTTCAGTCAATGACCCAATCGACATAGCCAACCGCTGAGTTGTAATTTCTTTATAGCCGGAGCAAAAAAGTTATATATTTTTATAATCTCATGTCTTAGTAACTATTAAAAGCAGAACCGATAATTAATAAACCAATACTCAAAAGTAATACCTGTTCATTATTTCAATTAATAATATTTATGTGTTTATTTCATTAATATAGCACCGTGAAAATTTTCTACCAGAATTACAGGTTGGTAAGACTGTCGCGAGAGAGCGGATTTTGAATTTAGCCGACACCAAGCGACGAGAGATACGCTTGCATCAAGAGAAAGAAGTACGGTATACAATTTTTTAATTGTTTTGAATCAAACAATTTGGCACCTATAATCGGGAAAATCACAACTACGTGGAATCAGGTAAACAGGTATTGGCGAGGTCAAAAGAACTACGAGTATCGGGAAAGCTACGATGTTTCAGACATCGTAAAATACACACACGATAAATTAACGCAAACAACGCGTGTTTGATAGAAGAGTAAGGGACGACAAAAACTAAATTGTTATAATATGCATACTAAAATTTTCTTTGTAAGAATAATAATTATTACAATTTCCTTTCTTCTTACATCACACACACGCGCGCGAAATACTGTGTAACATACAATTCCAACGTGTGTGTGTGTGTACGCGCGCGCGCGTGTGTAGCCTGTATTGTAATATATAATTTTCCCAATAAATATTAATAGAAATTCGTTTTTAATAAAACACAACACAGCCCTAAAGTACTATTAATATGATCATTGAATAAAGATTATTATAAATCTAATGATGTAGACATGTCCATCTGTTCCATTCTTGTTAACATATTTCATGAGAAAAACTACGCATAATTTGATATATGAGCAGTCAGTCAGTACTTGGAATCAGAAACCGCCCTAGTTGTGTGTGTGTGTTTCTACATTAGGCAGATAATCAAACGAGTGTGTAAGATGAGATCTCTGATTGGCAGAACGGGGTGGGGTTCCCCGAGGTGTTAATGCTATGTGGGAATACTCCGCCCCCATCTTTGTGGGAAACGTTTTGACGTGATTCCCTCCAGCTTGGTCAGACTTTGTTTTGTCCATTCAGTTACATTTGCCTGAATGTTTATTTACTTACTTTGTTTAAAAGCTTTTATTAGTCTGTTCTTATTGACATGTATTGACACAGCATATTACAGTGGAGGATTTTATTAAACACGACACAATCTCTCTCTCTCTCTCTCTCTCTCTCTCTCTCTCTCTCCTCCACCCTCTACATCTATTATCGGGGTTTTCCTTTTCTTTTTCTTTAATATTATTTTCACTTATTTACGGAAAACATAGTAATGAATAATTTATAATAAAACAGTATTATAAATGTAACTGTTAAAACAGCAATTTTTTTAAACAAAGGTGTATAAGACGTATTGATATCGTTATGATCATAAGCCTTCTTCTCTTATTATTATTATCTAATACACTAAATGTATTTTCTACAAGTATGGAAAAACGTTTTAAGCACAAAGAACCAAACATTTTAATACCTGTTTGTATTGCTATTATTTGAAATAGTTTTATATTTAATCTCTTCCGATGTACCTGCATAGATTTAAATTTATGTCACTCAGAAACAGAAGAATATTGTAGTGTGAATTAATAACAAAACACTACAACACTAAGCGTAAAAAAGCACACTACAGCACCGTAATTTAGCGAGTTATCGACATATTAAACTGTCTGTGTCGGTAATGACCATTATATGGAGTAAGTCATGGTATGCTGTCACACTCATCGGACTTTGTGTCGCCTTCAGAGTTGTACCGGGACTGCGTCTTAACTGAACAGTTTTTGGAATTCAAGAAGCGAGACCGGTATGCCTCGGAATATGACGTCAGACGGCCATAGTTTTTTATCCCGGAAACGTTTAAGTGTAACGAGCACTAGCGAGGTGACTTTTTGCTTCAATTGATTTTAATGTTCGTAACAGTTTTGTATATGCTGTGTACTGAAATATGTGTGTGAAGGTGAAATCATCTTCTTTAATGGCGAATACCCAGTAGTTGAATTCAGTCCCTCAAAACCTTTACACGAACGTTTTTTCGTCAAACAAAATCCTTTCGATTTAAATAGGAACAGATTTTATGTATGTTTAAATAGAATTTTTAACTTTCCGAATCCACTTATTTTTAATTTGAATACAGCGTACTATAATATATTATAGTTGTCTTGTTTGTTCATCATCTTCTTTCACAGCACTACACTTTAAATAATATTGAAACTTTCTCTTGTGAAAACTTACTTGTCTTTTTCGTCGAACGCGTTTCGGCGTCGTATTCGCCTTCGTCAGCTTAGAAACAGACTGCCAGTACTTAGTAACGGTTGTTGCTTGGAAGGTATAGTGGGGGTGGTGTGTAGAGGAAGGGGATTGGCGCGGGGATCCAAATTATTGTTTGTTTTTTGTATAATTGTGTCGAAAAGTGTATGTGATTTATATTGTAATTGGTCGTTTAGTATGTTGTTTGGTTGTGTTGTGTGGTGTTTGTATATTTCATACTGTTCAGCTGTGTTGAGTTTTCGGCCTTTGGGTAAGAGGTGTAATATTTCAAGATTAGTATCTATGTTGGTGTAGCTATGGTTATGTGTGTGGCAAACGCAGAATGTATATTGTTGTTGGAGAGGGCCTTTAAGTGTTCAGAGTAACGGGATGAAAAAGATCTTCCCGTCTGGCCTATGTAGAAACTATTGCAGTTATTACAATTTAATTTGTATTGGAGTTATGGTATGTGAGTGTGATGTATTTATTGTGTTGTGTGTTGTTGGTATTTTGTGTTTTGTTATTTTTGTTTTTGATGCGTTTGTGTAGTTTGTTTATTAAATTGGGGTTGTAACCGTTTTTCATTGCTATGTATTTGATTGTGTTGAGTTCGTCAATAAAATCTTGTTTACTTAAGGGTATTTTAGTTACTCTATGGAGCATATGGTTGAAGGCCCCGTGTTTATGTTGTGTTGGGTGGTTTGATGTGTTGTGTATAACCATGTCAGTTGTGGTAGGTTTTCTGTATATTTTGTACGTGTGTGTATTGTTAGTTTTGTTAATTGTTAGGTCTAGAAAATTTATACTATTGTTTTGTTCAATTTTCAGTGTAAATTTTAATTTGTGGTGTATTGTGTTTATGTATTTGTGGAAGTTTTCAACTTGCTTGTGTTGCCTTTGAATAAAAGTAATATGTCATCTACATACCTGTGCCAGTAAATGATTTTGTTGGTGTATTTGTTGTTGTTTACTATGTGGTTCTGTTCTATGTTGTGTAATATATTACTGCCAGTATTCCTGATATGGGGGATCCCATCGGGAGACCGTCTGTTTGTGTGTATATCTTGTTATTGTATGTAAAGTAATTTTGCTCAGTTATTATTTTGGTAAGTGTGATGATCTCTTGTATGTGTGTTTCAGGTGTGTTGTTTTGTCTGAGTAATTGTTCTAGTGTTTGTATGGTTTCTTGAATTGGGACATTAGTGTGATCTTATTACAATTTCTTAAATTGTAAGAACTGCAATAGTTTCTACATAGGCCAGACGGGAAGATCTTTTTCATCCCGTTACTCTGAACACTTAAAGGCCCTCTCGAACAACAATATACATTCTGCGTTTGCCACACACATAACCATAGCTACACCAACATAGATACTAATCTTGAAATATTACACCTCTTACCCAAAGGTCGAAAACTCAACACAGCTGAAGAGTATGAAATATACAAACACCACACAACACAACTAAACAACATACTAAACGACCAATTACAATATAAATTACATACACTTTTCGACACAGTTATACAAAAAACAAACAATAATTTGGATCCCCGCGCCAATCCCCTTCCTCTACACACCATCCCCACTATACCTTCCAAGCAACAACCGTTATAAGTACTGGCAGTCTGTTTCTAAGCTGACGAAGGTGAATACGACGCCGAAACACGTTCGACGAAAAAGACAAGTAAGTTTTCACAAGAGAAAGTTTCAATATTATATAAAGTATAATATATTATATCCTATATGCTCATTACTTATACTATAGCGTTTTATAATTCTAATGAAACAATGTAAAGTTGTTTGAAATGACTACCTCTTTAAGTCTTCAGTATCCCTTTAAATTACTGAATCTAATGGGCTTGAATAATATATTAAAAATCTACTAATATTGAAGCGTTTTTAAAAATCTGTTAATAAAGTAACGTAAATTTGATCACTTTTAACTTAAAAAAAAAACACGTTTCGTTGATATAGTGTTAAAGATTAGTTCGTGTGCATTTGTTGCTTTCATTGATTTGAAACGTAACATATTCATTCTTTAGACGTTTATTCGTTTCAGAAACTCACTATAAAATATTGCCTTACAGATAGTGAATTATCCTTTAACCTTTACTTGGTGATGCAATTAACTAATTTGTTCACGTCTGCTGCATGTTTTTCAAGTGGTATTTCTTGGCCTGCAGATGAATCAATAATAAGCTGTTCTATATACTTGTTCTATGAAGCATATACGATATGATTTAGCTTTTGTAATGGTACAAGATTTGATTCACCTTTTTAGATATTTTTCTCTTTTGTACTTTACACATCAACGTACGCGTGAATTTTATGGAAACCGAAAATACTACAATTGATAGTTTCAGTATTTGGTCTTTATAAGCTAAACAATTACAGCTGGCCACGAGTGAATTCAGTTCATAATTGAACGCGATTGAAACTGATCATCAGCATAGCTGTAGATACACATTAATAACAATGGCCACGCCTTGAATAGCATAAATACTACGTTGACTTACACTGGTTTTGACTTATTCTAAAGTCCCTTGTCTGTTAACCTCAGATTTGTAAAAAAATTTCTCTTAACAATATTTTTCTTTTACCATGTGGGAAATTAATGTTCTATGAAAGTTATCATTTTTCTCATTAATTCTTGGTAAGTCTTATGTTCACTGTAGGGCCTGTCCAGTAATTTAACCTCTTACTAAAGGAACAGTTAAGGATAGTTACGTGTAGCCTATGCTGCGTGTTGTTCCCCTGATGAATAGAGATGACGATTTAAGGATGTGTAAGCCAAAAAATCAACAAACGTCATGAAGGACCGCTGGTTATGGGGTCATTCCGAATCCGTGACACGTTATTTTGAAAGCTGACTGTCGTGTTACAAATTACGCAATTTGTTATTTCTTGAATGAATCGACACATTAGCAAAAATAATAAAAATACGCCTACACACAATGTTTGTTCTGTTGATCGCATCAAGCACTGTGAAGGTGTACGACGTAGCCATTCAGGACTGGCAGATACCCAGCGACTGGGCGTGAATCTGACTATAACTGGTCACCATCACATCCGAGATCTGGTGACAGTATAAAGGTCAGGTCAGGTAATCGACACGTGCCTACACACTATGACGACAGACAGACAACTTTATTAACAGGAAGCAAGAGTCAACTTGTTCGTCGGCTCAACAACGGGTTGCGATAGAACATTTTTATTATTTATTCCTACAATATCAGCGAACAGCATTAAACGCTACTCGCTTAGTTTGTCCGTTACTTCCTTTCCCAATATACGAACGCGTGCCTCGCAAAGATGTGTCAGCCAGAGAACTGGTTAAGGAGGGGCTCAGCCGTATGGGCGTGGTTTTAAATATGTACATCCAGCTCTTAAAATAACCTACACTTTTTCAGTTTATTGAAACTATAAAATTCATATATTACGAAACGGTGAACGTATGTTGCATTGTATTGAAATGAATGAATTAATTTAAGGACACAGCGCACACGCATATACACACAGCGTGCACGTGTGATGAGGGAGAAAGAGAAAGAAAAGGATCCACACGGATACATAGACAAAGACTGACAAATGGAAGGAGCCGAGACACGTTCTCGTGGGTGTGTAACGAGTTCCGTTTCCTTAAATCCTGTTTTCTTAGACAGCTGACGTAACTTTTGAAATTGGTCGTAACTTGAATACAATAAATCCAAGAGAAATCTTCCTTAGAAAATTTTTTATAATAAGTGCCAGCTTTTGTAACTCCAATAAAACTGTTTATTTATACCATCTGTCTCACTCCATTTAACAATATTTTAATTTCCAGGCCTACAAATTATTTACAGTTCTGGATATTAAAAGACATTTGTGGTCTCAGATCGTGTTTAAATAAATTTTGCTAGCGAACGTTTACTCTAATAAACCTTTAGTTCTATTGACCTGCACGAACTTTAGCGTGTCAATCTTTTTACGGGAAGCACATGGTGTGTTCTTCGTAGACAAACAGTTTCACGAACTCTGATTCTGTCTCATCGGAATGTAAGACACTACACCATCAAGCAGGTCTCGGATTAGCAAATACGTTAAATAAATGAGGACTACATTTCGCTAGTTTGAGATAAACGAAGAAATAGAGATAGGAAAATTATACTAAATTGATAAAGGCAATTAATTGTTTTCTTTCTACGTAAAAGACTTTGTGGGATTTTGCTGAGGTTCTGTTCGTTTATATGAAGTATACTTAACGTAGTCTAACACTGGACCCCATGGATAAGCTTGACATCTTACTGAAGATTATTCAAATTAATAACTCATTAGATCATAAGTTTCGATAATCGACTGACTGATATACGAGCTAAAATACGCTTTCAGCTGTCTAAATAATATCTGTTGTCTTATTTTATATTCGGGAACAATATTTAAACTTTTTTTTTCTTTTGCTTCAAGTTTAAGTCCAGACTTCAAACTATTGTATTGAAGTATTCTGCCTATTAAAAGAATTGTCAGTACCAACATTGAGTATACAGCATTTTCTGATTGTTTAACGCATAGAAAGATTTCAATTGCTTGTATTTTTCAATCTTTATTTTTCTGTTATCCCAACTTGGGATTAAAAAAATTTCCTCCATATGATGCTATCCTTTTCAATATCAGTGAATTATCAACACCTGTATCGTTTTAAGGCAAATGAAAGGTAACACGACACTATTTGAGCTCAATGATTCATCTGATTCCAATAAAAGTGGTATAAGAACAAAGGAAATTCGATTTATCTGATTAGAACCAGTGAAGCATGTAGACCTATAGGTTGTCTATAACTACTGTAACCCCATAGCGTTACTGTGAGAGCTCCCAAGCTTATTTATTAGTACACACACATTTCAGATGATGTGAAGAAATGCATCTGTTATACAGTTTCGTTATATATAAAATATATATCTACAAGTAAAAGGACGTAGACAGACACAATTTATTTATTTATTTATTACTTTTACCTTTATTTCACTTTTCGATCGTGGCCAAAATTTAGGAATACTACGTCAGAACATGATAATATTCCAAGGCTCAGTGGAAAATACATCCTAAAATAGTCCTACATCATTCTCCAACACCCAAAGATATTATTGTATGTAGGTTTACATTTTATTAATACAAAAAATAAATTTTATACCGTATAGAAAAGTACATTTATTTATAATTATGTAATTATTTATAATTTGTGTGAATATGATTATTTGCTATTATAATAGGCCTATAGGCCTAATCTATATGTACGAATTCAATAGACCTAATTATAAGTAACTGTACTTACAGACTATACGTGTAGATCACGAGTTTGTTCATTCCATCACCAGAAAATAGATCGATTTATCTAAGAAAACAAATTTCTATCCTACAAAAAGTATTTGATTATAGTTATGAGAGGACACAGTTTGCAGTTGCTACGTCACCGTTTGGTTGATATCGTCACTCCGTGAATAACACTTGAATTCAGCAATTCGCTGCGGTTAAATAAAATTTGTGAGAATAAATAAACCCGTATTAAGCAGTCAAAGACATCAGTACGAAAACATGATGAGTTAATATAATTGTGAGAAAATCATTAACATTTTGACAACAATAATCGAACATTAATTATTACAGTTTATAAATTTTAGTAATAATAACAACAATATCAACAACAGCGGCAACACGAACTTTATTTTTATTGTGTCTGATTTCCGATCATTTGTTACCGTTTTCTAGGACAGCGTGTGAGCGATATTACGTAACTCTGCCGCTGCTGAGCCTCGAAAATCACTCTCTCTCTCTCTCGCTCTCTCTCTCTCTCTCTCACACACACACACACACACACACACACACACACACACACACACACACACACACACACACACACACAATCGCTCGAAAAATAAAAGTAAACACTTATTAAACATGTAAGCAACCTACTGAATTATGTAACATTTTCTTTCTTTATTCAGCCGTTGTGTGTGTGTGTGTGTGTGCGCACAGTGAACCTCTTAGCAGATCCATTAAAACCACTCAACTATAGGAGACAACCTAAGCAGCTTATCACGCAAACCTGACAAGGTGTGAAAGCCAAAAAGGTAGGATTTCGTACAGATTTCACGATATCTCGGCACGTCACACTTCTACACTGCTGTTCATTCATGTACAACACACACACACACACACACACACACACACCCACACACACACACACACACACACACACACACACACTTCTGCCATTTCTCTCTATTCGTAAAAGACACATGCTTAAAAAAGAAGAAGTACGAAAACTGATACTTTAGACTTTAATAAACTATCAGATTGTTTAGGTTCATGTTCATAACGAAGCTCTATAAAGTATGTAAATAATATTTTTCTTGACACAAGTTGATAAAATTCGAGAGCCCTTTCCCGACCATTCGTTTCCTCAACGCGCTGTAGCCATATTCCTATATAATTTCTAAAACTGTCTCACATTTAGACTTGGGTAAGAAAATTCTTTTTTTTCTATTTACATTAATTATTTCGACTGAAGTAGCCGTAATACTCTACGTAACTCAAAGTAGTGCTTTTCTCTTGTGTGTGTGTGTGTGTGTGTGTGTGCGCGCGCGCTCGACAGAGAGAGAAAGATATGTATCCCTCAGTAAAGCTCAGTGTATCGTCAACACTGTATCGTCTTATCTGCAGAATTGGCAGTACTCTTCGTGTACCTTGTTGTGTCACAGCGTCAAACTAATTTCGAGTCCATTAATCTTTCACAAACGTAGCTTATAATTAACATTAAAAATTTCCGAAGGAGTACAAAACGCCATGTTACAAACATATGGACTCAAATAGTCTCAAGTGTATTGTAACAGTAGACTCAAATACTATGGCCCACTGATGCTCCAAGGGTTCGTACAGGAAACAAAACCAGTAAATTTATGAGGTTACAACCGAAAACCATAGACATTATGCTGAAGGTAAGTGATTATACGCAAGTTACGTTTTGCAAATAATATAAGTAAAGAAAGCGTGTGAATATTATTATGTAACTATTACATTCCTCACACGTTTTAAATTGTATAAACCAACCAATAGAAAATCTACTGGAACTGAATATAATATAATGTGAAGCTGAACGTACGTTTCTTTTAAGTATAGAGAAGGTATTTCCAATTAAACGATACTTCGTTACGCTGCAAGCTACTAACTAGGATGATGTGACAACTGGGTGTGCCGGCTTCGAGGACGTAGGAGTCTCACATGACAACAGTACGGAGAGAAGGGAAAAAGAGAAACAGTACAAACTGAAAAGAAGAACAAGAAGAGTGGGTTGTGTTGCTGAAGAAAAGGACAGTAGGTGTGAAAAGTGAGTTGTTTTGCAGAAAAATTTGTATCGCATTAATTGATACAAATTTATTATGTTTACAGACGTATTATATCCAAGTTGGATTTGTTAGTTCCTCATGAGACAGGCACCGTCCGAAAATGTTAAACAGAGTTATGTGAACGCTGCTGTCCAGACTAAAATAAATCATGTCATGAAGAAGTTTACGGGCACAAAGTCATCCATTAAACGCTGCAGCGCTCGTACAATCTGGACTAGGCATCTCTACTAGCGGCCATATACCGGCTGCTTGTTCACATAAATATCTTTCTCTTTCTCTCGATCGATTTCTTTACCCATGGACGGACAATTAACCCAGAGAGCGCACTGTCCACTGGCCGGCCCGATCCGCGACTTTCATGTCTAACCACTGTTAACAGTCGGTATGATTGGTATATTTCGTTCCATTAAATAATGCCCGCGATAATCCATTAATATGTCAGTAGAGCTGTCGCGTCGAGATATAAAACATTACCGAGAGCCGTTTTGTTCCCCTCTCTCGCTCGTTTTCTGACTTGCTCACTTTTCTTCATTGTCCAACTCTGAAACGCGTGGGCTACAATCAAAGTTTAAACAATAATGTTTTGCATATTGCTGACATCAAGATAACAAAGGGCCTCAAAAGATCACGTGGTAACACGGGAGCCAATACGTTACGACTGACGAATTCTTTTAGAACAGTTTAAAATATATATTATTAAATATTTTACCATTATGTTTTATTTTGATGTATTTAAAATACCCATGAGGAGTTTAGTATAGTTTAGTTTTAAGCTGATTACAACGAACACGTGTTTTCTAATCATTGTGTTTACATTCTTTACGGCAACAGATGCATAACGTGTGTTATTGTGCCTTAAAGTTTTGTCATATGTTTTAAGACTGGGATCTCATAACATGGAAATAAAAATATTAAAGCTTGGTACGATGTATACAACTATGACATTAATTAATTGCTATCCAGAGAATTGGAATCGGTGTAGGGCAAACTGTCGTTTGGACCCTTACTTACTAACGGTGTAACGGTATTTTTGGTCAGTATACACAAACATTGTACACTGCGAATGAACTAATGGATTTATTATTAAAACCTTAAAAATACAATGAGATGAGCAACCAAAATAAAACCTTACAAGCAATGAGTATATCTAGTAAGATAGGCTTATAGGCTTCATGAAGGCATCAGCAACAAAGAGTTGAGAGCTCTTAAGTGCGGCTTCTTAGGAGTGTTATAAATTGTAGTCTCCAAAGGCCATTCAGAGGGCATTTAAAATGAGCAACAGTGAGGATATAATGAATAATTATTTATAATAATGCGTTATAAGTAGTATTTTCATACGAGAATGCCGAACTATATTACCTATTACATTACTCAAAGAATATAATATGCGCTTATTACGTTCTATAAACATTGTAATACGCACCCTCAGGGACAATAAATTGGGAAGGCCAGAGAAATGAGAAATTCTTTAATCGTGTTGTACATTTTATTTAGTGTTTCGAACAAGTATCGTTTGGTGACTGTTGTCTAAATGCATAAAATATTATAGAATTATGATGTTCGTTAAAAACTCTTTTGTCATTTGCAAGTTTACTGTGCCCGTAGTAAAAGAGTGTAGTAACATTTTAAATTTTATTCAGGTTTTACGATGTGTTTTGTAACTCTGCCAGTTGTCTGTCTTTGATATCTAGCGGAAGCACAAGCTCTTCAGTAGCATACCTGCACGAAGGGAGGTTAGCGCTTTAGCTCATTCCCCCAAGAACTACTCAGTTCTTACCTTGGCTCCGTATATAAAGTTAATTTCCTCTTTTTCTCTCTCACAATACTGTAAATAAGCCATTTTAATTGTATGTTACTTTTCAAAATCAGCAGGCTTTTTAACTCAACTTTAATTCAGTATTAAATACTATGTTATGAATTAATTTTGTTAATTACGTTTCTTATTCTGAGACAGGTTTTCATATATCATAATGTCCAGATACTTTATTACGGACAAGTCTCTTTTTTATTTTCGCTTTTTATTTCTTTTCATTTCCTTTTACTTTTCATTAATGTCTTGCAAAATGATAATTTGTATCGAACAAAGCGAATGAAACACCAGTAACTTCATTAGAAGTTAACGTTTTATTGCGGTACTAAACGTGCCAATACGGTTCAGAGATTAAATTCAAGAAATACGAAGTCGAAGATAATATTGTTTGTTTTATTGATACCACCGTAGACAACCGAATTCCACTGACTACCTGAAGGTTACCGGTTAGATGGAGCATACTGCTTAGGGATGGCGGGACAGACAAGAAGAAAATAGAAGTAAAACAGCTTGAACACACAAGCGCGCGCGCATACACATTATTGTTTTACACATTTCAGTACACTTTCTTCCACTGTTCTTGAAGGAGTTTTATTATATTGATATTATACCAGTATTTCAAGAACACTTACTGCTTTATTTTTTCACTTCCAAGCACTGAAGGAGAGGTACTAATAGGCCCCGAAAGCGCTCTAAAAAAATAGAGTAAGTGTTCTTGAAAGAATGGTTTAATACCAGTATAACGTATTAATATATAACATACACCATGTTTATAAAAATATTGATATATAGCATATAATATCAGTATAATATGTTGATAGTATGTATGATATACATAAAACTTAATACAATAGTAGTTTACATTCAAGATGATTTTTCTTATTTGGAACATGTTTCGAGCATTACGCAGTTTGCACATCGTCAGTCACTTTTAATTCTTATTAAATATCTGTGTCCTGGTTGGATGCTGCGTTGGTTCCTGTTGGCTTTTGGTTGGTTATGATGGTGTAATTGTGCATAGATAGTGTATAAACGTGTGGTATATAAAACAATATACACCTTGTATAAAAAAGTGTGTATTACCTTGCTCTATTTCAAACTTAAATTTTGAAACACTCCAGATACCTTTTATATTTGTTGCAAGACTAATGAATTGCATCCGAAAATTGCTAAAGCCTTCCATAGGAAGGCAGGTAGCACACGCACGCACGCGCGCGCAGACACACACACACACACAGACTCGTTCACGCACACTCATACATATTTCGTCTGAGAAGTAAAATAAAGTATTAGTACGTATAGTACTTACAACTAAATGATGGTAAAATGTGCGGTAATTCGCACACGTGAGCGCCAACGCGCTCACACAAATAGAAGCATGCTGGCACTCTACTTTCAAACTGTAAGCAACGTGTATCTGAACGTTAGAATAGCATTTATCTATTTATTTATTTTTGTACATACTAGTACAACACATTTCGTGTTTCAGTTAAGAGTGTGTTAACGTGGTGACGTCATTTTGTTTCTATAATTGTAAGCAGTCTCGACCATATGACAATATTTTAACAATTATCAGCCGTTTGTATGGAACAAAGGAGACAGGAGTGAAGTTGTTGGTCGGTGGCAATATGGCGTCGGCGACTGTCGCATGTTGTGTAGCCTGCGGGTTCCGAATGATTGACTACACGGCGATAGTATCATGGAGTCGCCTTAGGGAGTCCAGTCTGTTGGACCTTGAAGCCCAACCCAGATCCTCTATATGATTTATATAGCAATGAGCATTGTCCATATTCTGTGGCGTTTACATACAGTATTGCTAAGTGTTTGCAGCAAGTCAGACAATAGACTCTAGCGCTCACCCAATTACAGCCAGCTCAACGCTTTATCATGCAAATCCGCGCCTAGTATAATCAACTGCACATTGTTTCAAGGGTAACGAACCCCAATGACGGCAGAGCACCACATCTCTCAACAGATTTACTTACTCTTTCCAACCGATATATTTTATTGTTTTCCGTTTATGTACCGGTACATAGTTTATTTTGTTGCTCTGTGCATTCACTTCACTTACATTTGCTTTCGTTATTGTTCGCCGTCATTATGTACTGTTTGTTTCTGACTGCGAAACACTCGTTTTTACGATTCGAAATGTATTTGATTCCTCTTTTAGAAAACAAATATCGTACAAAACACCCTTGTTTTACTTTATTAACTTGGCATTTTTTTAATAGTTCTTTCTTTTCTTGTTGTTAATAAACAGTATTAGATTAAACCGCGTATCGGCGCTGCATTATATTCACGTTCATCAAATGTAAAAATGTTCTAAAAAATGTTGTGGTTATTACACCGTGCAAATAAGAATTACTTTTTTTTTTTTGTTTTTCATAGGCGAATTTGTTATTTATTTATTCACTTTTTTGCATAATACAGCGAATTTAACTTTAGAAATGTAACTAATTTTTCTTATCTTATAAATCTCAAATTAATGTTGAAAGTATAAACTACAGTTTCAAATAAAATTTGTTTCTTATTTATAATTCCTAAGAGAATTTCAATCCGTCAATAAGTACATAGGCTATTCACTTTTTTCTGAAGATTACTTTTACAACGGGATTACACTTATTTTACGCAGACAAGATTTTCACGCACGCACACTGACAGGCAGACAGACAGATAGACAGAAACACACACACACGCGCGCGCGCGATTCACAAGTGCTATTAATCGTTATCGTTACACAGTATTTTAATTTTAATCTTATATTGTCATAATCATTGCTGTTAATAATACAAATGAGATTCGTCAAAATTTCACATTGCAGTTTTTTTCAGAATTATTCGTGCAAAACCATACCTGCCCGCTTGTTAATTTTTCAAGGAGCTAGTGAAACGAACACGAGCTAGTGAAACGAACACGGAATTTTAGTGAGCGGAACAAAAACATGACACTTGGCTACTTACGATCCATCATTATGCCTTCTTGATTTCACGGTAAATCGTAACTGACGTGTAAAGGTGAAGATTAAGGCGCACTGTATCAGCTGTTTCCTGCAGACCCGTGCTTCTGTATAGCCTGAAACGATCATTAACTGGCTGTGCTTGGTACTCGTACACCTTCGGTTTTTGATTTATTAATTTCTTTTCATTTAATCTAACCTTTCTGTCTTACGTGTTCGTAACTGCATACTTCCTATATACACTTGCTAATGGTGACAGCTTTAAACCTGTATTTATCCGTCGAAACAATACAATATGTTTTTCTACCCTTCATTATAGTGTTCACAAATAGGGCCTACCTATTTAGTTTCATTAAACTGTTTCATTATCTTCCGCAAATAAAGCAAGTGATATATGACAATTTTTGTTTGTTTGTTAATTTATTATAACAAGACCATTATTACTGCAACTAATTAACTAATCTTGCTGTGTCTATAATATCACCTTAACTTAGTCCTCTTGTGAAGCTTTACATTCTCGAGTAAATATAAAATTGATGAATGCAGTTTGTTGAAGCGCTTTAGTCCATATATTCAAATTATTATAACAACTTTGATATAACCTTATAGAAGTGTTTAATAATTTTAAAGAGAACATTTTTACATTACCAGTTAAAAAAATAAGATATCAAGTTAATTTGCTTTTAATCAAATTTCAACGAAAAGAAATTAACGTACCTACTCACGCTTACAATATAATCCAGTACAAATATTGTGTACGTGTGTGTGTGTGTGTGTACAGTTTTCTTAGTTTGTGTATATGTATACTGTGTATAATGTAAATAATTGTTTGCGGATAGGCTACTTTTATTCCTCCCTTATGCCAAAGACATTGGGGCTTCGAGAAATAGCTTTCATACTACACGGTATGCAGTTATTCCTCTTTTCTTGTAAATTGAAACGCTCGCGTACTTGTAGGCCTACTACATATACTGTATATTCCATAACATATGTAAACATAAATAAAAACTATAATAAAATGAAAGTAATTTAGTAGTGTTGTTTTTACAACAATACAAGAAATCATAGTAGATAATTTTTATGTTTCGTCTTGCAAAAATACATTAACGTCAGCGCTGTGGACAACAACACCGCTCAATCACTACGGGGAGACAAAATTATTCGTGTAGCCTACCAGTCAGTACAAGCGTTCACAAAGGTAATGCTCCTTTGTAATCAAGACGATGCAATATCCATACATTTACTGGCTCTTTTGTTAGCATCTCGTAAATAACTACGTGTCAGACACGTATGACTATAAATTTCAGTACAGACTTTATGAGGGAATAGACACAATAGACCCATCACGGATCGCACACGAAGGAGTAGACCTACTTGTTAATCCTAACTCCTCGTTTTGCCACCTTCGACATTTCCTTTTTTTACGTCGCATTTCGTAATATCTGCAAAGTCGTAAGCCCCCTTTCACAAAAGGGATCAACTTTGTTCTCTCTTCTCTTTTTTCCCTTTCTTTCCCTTTTTCTTCCATTCCAATTTATTCTCTCCTTTTCTGTGATCAAAATTTTTAATATACATATGATCCTCTGGAAACCTAATTTTACTTGAAATGATTATCTCTGTAGGACTGTTTTATATCCTATAGGACTCGATTATCCTATTTTATAATTTAATATGTACTGTTCCTTCCTTGTTATTTGTTTGCCGTTGTATCTAGGGTTGCTATCTCAAATACGAAAAAATATTCAATGAAAATAAACTCAGTAATTTCGTATATGTTACGAAATTATATTCAGTTGAATAAAATTTTATGTAATAAGAAATTATTAAAATTAAATTACCACAACGAGAAGAATTATTTCATCAATGGCAGTAGAAAAAACTGAGGAAAATACGGATAAGCATCAAAATTACAGTGACGTGTTGTGTATAATTAATTATGAAACCCTCAACGGTTACTAACCGCACTATGTATTCTTTCAATACACAGTTTGGAGTATTCAGTATGTTAACGCACATGTCACATTGATTCGACGATGACTTCAGTCTGCCGACTTTATTTTCTAACTCTGATCAGTAAATAATTAAACCAAAATGAACATATGACATACTGTATTGGAACATATACAGAAAACGATCGTGTAACGAAGTGATCTAGGGGTACTTGAAAGGACGTAGACACCCACAAGAAAGAGATTAAATGCGTTAAACAGACTGTAAATTGATGAGAACAATCTGTAACGATAAATAAACGGGAAAAGGTTATTTTGTAACGGACATTTTGTAATTCTGCTGATATGTTGCAGCTTCAATTTCGCAATCTTTGGTTAGTTGTGGTATTTACGTTAATGATGATTACATCTATAAAAATAATTTCGATAATAATTGTAACGATTACAATAGTAACCACGCCTTAAATTCTTTACAGAACTGACTACTCTTACACTAATTTAGGAGTGCGATCGATTTTAATTCGATTTTAACAAAAGATAAGCTGACCGTGTTGAATTTGCCGCAAGATTTTTTCATACATGCGCAGGGTAATCAGCCATCCTTAGATTATCGCAAAAGGAAAGTCGACATGTCTAGAGAACTGGGCATAACTGGAAAATGTGGAACACTTTCGAATAAGCTGTTTGGTGCAGTTCAACAGAATGGATGATCCAACACCACCAAACATTTATTAGGCGAAAAGGACAAAGTGATGTGTAGAGTCCGAGTGAGCAGATTCAGAACTGGATTGTCCGAGGCAGGGAAAAGCTTCGGTTTACCCAAAACTGATTATAATAACTAATGGCGTAATTTAATATGTAATAATCAGTTACCACAGTTCAGCAAATAGATCATCAGTTATCAGCAATCATATTTTTATTATCTCAGCATTAAAACAGCAAGTCTGATTTCGAAAAAAGATAATTACGTTTCCAAAAAAAAGAAAACCAACAATTTTAACAAAACTAAGAGTAATATAGTAATTCCGTAATTAAAGTAACCTGAAGTTCATTAAGCTTTGTAAATGGAGCTATATAACAAATACGTCTCCATAATTATTGTGAACATCTGATAAGGGTGTGTTATGTCTCCAATAACTTATTGATTATTTAGTTTAGCTCTTAATAGAGTGTTTAATAATAGGGTGTTTTATAATTTTTGTAACCTAAACGACTTCTAGCATAACAAATTATTAAATGACACAGTATAATAAGAACAGAAAAGAACAGTTTTTCCGCTTCTTTTTTTTTTACATGGTGCATTAACACAAAACATCTTAGTTTTGATGTAGTTAGCGGTAAAACAATCTCTAAATAATTTCAACATATAAATTTTTACATTGTATATAATATTAATCATCACGTTTGCTATCAGTTGTACAGTTTTTTTTTCAGTTATCTGTGTTGTGTCCATATTTTCAATTGTCTATGCATTACTTTTTTTGGTTGTCCATATTTCCAATTGTCTATGCATTACTTTTTTTTAATTAAAAATTAATATTTTGGGCCAGTTAAGACAACATCCAGGTGTCAGCCCCAAATTATTGTAAAATAATGAAGTGTTAAGTGTAGAAGTAAGGAGTAAATTGAATATAATTTCACATTGAGTCAGAGATAAGTTCCGTTACTCCGGAGAGATGAGTAGCATGTATCGTTGTAGTCACACCAGTCCGGTTCTGGTCCGGATTCCGACCCAACTGGTTGCTACACTCTTGTTCATTATTTAAAATCTTTATAGGCGCTACGTGTTTACTGAATCTTCGTTTCCTGCGTGCGCGCGCACACACACGCAGCACAAATAAAGTTCTCCACCGACGTGATGAGTACCGTAGGTATAGTTTAATTAACGCGCTGAGTGCCCTCGAACAGGGCCAAGTTCCAAAGGTCACTTGATCTACAGCTTGTGCGGAATAACTGTTATTTTTATACAGCACGACTTTTTTATAGTTTACAGAAAGTCCTGAGCATTTTTTATTTTTACACTAACCTGACGCAAAAGCTAAGAAACGAAAGCTTTTAACGTCATTTCATAGGCTTTTACGGACCGTGTTGTTTATTAAAACTTTCGGCCATTGTCTGCTGTTAAAAACGATCTCTTCATTACTGTCTGACGTTTCGATGTCCAGTCTTGTGGGACATCCATACCATCTTGTTCCTGGTTCCTAATCTGTTGATGACGACAGCCCGATCCACCGAAACGTGATAACAACATAGTTTCCCACCACCATAGTGGGACGCCAAAATGCTTGCTTTTTAATATATAAAAATGTATCAAGTTCTTGAGATCTTGTATAATGTATGTATATTGACATCTTTTACTGTAGGCCTATAAACAAGTAAAAAATAACAGCTGACATTGTTATCCATTTCAGTGGTACCTTGATCGTTTGTTGTGCTTCTGTCTCGGAACTTTTACTTGATTTTGCGAATAAGAGATACCACATCCTGATTATATAGTTTCACAAATTAAGACATTGTCCAAGAACATACGAATCACGTCCTGAATAAATCTACACCATGTGTATGATGAATTATAATAATTATAATTACATATACTTATATGCTATCATTTCTGCATTGTACTACTTAATTCAGGCAACACATTTCGCAACTAAGTGACTTTATTCTTACCTAACAATCATACAAGAAAACTCTCAGTACCGGTAATTTTTATTTTTAAAGTGAATGTGTTTTTTAATTCCAATACAATTTAATTTCTTATGTATATATCACCACCACACAATCGACTCTGGATTTTTAAACTTTATCTATGACAATAATGTAATTATTGTAAAGACGTAGATACATCTTTATGGTAATATCGTTTTTATGTGTGTGTGTGTGTGTGGGTGGGTGTAGGTCTCCTAGTCGCAACAGTCAGACAGTTAGAATATTGGGACTTTCTGTAAAGCGCCCGATTATATTCAGTAGGAACAATAAAAACTGCCCGAAATTAATAAAAAGGAAACGATAATAGATTCTGATGATAGTTATACTGTTTATAAGGGTCTGTTCTTATAAGTATTTGTTTTTATTTTTAATAGAAACTTTAGGCGTTTTAATTATATTTGAGTAACTTAATAAATAATTTGTGTCTACCGGAAGAATTTCAAGAACCATATTCAGCGCAAAAATGAAGACCGATTGCCCAAACGAAACAAGGATATACGTTCAAGGTCAGCAGGTCTCAAAAATATCACAGCGCTGGCATTCTACTGAAGATGTGGACGGAATCCGTTCATTAAGTCTTACCGGGTCATGTTGTGTATATTGAGACTAAAATAGAGGACAGTAAAAGATGACTATGGGGACAGTTTTGTACGTAATGTTGTTTCTTATTTTACTCAGTTTTTTATTTTTACAGAACGTTAATCGTAAGTACCCACTAAGTATCTCATAACAGATTACTGAAGCACATGTTTTGTTCTTTTAAAATATTAACTACATCCTTCCCTGTCTCCGATGTTAACTGGACACAGAAAAAAATTAACACGTAATGTTCAGAATAACACTACACTTTTCAGAATAGATTTATTACGAAAGAAACTAATTTGAAACTGTGTGTGCGTGTATGTGTGAGCGCGCGCGCGCGGTTTATTTGTAATGCATCAACAGTGCCGACGCGCGTGATATCGTAATGTTTTAGCACAATTACTGGCATGTCCGACGAGGCTTCATCAAGAAGAAGCCTCTCTCACAAGTTATTCATCATCACAGCCTTGTAGGTCCTTGTAATATATATATATAGTAACCTAAATGCCTTGTGGCCATGCTAATAATGTTGGGTCAGCCTTAATTGTGATGCCTCTCCTGCCCCCTGACCCCGTGAGAATCGTCTATCCCCACTGCAGTTATTTTCAACCCACTTCTTTCTCGCCCGCTAACGTCTCTCTGTTCCTAGTTAGCATGACTCGCGGAATACAACGTGGCAGGGCGTACGCATGGCGGCTCACGTATCCAACTGTGTAACGTGTGATCTGCTCAGGAGGAAGTTGTCTAGACATATTCGACACCTACGTATGCCCGGTACCTACGTATGTTCCTTCGGCGTTTTTATGCCGCATTGTGTGAGCGACCTTTGACCGTTGGTGACACGTTTTGCCGAATGACACTACGCACAAATATAATGCTCAATTCATGGAGCATACCAACGCCCAACTCTAAAATTTTATGCTAAACAAATTACATCGCGTGAAATCAAGACGTCAAGATACAGACCCCTCCCATAAATAATTTGTCAGGCTGCTATAAACTGTCATAAGTCGAACAACGTTAATTCTTTTAAAAAAAATTACAGCGGCTTCAAAAGATAATAATTTCATATTATTTGCAGTACAAATCACATTTGCATCGCCGAGTAATTATAAACTTATAATCGTAATTTCATATTCCATTATTCAGTTATTCTATACAATTATTCCGTAAGATATTGTAGCCATTCAATACTTGTCCAAACCCATTACAGACTACAATATTTACCCTTCTTCATTCATTGTTTTAAGTCTGAAGGCCTGCCTGTTTACTTAACCTTCTCCTTCACGTCGAGTATGAGGTCCCACTTGTTGGAGCTTCATAGTTACGTGTGAACTTCTATTTTTATCTCGACGAGATTACTAACCACGTAGCAGTATATGCCTTCATATTTAGAGAAAGAAGTGGACGTAGAGGTGTATAATATTCGCGTTCAGAAGTATCTTTCATTAAGCTTGTTCTGTTTGTGAGTATTAAAATTGTAAATAAAAGTATTAATAAAGAATATGATAAGTAGATTTTAAAGCAAAGTTAAAGTAACAATACTGTTTCACAAACAGAAGTAACACTGTTGCACACCACTATTGAACATTTTTTTCGATTAGCGCTTTCAAGTTTCACAGTTCATCATCAGATCGTAAATACGATGATGATGATCATATTTCTGATGTGATGATAAGCTGTGAAGGTTGAAAGCGCTAATCGAAAAAACGTTTTCTATAGTGGTGTGCAACAGTGTTATTTCTGTTTGTGATTATAACCACTAACACAACTATATTAATTAATTACTGTTTTGGAAACATACGGGCCAGAAATATGCTGACGTTTCAAATCTTTGTCTTAGTGTTTCAAAACTGTCATCTGTGATTACCTATTTAGTAAGCTCCCTAAGCTGCAGAACTCCCTCACTATTTTGAAGAAAGTACATTTATTATCAGATAAAATAAAATTAATAAATTAAATTTTTTAAATCTGTGAGTACAGTTCTTCGTATGTATGATTCTTAGAGTTGGCCGAGAAACACCGGGTTTAGTTGACCATATATCTTCTCTCGTACTTTGTTTTTTTTTTTTAATTTTTTTGTACTTTCAATGTGTTTCTGTATACATTTACAAATAAAGAGGCATCAAAGATAATTATTATACATACAAAACAAAAAACCTGATCGTGCTGTAACGGTCTGCGACTCTACGCTGGCTCTTAGATTTTTGAAAAATGTTGACTTCCACATTTGGTCCGCAGTGTCTGGGCCACGATTGTTTGATTAGAAGACTTAATGTCGAAATTGAGTAATACAATTTTTGTTAAAAACGAATTTTTTGTTAAAAAATAGCGTAAAAAATTTTGTTTCATTATGGTGATGATGGTTTTTGGACTGTTCAAAGTCATATTAATTTATTTTAAAAATATATTTATCCTTTCTGAAAATTGTATGTAATCTATATATTATAATCTATAAGATTATAATTGTTAAAAATCTTATTCGCAAGTTCAACTTGATCCAATTACTATATTATACGTTTATATAACTTAATATTAAATTTTATTTTAATATTCAGTGACTTACAAACCAAACGAAATCTTGACCTCGCTCCCTACCTTAAGTCTTTTTCTTTAAGTAAAGTATTTCTTCGTAAAGCAACTTGTTCCGTCCATTTAACAAGTTCATGATTACATTTGCTCAGACCATACATTGCTTAGATGTGTTTGAGGATCTAGAAGCAAGTATTGATCTTATTTCGCACTTCTTTAGGTTGGGTTGAAGATCCAGAAACAACCTCTGGTATTAATATACACATGGTTAGTTTGGGTTGACAGTCCAGAAGCTATCGCTCTTATCATTTCGCATATCCGTTAACTTGGGTTGACGGTCTACAAGCGACCACTGTTCTCAGGCCAAACATTATTCAGTTTGGGTTAGTGCAGGAGCTATCGCTCTTATCAGTTCGCATATTCGTTAACTTGGGTTGACGGTCCAGAAGCGACCACTGTTCTCAGGCATTCAATTTGAGTGATCGGTAAAGAAACGACTGACGTTCTCAGTTCATTCTACCTGTGTTTCTAGATTACCGGCTTCACGGTGTTGTATAATTTGAAGGGCACCCTGTACTGTATTATGAAGTTCTCATTGTTTCTCGGTTGTGCATGCAACAATAACCAGTAGCAATTCAAACACGTTTTATGCGTAGCGCCCGCAGGAAAGGAAGGTGCTATGTAAGTTGACTCAGTTTATAGTGCAACTGTATCATTACAACGGAGAACAATATGCCATGCTGACTACTAGTGTCACAGCAACCGCAGTCAGTTACCATTACAAAACAAATTTATTTTACTTTGTACATTGTTTCATACAGAATAATAAGCAGTGTGGACATATTTGATCTGTAACATCTGGATCAATGCCATCTTGATAATAACTGATGATGAGTGATAAAGAGATAAATTATACGTCTGTTAACTGAGGTGCTTGGTAAGAATGAACTTTCTTCTACTTTAGCACAGTATAGGACACGCTAAACATTTTCTTATGATGCGCGCGTAGTGAAATGCTCCATGAATAACGTGTAACTATCCTTAACACTTGAGCGTTAAGAGATAAATAATGTAAACATAATTACTAAACAGTTGCAACTTATGGCCAGAATGGAGGATAGACGACCACCTAAAGCAGCATATAGGTATAGACTCTTGTAGGCAGACCGAGATCATGATGGAGAGAGAGATACTGTGAAGTCGGAGCAAGCAGTATCCCTCTTCTGTGAAGTGAAGAAGAATTGCTTTATAATTTGGGAGATAAGATCATTGTTATTCTCACATTACAATGTTTTAACAATTGACAATAAAAGTTACTGACGTTTGCCAGTCAATTTTCTTACATTACAAGTGTTATCGAGCATAGAGCGTTTAGACTATTTACAGTGTTCTTAATGTGAGGGATTTATCCTACAGCCACTTCTCATTTAAAACACCTGAACTCTGAACAAACGTAGATTTAAGACAAGAGTGGTCAGTCCAGACGTTCATTCTTTTTTGTCGACAAGAAAAAAAGACCAAAAGCATAAAAAGTATAAAAGCTCTGAAAATTTTTTAAAATTGAATGCGTCCGTTTAACGGGTATTAAAGTATTAACGGGCCATGATCTGTAGTGATGGTAAAAGGCATTTCTTTGTAGCCGCAAATTTAGTGAAAGAGGTCAGGAAAGATTTTAATTGAAGCAATTTAATTTTACAAGATTTTTAATGAAAACATTTGCTGTCCTTGTTTCAAAGTACCGCATGTTACACTGTAGAATTTGCTCCAAGGTATGTTGGTTTCGATTCGTTCTTGTAGTAGACCACCCCGAGGTTATAAGGGAAAAGTCCTCTTCCACGCTGGCCACGCCCACATACTTTTGTTGATGTTTGTTTTGGTGGATCAACGAAGTCATATAATGTATATAATGTGACAACAAAATATGAACCGGAATTCATAAAATCGGGTACACTTACACATCGGTCTTAAATTTGAGTAATTTTGGTTTTTCGAAATACGCAGCCTTCCTATAAATATTATACTATCAGTGTTACGTGTACTAAAATAAAAACGAAATATATTAAAACGTGATCATCAACAACAAGATCTACATCTGTATTTGGTTTTCTCCGCCGACACTTTTCTTGCTGAAACCTTCCATTCCTAAGTCGAACAATACTTTTTCCACTCAGTGGTTTCATATTTGAGTACTACTTTTGGTTGACTTGTTTCATCCAGTCGCATTATGTGTTCATTCTAGTATCTAAATCCACTTTTTCAGTGTCATGACTGTACCCACTCTCCTGTTTGGATGGTAATATTGAACATTAATGAAGAAGCAAATGAGAAGAATGTTAAGTGCAAAAATGGGGTTTGTGAGACAAGTAGCAGCCTATATTTTACTTGATAAAAAGAGAAGAGAGGACATCAGACACGAATGACACATATATATTCATCTGAACGAAGAAATAAAGAGATATAAGAGATATATATTTAAATAGTGATTTTTATCTAAACAAAGATGCTGCTACGCTCGCTTAAGGTACAGCTCAGATCTGGGCCCACGTGAGTTTATTTGTTTTCTGTCAGGCAAATCTGAGGTCTTGGTACAGTGTACAGTTGCGTAACCTCACAGAAACGATGTACTTAAATATATTTACAGCAAACATTCACTATTCATCGTTAGTACGTCTCCGTCCGTAGAGCAGGATGGATAGCATTCGATCAGGGAACCAGCACTTATGATACCATACGCTGTGGTTTCCGTTGTTGGATAACAACAGGGAATGTAACACGTTCCCTGAAGACCAGCACGTGTTACATTGAAAATAAACTAAAATCTTCATAATGTGAAAACATAAATATTATATACAGTGTTGCCAAAAAGTTTAGGGACAGGGTGAAAAAAACTCAATTTTTCATTTCAAATGTATGTAATGATAACAAAAAAAACTTTAAGGTTTACAAATCATTGAAAAAATGTTACATACATGTTTAGTAGTCGATAGGGCCACCCTTAGCTTTCCTGCAGGCATCAACCCTCTTCGGCATGCTGTCAATAAGTTTGCAGCATTCCTCCTTGGAGATCTGACGCCAAATGTTAGCCACCAGGAAGCGCAGTTCAGTCTTGTTCGATGGTTTGTGCTTTGCCAGCCGCATAGCCATGGTGTTCCAAATGTTTTCAATTGGGTTGAGGTCTGGACTCCTGGCTGGCCAAGGGAGAACCTCAACGTCATGATCTGCTAACCATGCCATGGTTTGCCGTGACTTGTGGCATGGCGCGTTGTCTTGTTGGAAGATGAAGTTTTCCCCCAACAACCTTGCAGCTGATGGAAGCATGGTCTCTTCCAAGATCTGGCAATAGGTAGTGCTATTCACTGTACCATCAACAAAATAAAGCTCTCCCGGTCCCTCGGAGGTGATGCAACCCCACACCATGAGGGCTTCCCCACCCATCTGGACAGCTGGGGCCACACAAGCTGGTAAAAATTTTTCCGTTTTGGTACGACGCACTCTGATTTTTCTGCGAGGAAATAGCTCGAAACGGCATTCATCAGAAAAAATCACACGCCTCCAGGCTTCCTTGAGCCAATTACGGCGTTCCCTACACCAAATCTTTCGCCTTTTCTGAGCAAGACTGTTCAACAAAGGCTTGCGCAAAGCAAAGTAAGAATGCATACCTTGGTCTCGAAGTCTTGATGACACAGTTGACACAGAAATGTTAACATTATCACCATCTTGATTCATTTTTGTTAACAGATCACTTGCACTCGCATTGCGATTTCTATGGCTTAAGTTTAACAGTTTTCGGTCTTGATGAGGGCTTGTTTTACGCGGGCGACCACTCCGAGGTGCTTCCAGGACACTACCAGACTCTGCATATCGCTTAACCGTGTTCTCAACACAAGTTTTAGACACATTTAAAGCACTTGCTATTTGTCTATAAGACATACCCGTCTTATGCATGCCAACTACCTGCCACTTAACTTCCACACTAACAGCGTGACGACCCATTGAAAACAAAATCACTTCGTACAAACGCAGAACAAAAATGGCGAGCTGTAAGCGGATGAACAGCAACTGACAGTGCCTGTGACAGGTGCGCGCGCAGCTCTCCCCCCTACACCGGCTCGCACTGAACACGCCGGTGTGCTCAGATTATTCCTAGCTCGCTCCGTTCACGAGCTATGGTGCGCTTAAGTTGCAGGTTTCAACAAGTGAAATTTTAAAAACTAAAACAAGTTTGGCCTCCACCACTTTGTGTGTAATTTTTTCACAGTGTACGTGATATTTTTTAAATGTTCCATTTGTTATGCCAAGGCATTAAACCAAAAATCAAGTTGATACAATTTGTAGTTGAAAAGTTACAAATTTTAATACTTTGAAAAACAGGGTTTTCCTGCAAAATATTGAAAACACAAAATAATATATATCTCGGGTAATTTTTTACTTAGAGTACTGAAATAAGCAGCAAAATACTTTGTTTTCAGTGCACATGAAGGCAAAAATAGTCAAAAAGCAAATTAATTGTATGTTTAGGGACGAGATGAAATGAACCGATTTCAAGGGGTGTCCCTAAATTTTTTGGCAACACTGTACTAGATAAACCCCACTCAACGGCACAGTAAGTTCTCATTTTGAAGGTTTAGAAAAGCCAACACTTCGTTTTTTGTAGCAGTCTGATAAGTGCATACAACATAAGTCTGGAATACAACAAAACGTATATACATTGTGAACGAATTGGTTCGATACACCACGATAGGTTTTAATTCAACTTATTCAAGTTGAAAATAAAAGTTACTTATGTGAATAAATGTCAAATGTAACTGGTTTCCTATTCCATAACATAATGTTGTACTGTTCACATCAGTTTTCCTTTAACTTTAATGAAGTTTTCTCTTTATATTTATTTATTGCAACACATAGTTACTTTACTCAAAGATGAAAAATATTACGTTGCTACATTGTTCTTCAACACATACGATGTGTCTCGTAAATTCAATAACGAGTAAAGAAATCAAAACGCTCCTTTTAAATGACAAGTTACATTCAGCCATTAGTTTAAAATAGTATTTTAATAGGCCTACATATGCAATGTATTCAAATTCTTGACAGAAAGATTAGTAAATGATGGCACCTATAATTTAACAAATTTTCCTACAAATTTTCTCAGTTAAATCCGTTCATATAGAGGGGGCACTCTTTGCGTTAATAACAATATTGTAATAGCCAAAAACTTTCAGAAAGTTTAAAATTTATTAGTATTGTAAAAACAGCAAAAGTGAATAAAAAATGATTGTACCTAAATTATTGTCTAAATGTAGGCCTACATTGTTGCCTAAATGTACAATGTAATTAATATTTAAGATTGTTGTACAAATGAAATTTTTGTATCACTTTTTAAGGTCATATCACTTAAATTGTTTTAGAATTACAATTACTTTAACATACTTTAATAAAATAAATTTATGAAATTCAATTTAAAAAGTACTTGATATTCAAAGCTGTTTACCATTCAAATTCAAACTGAAAATTCTAACGGGGGTTATAACAAGTTGAAGTATTCCAATTTAAAATTTAATAAGATTAATTTTGTTCTCTGGCTAGATACCTGTAACATTTCCTTAAAATCTATCGTTTGGCTTCTATTTGTTGTATTCACACAGCAGATCCAGAAAGTTTTTAGAACTTTATTCATATAATTGTGCGATAGTAATGTTTCTCATAGGAGAACGAAGACATATCTGAACTCGGGGTTTTGTCGAGCACGGAAAGGTATAATTCATTTTTGAAAAAATTCGAACCACACAATTTTCTTTCTTTCTTTCTATTTCGTTCAGCAAGTCACCACATGAAGTTGCATGGAGGGACGTTTGCCCGAAAATTGTAGTTAGTGGCGTTCGCGCCGACTAATGACCCTTCCAGAAAATTTATAAGCAGTACGATATAAGTCGTATATGCACGGAAGCTCACAGAAACTCTGAGCTTTCTGTGACTACTTCTGAGACAACAAGCATAAGGGAAAAGCTGAATTATTCTGGTAAGCAGAACTGAACCAAGAACACCTCCGACAGTTGGAATCGAAGAATAGTTTCGTTTATTTGGACACCATATCGAAATATTTACCCGCGTACTGCAAACATGGTGTTTAGGCTACTTACTGGTCAGCATCGTCGGAACTACGCTGAGTACTACGGTAAATGATTGGGTACGATTGATAGAATTCTCTCAGCCTTGATGAAAACAAGACAATAAACTCTGCTGTTAAGATAAATCAAATAATTTCTAAAACTTCCAGAATCCTTGAATATAAGACTATTCCTTGGAAACTTACATCGAGATATTGAAGTAAAGAGTCTTTGAAAATGGAAATAAACTCTAAATATTGCACATCAAACAATTTGTAAATATGGTGTAGACGACTGTTAGCAAGGGATAAAAGCTTACGTAAAATTAAAAAAAAATTAAAGAAAAACCAAAAACAATTTTTTGGAAAATTATAAGAGACTGCCTCCCCTCTCCACGGACTAAACGACATATTGTCACCTTTATGCCTCTTCAGAATATGAAAAGGTCTAGCAGACACCCTTCCACCAATATCCTTTTCTTATAATCTTCAGCTTTATTAAAATTTAATGTATTATAATTTAAACTTAAAGCATAGAAGACTTTCATTTTACATCATTCATTCACTACTTTTCTGATTGTATTGAAAGCGTTCTAGAAGCTTGTTTATGTTAAAGGACTTGTACAGTGTACACGATGCAGGTTGACACCCAGGCTTGGTGCAGGTAGCTTTGTAGCCTGTTACTACATATTTCTGTGGACATTATGGCCAAATGTTCCAATTCCCGTATTATTCTATAAAGAGGCGGGCGCCGTGCAAATTTAACTCCAGGCAAGTCGTTCCGCACAAGTGTTTCAACCTTCATCAGAGTTGTATGGGCCTTGAGTAGCACAGTCTGAATGTTATATTGGACGTCCAGCACATCGGAACCCTAATTACAATCACACCGTTTCGACCTCTCAAAAACAATGACCGTTTTCATAAAACATAAAAATTGTACAACAATAATAATCGACCTGTAAACAAAATGATCTCACTGTACTAAACACAGAATAAAGTAGACTTCCGTTAACTTAAATTACTTATAACGTCCCCGGCATGGATGCCGTCTTTGAGACCTTCTCGATGAGACCATTTTTTTGACAGATCAATTTTTTGTATAATTTTTATGTAGGCTTATTAATTTTGTTGTGGTTTTGCAGGCTTGTAGACGACCACGGTTTCTGAACGGTTGAAACGTTGTTTTTGTAATTAAGAGTTTTACGACATTGGAAGTTCGGGATGTAACAGTAACACATCAGCATCGAATCTTAGATTCAAGTATCTCACAGTTTTTATGTTTGACGCCTTATTAAACCTTGCACCTCTTGCCTAAAACTATGCTATTAACGACAACGTAGGCCTAAAGGAACTAGCAGCCCTGCTGTTAATTCGAACTCGTTAGTTTTATTATTTTCTCTATTTGAAATTAGTTTAATTGTTTTGTGAATTGGAGTACACTTAATACTTCAGTTGCGTTACGGTTACGTGATAATATTAGAATATGTCTCAACGTAGGCGGGTTTTACGATAGATAACTATTCGTATTATTTCCAAGTGTTCAGAATTTGTCGTTTCTGATTGTCAATATACAATTTTTAATCACTCGCGTTGAGTTGGAAAATCTGTAAGTATATAACTTGACAGTGTTGCATAAAATCAGAGTCGCCACGGTGTGCAGAATGAGTCCGAATCTAACCGTCGACAGTCACGCGTAAGTATCTACAATCAGCACCACTTGTTGCGGCAAAACCCGAACCGGTGTCTAAAAAAATATCGCTTAAGGGAGAAGCGTGACCACACGTCACAAAAGATAAATGCGAACTCAAATATAGAGATGTTTTCATTCGGCGACTATGGAAATTTCACGAAATTGACGTAATTTTTATAATCACGCTGGTGTTCACTTTCAGTATGGCTGTCACACGAACAGTACGTACCGGTTACATAAAATCGGCGAGCAGTTACGCCGAATAAAACGCGACGTTGCAACAGCAGCGAACCAAGTTTCCAAACAAGGCCACAAGGTTTATTTGTCGTCTCTTTGGGTAAGTCACGTTTGAAGACAATCGTATCGTGTGGAATGTAAAACGAGACGACGCTGGCTGCGTGCTCGCGCGCGCGCGGTCTCCGGTAGCCGGGGCGTGCCAGTTATTGTTATTGGGCTTCCCTCGTTATTTAACCTAACAGTATGGTAATTAACTGAGAGATGAAAACTAACCTATTCAGCTGACTGCTGCCCGCATGTCAAGGACACACACCACTGTTTTTTGTTTCATAAACCGTGAGCAGATGTTAATTATCACTTCAGTAGCACAAAGAATTATATTCTTGCTCGAAGATAATCAGCATTTAAACTTCTTGAGAATAATATACTACGTTTTTTTAATGATCATATTCCTAGTCGAAAGGAATAGATGACTGACTTCTACGTATTACAATAATTAATGCTATTGTGCTACTGTCACTACTAGGCTACTACTACCACCACCACTACTACTACTACTACTACTACTACTACTACTACTACTACCATCATTATCATCATTTGGAACAAAGTACCAGTTAACGAAAAGATGAAGATTATAATGTTCGTCTACTCGAGCAAGCAACCAAGACAGCACACCACTATTTCCACAATTGTTCCATCTGTTGACAGAAGTTTTATTTTTTCTATTAACATTATTTACAGACCGAATAATCGGTTTTATTTTAATCTATTTTATTATTTTATTTTCTTGTGATATGAGAAAATCAAAAATTGGTAAGATCTTTGTCAGTTCTTTGCATCCATTCCTGCCAAGACTACTTGACGTTTCTAGGCAAGTCCTTAATATTTTCTGTTCAAAATTCTTAATTTTATGATACCTATTTTGTTTATATTACTTTTTGCATCTATTTATTAGAACTTGGTATTACATATTGGTTTTCGATCTTTTACTGTACTATTCCGGGTTTCTTTTACAATTCTCTTATATATATATTTTTTTTTATATCGAATAGAAAGTGAAGAAAGTAGCTGGTAATTGCCGTAGGATAAAGCTAGAGGATTCCAATATTCTGATGGCCTGGGCAGCTTCCCAATTCAAAGCAAAATTTAGTTGATGTAGTTTTTACCATGGAAGTGGGAACAAAGTACCAAATCAGCGAAAAGATAATGATTATGATACTCGCTTTGTCGATTAATCCAGACGTAACACAGTCTAGAGACTTAAGAAAACTGTTTTAGAAGTACTCAATGGAGACGACGAAGTGTGCGAAACGCGTACTCTTGATACGACGGCTTCGCTTTTAACATAAACACAGAATCAGGGAGCACGTTGTTATCGTATAGTTTCTGTGGTGCGACCATGAAGGCTCAAGATAGTCGACAACCTTTGGACTTCAACTTCCCTGTACTGGTGCAGGCAATCGTAACTCTTCTCTTCTTCTTAAAATTCCACCTCCTCTAAAAAGATGGGTAATCAACATGCCAATTGCAAACTCTAAATAAGTCGATGGAGCTGCCGTTGAACCAGCCTCCCAAGTTCTTTAACCAGGAAGTGCGCCTTTTACTGGATTTCTTTTCCCTTGGATACTGCCCTGTATAATAACTTGTAGAATGTAGAATCTTCCTCCTTGCATTATGTGTCCTAGGAATTCTAGTTCTCTGATTGTAATGGTATTAATTTCTTTCTTCTTCTGCACCCTTCTTATCCCCTCAATATTAGAGAATTTATCTATTCACCTTATTCCTAAAATTCTTTGATGAGTCCACATTTCGAACGCGTCCAATCTACCAGTGACGTTCCTATTCAGAGTCCAAGCTTCCTTTCCATACAACATAACTGAGAACACGTACCATATCAAAATTCGAATCTTGTGAGTCAGACAGCTCTTCACTGCAAAATAGTTTGCCCATCTTATTAGACGTTGTTCTTGCTTGTCCAATTCTGGTAAGTCTTCTGGCAATAGGGAAACCTAGAATGCAAACCATTTCTTATGTTTCATAGCCAAGAATGCAATCACAGTATCTGGAAAATGGGAGATACTCTACACGATATGTCATTCCGACAATGATTTTATATTACAAATTCTGCCATTGTTCAAACAAACTACGCGGTTTTACTTTTGTAAATAAAGAACAATTTATGTTCGTTGTGACTTCTTACACGACTTTCAATATTTTCGTACACACCCGTGTGTACTTTGACTGCCAGGCGTTTCAGCACTGTAGTATCAGGAAATACGAAAATCTAAATTTTATACTTTCATGGTAGACCGGAGGGTATAGGATTTTTTTAGGAGGGGTACATTATCGTATCCGACACCCTTCAGCAACGGTCACCGCGCCTCACTAAATGAGGTTTAAGGAGTAACTGAATTCCCACGTTGAATAAAAGGACTATCAAACTGGTTGACTTAGATAGGGTATCTTAAATCCATTATGGTTGAATGTTTATTATTCTTATGTAGTATGATTGTTCTTTTCATTTTATCGTTTTGTACGAACTACTATTGAAAACAGAATGTAAAATCGCAAATCACTACATTTTTAAAGTTTTTGGCAGACATTTTCAAATCTCAAGCGATACTGTCCCAATTTATCGTCTATATGATAAGCTTATAAAGTTTTCAAACGTAAGTTTTACTTTTGTAAGTGGTTTTTATTATTTTCTATCGCTTTCATGACAAAACTACTTGGTCACTTGATTATACGAGTGTATGATTCTTCGTACAAGTTTTTGGTACTATAGAGAAATTTGACGTTTTCTCAACGTATTAATTTTTTCTGACGACCCTCTTCCCCTGAATACGCCACCGGATATCAGTTATTTGTAATGAGTTTAAATAATGTAAACTGTAAATAACTATAAAAATACCACAAGTTACCTGGTCGACAAGTTTAATTAGCTTTTCAAATTTATAATTTATAATTAGGTATTTTAATTTAAAATTTGATAATTATAAAGAATTTTATTCCTTGTTATAAACTTTTTTTTTTTACGTGTAGTCTTTTATACGTTTAGGTAAAAATTAATCTTTGAAAGTAGTGACAATAATAAACACCTATACTCTATTAAACATTTACGTATGATAAACAGTAAAATTTACTAACTGCATTAGTTTGTACAATTTTAGAATGTATTATTTATTTTAGTAACTAACGATCATATAGTAGTTTATTTTAACAGAAGAATAGCTAATTAACACGGACTGTAATATTCGATTACTTTTTTTTAATATAAAAGTCTGGGTATTGTTTGGCAGAAGGAAACGAAACAACGAACACAGAAGAGTAGATAATTTGTTTGATGAGATTCCTGTATAAAGTAATAAAAACAGAGTCCATACAACTGAAAGGATCAGCATTTTATAGAAATATCTCTGCCCCCTTAATTATCGGAATAGATACCCAAAGTGTTACAGAAACGTGGAAAAATTAAGTAAGGATATTTTTTTTTATCGCGTACTGAATGTATGTAAGCAGTCCGAATGTTGATACCGTAAAATACCAACGTAATGCTAACGTTAAGCTTGTTTTACAGTTTCGAAAAACTGAGAACTGGTTCATTATAAGCCAAGCTTTAAAGATACAAGTTGAGTTAAAACTTCTGTAAATACGGGCACCTGCTCCGCGCGCTATTTAACATTTTCAATATTAGCTTTCCCGTACTGTGCAGTAACAATAATTTCTGTTCTGTACGGAGTTACTTTGTACACACACAGACAAAAAACGTTTCGCGAACGTCGACAGAATACGTTACAATGTTTATTCAAAACTTCGAGTAAATTTATTATATAGAATATTAACTGGAAGTAATTAAAAGTCATTAATGTTGTGTTTTGATAAACGGCTTCACGTTGATACAACATCGGACACGCCCTGCCTTTGTGTTTTGTGTGTGATACGCGCGCGCGCAAGCACCGTCCTCAGTCATTTATAATCGACGAAAATTGCTTAACAATGTAAATTACCTAAACTGTTAAACAAATCCTCGTTAGTTGAAACGTTTGCAGAAATTTAATACCGGTACTTCCATCAGACTGGGAGTCGTGCAGACGATTTTAAAGAACAAGGCTTTTAACTATGGGAATAAGTTTTTTATTTTGCAAACACCACCCCCATTGTTGACTTGGTAACCAATCGGCGTTATGCAGAATTTAATTACGAAGAGTCATCTTCTAATTCTGTTCTTCTTCGTCTAATGTTAAGTGATTGTGATCGACTTTCATATGTATTTACATATTGTGATCAATTTCCATATGTATTTCCATAAATCTTCATTGATTTGATTGATCCAGACGTATTGTTTTATGTTTCTTGTTTTATCGTCAGACGTTCCTTCATAAATCAGGCAATAAGTGGAGAAACCGTTTATACCCCTGCGTTTATTAGTTACGAATACGTATTGGGCTTTATGGAGCCCAAAAGTGTCACATATACACATGTCACAGTACCGCATTTCGTTATCTAGCCTTCAATTTCACATTCATATTCAGTAAAAGATAGAACACAGATATTACTACAGACTTTCAAATTTTGTGTATTAATGTCAAAATAAACTTTTTTCCTTCTTCGTTCCTCGTGTATCACTTCGTTCTCTCCCCATCTTTACACACTGATCACAAAGCGATAATCGCACTTTGATAGAATGTTTCTAGATTATAACGTGTCATTAAATATAATTTTTAAGTTAACTGCAAGACGGTTGCAGGTTTTAGCAACCGCCACGTTGGTTTTTATTTTAGGACACTACCAACGATGATCAGATTCCGAAACATTGTTCTAGGTACTGGTAACCCATTCTGTCTACATTTGAAAGATGTGTAACATTGTTAAATTCTGACATACACCAATGTATAAATAGACGTAAATACGTCAGTGTAAAATTAGAACACTAACGTAACATTGGACACCCGACCTGCTTAATACACGAAGTTCAGAAAGGACACGAGTAACTTGAGAAATATTACATTATTCCGCCGATAGAAGAACATTGTAGTCAGTCAGATAATAACAATGTAGTCAACTAAATAATATTCATCGTCGACGAGGCACGATCAAAGGTAACATGTGATCAAAAGGCACCAACCTGTGAGCCGCAGAAATGTGTGTACTTTCACTGTGACGGGTACGTAAATGAGACTTGCTAATGTAACGCCAATAAACGCCCGCTTGCTAGCTCGGCCTTCTCAACTTTCAGCTTACTGTAACAATTTATTAGTTAATTATATACATAAAATAAAAGTAAATACTATGGTATCATAAATAAAAAAACAAAGGATTGACGAACCTTTGAAGATGAACTGGAACACAGTGATGCAGATTCAATCTTATAGGAAAGTGACCGATGACAGAAACAAAAACAAAAAATAAAAAAACACAGAGTTTCAAGCTTTAGTACTTTAAGCTAGCAATTCCAATGACCTCGCAACTGTCCTTCATTTTTTCAGATTTTGAGCTTTTCCGAAGTCTGTCCCATATTTTCAAGGTCTTGTTTAGAATTGATTTTTTGCTGTTGACTATACCAGCAGAATAACCACAAAGTACCGTGTTATATCTCGTTCACTGCAACGTCAATCCATATGGCCTATCACACAATCTTCCATAACCACACTTTGGCAGACGTAAGCTGTCGTTATACCCTGCAGTTCTTGACTGCACTTTCTTCATGCTTCATCCCCATCTCCCGTCAAGCGTCGGGGCCCTTCATCCACTTCCTACTCTCCTATATCACAGACGAGGCGTTTAACTTTTAACGAGGGTAAATATCACCCCCCCCCCCACGGTAAATATGCCCCTGAAGCTGGAAGAGATACGTCATATAGGACGAACGAGTAGGCTAGGCTACGCTGTGAGAATTATATTATTGAAAACTTTTCAGCCGTGTTGTGTGCGTAGGATACTGAAGCAAACGATACACAACGAGCCTCCTGGAAGACAGAATAGCGTCGACTGAGAACTTAGATAAATGGAAAGATTATGATGCTACAGCTGACAAGTGAGATTATCAGTATTATTGTGATACAGGCGGCGTTAGATTATTAAAAAAAAATTGACCTTTTGCTTTGGCATCCGACTAACTATAGCAATAAGGAGTGGAAGATAATATTTATATCTAATGACATTCAGAGTAGCGGCCCGAGTGAGAGAGTAAAAGTTGCAACAAACTTTTACACAGACCAGTTAAAAGAAAACAATTAAAAAAATTCTAAACTCCGCTTGAACATTTTAAATGCGTGTGAATATACCAAATATTTACAAGTGTACTTTAGTAAATCACGTCATAAATACAGGACATTGATAACATGATACTAATAAAACGAACACTACATAAGGCACTGTAATGAAAAACTTCTAAAACCTAAGTGTATACAAATAAAACTAAAGGCATAAATTTATTTACAGATTGTAGTTCCTGTTTTCTTTGTTTCATAATTTCTTACTTGTTCTTAGAATAGATTATCCAAGAACTTCTACCGAACTACCCCGAATTTGTTTTACGCGATGAATTCTCTGCGGAAAGCAAAAATTATTTGGCCCCACATTCAAAAGCACACAGGCCTATTACTTGCAAAATGTTTTGTATAAATGTATTCAATAAATAACAGGGTCAAAAATATTAAACTGTTTAGCAGTGCTGGTGATTTCCCGCGAAAATGAAAAGTAGTAGCTTTGTTTTCTTCCTTTTCTTTCATCCGTCAGACAATGGAGTGATTTGATTTGGACATTCAGTTTCAAAACTTTCGGCGTTCATTATTCAACTGTGAATGTTCGCATTCCTGCGAGTACAGCTCAAGTACCGTCTATAAATTGTTTTGTACAAACAAAACCAATTTTTGTACGTGTAAGCATGAATTTATACAAAAATGAACCAAATTATTTTTAACAGCAGTCTACGGTGATGTATCTTATGTTGTTCACGTCATTATATTGTTCACGTTAACTTAACTAATTATTTTACATATTCTTACAGACTTTTACGTACAGAATAAATTAATTATCATTTTTAGTATCATGTGTAATTTACACAAGGATTAGAATAACGGAACTACTGTATAATATATATTTGTATTATATATACATGGTATAAATTCATTTACATAAAATACTTACCATAAATAAAAGTATTAAGCTTATAAAATATAAAACAAATTTATATAAATTAATATAAAATTCGTTTATGTTTGTATTCATATACATTGTGTGTGTGTGTGTGTCCAGCCACAAATACATTTAAAGAGTGATTTGGGGTCGCGAACATAATGTTACAGGCGTTGGAGGTGAAGCTAATAATGTTCTTAACAATGGAACACATTATAAACGATGATTAGTGTAATTATGTTAATTTGTCACGTTTCAGGAGGAAATGTGAGCCGAGAGAGATGGACGGCAAAGAGCCCAAAGACCTGACGTCGAGACCGGCCGCCATATTTCCTACGGCACAGATCAAAATGAGGTAAGCTCCATTACAGTCTACAGTACTTTTTTCCTCGAGATGTTAAGTTCTTAACGCCATTACTTAAGGAAATATATATATATATATATATTATTATTATTATTGTTTAGCGAACAGTGTGTATCTGTTATTATGTCAATGGTAATTTGGCAGTATTTTAGTTTGCAGCTTTTCAAGTAAAATTAACTTACACCGTATAGGCCTATTAGTTTTACTGGACATCAGCAACAACAGTGCAAATGTGACGTGACATGTGTAGTTACAGTCGTCTCTCATTCTTTTATTGCTTTGTTTCCTTTGTTTAAATATAACTTTTTCAAATTTGTATTCTCTAAATTATACTACATTACTCGTGACAATCGGACAAAGTCCTCCTGTAAAACTGTTCCTAGTGTAGGACGCGTCTCAATTTAAGTAAACCCAGAAAATAATATTCAGTTAATCTGTTTGTGTGATTTTATTTCTTTAACTAAGCTGAACGTTTTGTTTAACACGTATAGTACACTGTAGAGTATCCGAAGTTACGTTAACTGTTAGGGAGAGGGATTGTGAAAGTTCTTGATGTGTAACAATAAAATATTTATTTTTGCCCAGACAGAGGATTTTAGTAGTCCTGAGGTTATATAGCGCTTCCTTACTGAAACTAAAAGAAGACTTATTTCAAAACAAAAGCTAGTTAGCTTTACTGTGAGGTAAGTCGTTCCACGCGGGATTAAGGCTTTATCGTATGGTTCAGCGATCGAACTGAGAAGGTTCCGTCTGAAAACAGACAGGTCAGTCCGGAGAAATTCCGGTGGTATTCGTCAGAGAAATTCCGGAGAAATTTAGGCGATATTCGTTGTGGAGTCTTAACTGACTGTTTAATTAAAGGACACAGATTAGAAATTTGTCTACGTTATACGAATGTATAATGTACACTGCAGAAAAACCTTGATACTTTTAACACAATAGGCCTAGTCTTTTAGTCAAAATGTGTGGTGTGAGATTTCCCATAAACCAAAGACTATTAGTGAGGAAACAGTGTCTGAAGTCTGCGCTGGGCAGAACAAACCACTTGGATTGCACATTTTAACTATAAAAACTCAGCACTATAGATGGCGATATTTCGTCATTAAAACCACGAAGGATTTATGTCATTATTTTTGTTCCATGCAAATCGTGTAAATTCTCAGGTATGTAAAAAACCTTTTATGGTATCCCAAGTTAAATCAAAAAACAAATCCAGGTTACAACAGAACAAAAAAATAATAATTGAAATATATTATTTTTATACAACATATTCCAGCCTGTTTAATGTCGGAATTTTGATTCTAGTTTTGTTGCAGCTAGCGCTAAAAATCTTATTTTTTTTTCTGTTATGCAATTTGTTATCATTTCCTGTTTTCAGTATAGGCCTACGTGATTGTTCCTTCAGCGAAACAGACATTTCTGCTTCGGATTACCAGAATTGTGTACAACAAATTACAACATATATTATCGCAATGCGTAGGAGAAATAAAGCGCATATGTTTTTAAAAAGTATATATTTGGAAAAAAACGACGCCAACAGAAAGTTTAGGGCGTGCCGCGGTTACGCAAATGTCGCTGTCCAACTGTTTAATGTCAACCGCCTTATGTGAGCATCTGATCTGTTGTGAAATATGTGCTAAGCCTATTATGCAAACCGTATTATTTTTCATTTGTTTGTTTAGTAAAATTATTGTGATCAGATTATTAAACCTGTTACGCCCTTTCATATAAAGATAAGGGATAGAGATTAGTATTAATAAGAAATACGTTTCCGGTTGATAAATCGTAATTAATCAATCCCGGACGTTTCTAAATGGCTTTAATATTAAAGATGTTGAGCCTTGTGATGGAAGGCCCAAAGCCTGTACCGCCATCGACAAACGTTGCTTATTGTCAATGCGGTATGGCAACGTTCGGATGTCGGTTAGATAGCTAATGGGTAGTTGAACGTCAATCTCGACTGAACGAATCGCCGTGACTGACAGACTAGTTCTCAAATAGACGGATAATTACGTTTTTACTAAACAGGAAACTGGGGAAACTGTAGTCATTAAAGATGTAATCCAAGATGAAATAGTAGCTTAAAATTGTAGATAGTCGTAACATGTTTTCACAGAAACTTTTATTTGTTGTACACAAACGATCCTGTGAAAAATCTAACTCAGATTTTCTTAAATAACTTAATACTTAAAAAGCAGCTTCGGCCACTCAACTGCATAATTAAATAGACTAAATCATTGAACGTAGAATAACTTGTAGAAAAACTACGTCGTTGCAAATTAGATAGAGCTCGTTCCAAAAGCTACGTCCGTGCCCAAGAAAAGCATTACAGGCGAAATAACAAATTCAGGGGTTCGAGTAGTTTGGACGCTTCACACGGTGGAAGAAAGCAGGTCGTATAACAAGATATTGTACAATTTAATTAATAAACAAAGCCAAGAAAATGATAAATTTATATCGCTACCAGTTTCACTGGGGAATAACACTGATTTTAGAAATTGATCAAAAAATATAGTTTAACGGGAAAATACACACACGCCCGCGCGCATGTGTGGTCAGAAAAAGAAAAGAGAAAAGCGTAATTGTATTCAGAATAAAATGTTCAAGATTAGCTGGTAAACACGGTTACCGTTCAACAAAACGCAAAATGATTTTTTAGTCCATTATATATGCTTATGGTCTGCAAACAAAAATCAGGCTGTTGGTGAGGAAACCTACAAGTCAATGAAAAAGAACTTCTTGATAATAAAACCCGCTCAAATCAATTGACAAGGAAAAATCACATTGAATTTTGTTGGCGTGAAGTAAGTGTATTAAGTTACAAAAATGTGAACACCGAAACAAATATGGTGTGATTTTTATCTTTTGTAAAGGAATTTTGTTCATAACTGATTAACCGTTTCGTTCATTTACTACAAAGAAAACGGTTCCGTCTGCGTGCGTGCGAACATTTTACTCTGTGATACAAAATTTAGAATTCAAGGCCGGAACCATGTTAAGTGCAAGTAATTAATTTTAAGTTTTAAGTATCCGTAAAAATTAATTTAAAGCAAAAATTGTTTCCAATTTTCTATCATATGTGACGAATTGCTGGAACAAGCGTGAATACGTTAACGCTTGTAAGCATTCTCACTTCCTTAAATAACTGTTTACATACCAGAGTTTTTTTTTACTTTAAGACTTTTGTAGGTGACTAAGACATTTCGCGCAGTCTTCTTGCAGATTACTTAACATTCAAGCAATTAGCCATCCTACGAGTTTTTTCTATGCACTGTTATAGTTATTGGACTGTTCTAACCAATTACAGGAACGTAAATTTTGTTAACATTGATTTGTCAACAGCTTGGACGTCAGAGGCAGAAGACAATATAAAGAGACAGAACACCAGTTTTGAAATAAAAAAATCATTTTCAGTTTTACTTTCGCATCACTGCATTATAAAATAATAAATTATATCATTACAATTTAAGTTTTCTAGTTTCCTGTCACACGAACTGAAAATTATTTATTAACTGAATTCATTTTTTGCCATCCAGTTTCAATGTGGGATACTGGGGAATTAAATATCCAATAACGGTTTTTGTAATTAATACCTTCGATCCGTTTCGTAGTTTTACTTGAAACGTATACATACAATTTCGCTCGCGCGCGCAAGTGTGTGTCACAAGAGTAAGAGACAGAAGAGTAAAAGAAAAAATAGAGAAAAACAAATTTCTGATGTGGTTATGCAAAGGTCACAAGACAGTGCTAAAGTTCTTGCCGTTACGAATGTTAAGAACAAGACCCCCCTAGAGGTCTTACGAGTATACACAGCGTTGAAAGTAGAAGATAATGAAATTCTTGTGGTGTCACTCAACGTATCTCATATGCAGTAAGGAACGCTATAGTTTTCCCACGTGTTTCCTCTAAAGAATTAAATATTGTAACATAACAAGATTACACCTCAGAATAAAGACAAGTATACCATCAAAATTCACTGTGAAATATGCATAAACGCAATCTTTTTAGTAATAAAGTACAAAGAAGAATAAAATGAACATAATAAATAAAGAAATTAAGACACAACATAGTATTTAAAGATAAATAATAAGGTCAAGAAATAAAAAGTAATTAAAACAAAAAGGAAAATATTATAATAAATAAATAATAGGGAATTAAGGAATGAAGTAAATAATTTAATGACAGTAACAAACAATGACTGACGATGACAATATACCCAGAAGTGAAGATCAAGTGACAAACAAACATGTAAATAATGATTAATTAATAGAATTATAATGTACAAATGTTAAACTTAGAAAATAAGTAAAAAGACATTTGTTAGTTCATAAGCATTAGATTAAAACTATGAGGAGGTCTGCGTACCTCAGACAGTTATTTTGTATCATTAAACTACAAACGGTGAATGATATAAATGTTACAACTATAATAATATCAAACTATAATTTATATAAGTTAGGTTGTGTGATAGTGCTAGAAAGTGAGAATAACAGTGATAGACTTTAAAAAAGGAAAAAATCATGTATAGTGAAAGTGATTAAACATGATTATAATATGAGCATTGAATGAAACATATAATCTATATGAAACAGTTATGTAGCCCATATAGTGAGATCAAACCAAGTGTAAATAATTAAAAAATAGAGAAATCTTACGTTACAAACTTACAATATAATATAGTGACGAAGAAAAAATAAGATTCAACGGAATCATATTCATTATAAAAAATGAAACCGAACCTGTGACCCATAAACATATCATAGCCAAAGCCTTAACTGAAGGAATTAGTATTTTGGTAAAAAGGAAGGTGTTGTTGAAAAAATATTGAAACGAGGCAGAACATGTTAATTTGGCTGCTGGAATTTTATACAAATTAATTGCAGATAGAAGGCGAGATGACAAAGAAAGACTATTGAAATAACTAGAAGACTAATATTTTAATCGAAAGTACCAAAAACTTGAAGGCCAGAAGCGAAGAATCAAGCAATAAGTTCATAAGGAAAACTACCAGATTGGTGAGATTGGTCCAATAGGCTAAGCCAGATATTTGAACCAACATTACTACATTTTAACGATCGAGTTACAGTGAAATACTATAACCAAAACAATATAAACGTTATAATAAGTGAATTTTATTTGTACACCATAACTAATAGTATCAAGAGTTCCTTTTTAAATTGTTCTTTTGTATGATCCAAAGGATTCACTAGTCAACATACATCCACAACACCCAATTACAAAACCTTAATTATAAATATTCTGTTTTATGTTATATTATGACTTGAACAATACTTTGACTTTAATTTTACATTAACCCTGAGATTGAGATTTTCCATGTAACCCAACCGAAATGAGCTACCAATAAAAGAAGGGACATTGAATGTCAATACAATTAAGAAATTTTAAAGAGAAATAATAAATTTTATTGAAATTCAGTCAAGACAGAAAAGGAGTTTGATTATTTATTTAACATAGAAGTATCTATCGAAGAAGGGTAAGTTTAGGAGTTAAGATAAGGATTTAAGATTCAAATAGGATAATCACATAAGACAAAACATCAAGTACGAGTCGACTTATATAATTGGCACCAAAAATTTGGGGCTAACAAAAACAACAGATAAACTTAAATAAATAAATAAATGAATAAATGAAAAATATGAATAAAAAATAAACAAATAAGATAATCAATATACAAAATTGACGCTTACAGCGTGAGGCGTTATCCACTTAACACAGTTTAACAAAAAAGAGATAAATTTTGTTTTATTACAATACATAAAGGAAGGGAATTACTTTTGATGACAGATAATATTACTGTAGTTTATGACAAAATACATAAAATATCCAAATATAACATGCATTCAAGCATATCTTTAGACTTAAGTACATCCTTTTTAGATCTCCTTTTTGAACTACCAGAACTTTTTTGACACCGTTTTGACAAGTTGTGGTTACTTTTTGCTAAAGTAAGCAGTTGACATTTTAAATTCAGTTGGGCAAGTACTTTATTTCTAGTCATCAACGTCACATCAAAATAAATCACGTGACTGATGAGACTAGTTCGAAAATAAAGAAATAAATATGTTTGCACAATTGTAATCTTCAGATGATTTAATTGCTAAATCAAAGACGAAATGTTAATTAGGAAATATTAAATCATTAAACCCTAGCCAGTAATTTAAAGCTGGCGGATGAAAGTTATGATTGAAAAAACAAGAGATTTTCATCTTAGGTTCGTAGTACAATAACTTTGTTAAATGACTAATAAATGCATAAAAGTTAAAAACAAAACTTGTAAAGAATTTAATTCTGAGAAAAATGGTGTAAATAAAGTCAATAAAAATCAACAAAAAATTCCAATTGTTTCCAATTTTCCAAAATTTGTTTTTAGGCAAAGATTTTTCTGTTTTACGTCGGATATCATGAAACTTATGGGAGATACAGTTCTGCGACCTGTTTTATTCGATTTTTCAGGTCAAAAACCATAAGAAACAGCAGAATTCGCCCCTTCCCAGAATTTCAGAAAGTCTTCATTTACCCGGGGGAACCGAAACCCGAGCGAAATCTTTCGCTAGCCGTAACTCGCTAACGAAGCATTTCCGGACCTATGTTTATATGAACTTTTTTCTTATTTTTCGATGTAGATTCATCTCCCGAAGTATTTCCGTTTCTTCGTGAATCACCCTGTGTGTATATATATATATATATATATATATAGAATTATTATGTTCCATCATGATCGGATGGGTCATTTTATTTGGTCAGGCTGAATTTAGATTAAATCGCGCAGCCTTCTTATTTAAATTTCTCGTGTCAAGGAAACTATTGTGCTTCCTTCTTTGGAAATATTTCATGAAAGTAGGTGCTTATAAATTTTAATGCCATATATCTCCATATTGCATGCCTTAAATATCTAGTGACAAAATATTTTAAAAAGCTTTACAAAAAACATTAATGTAAACACTATGCGTCCTTACAAATAATTCTCCGGATAACTGGTTTCTACAGTGAGTGCACGATGTATATCGCTGCTTCTAATCGTTATTTGTATATTTACTTGTAAAGGTGGTGATAATTTTATAGTCGTCACAACAATTTCTAATCATGAATACTAACTCTGTATAATATTAAATTAATGTCTTACTGTCGAGTGGGGACAGTCGTGCATTGTAGATCAAACTATGAAACTTGACACGTAACACGTGACATGTAAACTGTAAACACTCAGCGGTTTAGTGTTGTTCATTGACATTCTGTCACTTTATTCACTTAGCGTATCGTAGAGAGATCTGTAGGTTCGAATACATTACCTCCAACGAACCGTTGATATCGGACGCTATAACCGATGGTCACAAAAGCAGTAACTACCTCGTGTCAGATTTTTCGTCCTCTCCTTCTTTTTTTGCTCTTTGTATTCATTTTCGATGCGTGCTTCAATGAAGAAGAAAAGCAGCGCAAATTTTGAAACAGCGTGGAGTGAAAGCTTCAGAAACTGCTGAAAGCAAATTCAGAACCGTTGGCCTTTTTGTAGAGACGTTCGAATTGTTTTAAAGGTTAAGCGTTTCCATCCAGCTGCTTATAGTCTCAGTTCCTTATTCTTTCGAATTAAGCGAGAATTTTATTTTTTGAAACCTTCCTTTATTTTATTCCTGATCTCTAATTTATGAAAACAACTGAAGCGACAAAGATAAGATATCGTTTCACAAATGTCAGCGCAAGCCTTTCCTGGTTCTAGACCTCATATTATGTAAGACACTTTTTCTCGTTGACGTTATAATGATTTTTGTGTACATATTCTTACTATGAGATCGTCGGTAACTTCTTCTATACTCACACAGTGCGAAATCTTTACGCCGAAAGCAAATCCTCCTTTGTTTCGTTGTGGTATTGCTTTAAAATTATATCGTATAGCATCGGGGACTAACCGTCTGTAGTGCAATTAGTTAAAAATTGAAATATTGTTTATCGTATTTTATCGTTATTGCTGCTGGTTTTGTCGTTATTCTAAACGTTTCTTGTGGCAAGAGGGCATTCATTTAAAACGTAAATCTAATGCTGGCCTAAAGTATGAGTGTTCTAATCGATCTGCCATTGAAACGATGTGCAATAAGCGACATACGATACACTGTAACCAGTCAGCTTTTTATACATACATTCTTAGCTTCTTACATGCAACCAAACGCACGTTGCCACAGCAATAATGTTTCAGTTTAATTAATTACAGCAGTACAATATTCTGTGGCGCTAAACTAAATATTGTGGTGTTCTGTTGACAGTAGTTCGCCGGCGACGTCGCCCACCATGTCCAACTCGTCGTCGCCGACTCCGACGCCTCCTACGCATCCTCCCATCAGCTATAACCATAAGATTACAGGGATACCGTGCGTCGCCGCAGCCTCTAGGTATACAGCTCCTGTACACATCGATGTCGGAGGGACCATCTACACATCGTCATTGGAAACTTTAACTAAGTAAGTTTTTATCATGCAACGTATATGTGTATGCGCGCGAAAAATAAGTTGTGTGCACATACACATTCGACGTGTTGTAAATATTTCATGATGTCTGTTATTATCTTCATTACCATTTGATTTCAGTCCTTTTGGCCGGTTTAAACAATCCCAACGAATGCTGTGCAGATCTTCTTATTTCCAGCAATTACTGACGAATAGTGTATGCTTAATTTTATATTTTTCCTCTTTTCTGTTTTAAATTTAGTAAACATCATGATTTTATCAAGGTACATTATGCAAAAAAGTTCAACGATTGTCCAATGATAAGTGAAGGACGGAGAGGAGTGATTCGCCCGAGGAGTTTCCCAGACGGACCGCGGCGTGGGATACAATCACGCTCATCGGCTCACTCTCCCACACTGCTCTGCTCGTTCGCTCGCTATACATTCTCACGGCGAACGCAAACATTCGAAATTGTTACACACCTCGACAGTATTTACTATCGAAAACCAATAACAGTGTAGTTACGATGACGCGAACTCTTTCTTCTTCTTCTCCGTAACACAGAGAAACTAACAAACCTGACAGATTAGCGCTAATAAAATATACGCACGCTAAGCCAATTACTGTGGCCAAACGGTCTGCACGGTTCTGACATGTCAGACTTTCTGTAAATTAAGTCATGACAGTGATAATATAGTTGTATTCACGCTAAATACAATATTTAAATAACCCACCTAACAAGGTTAACAGACAGTTGTACGTTTTCATTAGCTAAAATCGGTGTTTTTTTATGTCGTTTGTAAAAAAAACTGTGATAACTCCCGTTTTATTTTTGCAGCCTTCGCTATTTGGAGAATATTATTTGAACCCAAGTAACTGCTTCTCGTTACGTTTCTCTATATTGTCATGCTTAATAACTTACAAAATACGATACGGGAACTTAGGCATAGGATTCTTTCATGCGTTATGCGGGTGGTTATATGGAGGCGAGAAGTTTTTATAATTATGTTTTGACGATGTTATGTTTGACTCGTGACGACAGAGTAAAGAGAAAAATGTACTTAACAGACAGTTATTTTTAGTATAATGAATAAACGGCATCATATATGTATGAGTACGCCCTAACATGGGTACTATACGCTCAACCTCAACCTCATTCTGCATTTTGTAACTTGTAGACGTTACAAAATTTACATTAAAACTAGTTACCTTTGTATGGTACTCTTTTAAACCTATATACGATACAAGATTTGCACTTATAGTTTCGCGAACAAGATGATATAACTAAACATGGACGTAGGTAGAGGGGAGTTTGAAGGTTCAAACCCCCCTTTCTAAACGTCCCATTCACCTAAAAATAACCATAACACGAATTTATGGCTTTATTATCCATTAGATTGGGTTTCAATATTATTTATAATAATCAATAACACTATGCAACATTTTAAAACTTTTGGTACGATGTTTTAAGACTGTAAGGTGATTTTAAAAGTATTTTTCATGCTGATTTCAAATCTGGTTTTAGTTTTTCTGTATCACGTAAGGTTTACGGCGAATACGTACGCCGAAACGCGTCCGACGAAAAAAGTAAGTTTTCACAAGTTAAAGTTCATTTTTAGTAAAGTGATAGTGCTGTGAAAGAAGAGATGAACAATCAAGACACGTAAGGTTTTTATACAATTAAATTTCGAAGTTTTAAAAAATCGAATTTTGTGAACAGGGAAAATTATTATTATGTGATTGTGATTTCAAAATTGTTTATGTTTTAATCCTGCATAAAATCACAACACATGGCGGTGCAGTAGACAATGGTATACACTCACTTAAAAATGTTATGATTATTACGAAAACACAACACATATATGACAATTTAATTCCTCTTCTTCGCTGAATTCACTGCTTCAAGATCTTTCTGACGTGGGTTGAAACTTCTCTTCCGTGATTGTCTCCCTTCACCAGTGCCGTCTCTTTTTAGCATAAAACAGTAGTCGGCCATCATGTTGGCATTCCACCTTCCCTGGTATCTCTTTTCCATGTCCTTGATATCCTGGTGGAAACGTTCGCCTTGTTCCTCACTGACATCGCCGAGGTTCCCAGGGAAAAAGTCAACATGTGAGTGTAGGAAGTGAAGCTTTACACTCATGTTACATCCTAATTTCATGAAACTCTGCAACATTCTTTTAACCATGGTTTTGTACTCTGGATGTTTGTGGTTGCCCAAAAAGTTGACAACAACTTCTTTAAACGAAACCCAGGTCCTTTTTCCCACTGGATTCATTGTACTTTCAAACAAATTGTCTTTCATTAACTTTGTTATCTGCGGTCTCACGAAGATCCCTTCTTTAAGTTTCTCATAAGATACTTTCGGAAATCTTGTTACCAATTACTGGAAACAGTCACCATCTCTTGGAAGAGCTTTAGTGAACTGTTTCATTAATCCGAGTTTGATGTGCAGAGGAGGTAATAGTATCTTGCTTCGTTGAACAAGTGGTACATTTATTATGTTCTGTGAACCGGGTTGGAGGGTTTTTCTTTTGGGCCAGTCTGTCTTCTTCCAATGTTTGTCTCTGGCTCGACTATCCCATTCACAAATGAAACAAGGCATTTTTGTGTAGCCGGATTGTTGACCAAGTAACATACCTACTACTTTTAAATCCCCACAAATTGTCCAAGAATGTTTTCCATAATTCACGTATTTTAGCAGAGCTTTGAGATTTACATACGTCTCCTTGAGATGAACTGAATGTGCAATGGGTACTGAACCAAACAAATTTCCATTGTGTAAAAGTACACCTTTGAGGCTAGTTTTGGACGAGTCTATAAATAACCTCCACTCACTTGGATTGTAAGTGACGTTAAAGAAATTCAGTAAACCCTCAATATCACAACAATAAACCAGAGAGTCTTCTTCTTTACAGAATTTCATTAATTCCTTCTCTCTGGACCTATACCAAGAGAACGTAACTCCGGGTAGTAGAAGATTTTTTGCATTCAATCTTGACCCAAGCAATTGGGCGGCATCTTTTGTCAGGTTCAAGTCACGAGTAATATCATTAAGTTCATTTTGACTGAATAATTTTGGTGCAGAATCTTCTTCCGGGTTGTAATCATCAGCATTATCGCTTTCATTTTCTGAGCTGCTCGCCAGTGGCACATCTTCAAGAACGGGAGGTGGAACTGGGATAGGGAGAGAATTACAATGCGTAACTGGTCGTAAAGCCGAAGGAATGTTCGGATATTGTATATCCTTCTTACTTTTTGCGTTATGACCTTGAATTTTAACCATACAAAAATAGCAATCGTTAACATGATTTTGTGGCTCCCTCCAAACCATTGGGATTGCAAAACACAATGATTTTTTTGCACCATTTTTCCACAGTCTCAGTCCCTCAACACATGTACGACATACCTTGTGTGGTGCCCAGCTTTTGTCTTCATCACCAAGCCTTATGCCGAAGTACGCGTAATACACGTTTCTCACAAAACTATTAATGTCCTGTCTTTGCTTACCAATTACGTAGCTACCACAAATATAACAGAACACGTTTGGGTTATTCAAACACTTCCGGGAACTCATTTCTACAGAAAGTTCACAAACTATATATGACAGCACAAATATAACCTCACAGCACTATAGCATGTAAACAATGAACTACTGTTTCCCGCCTAACAGCCAGCTGGGTGTAACAAGTGTGGGCAACTAATCCCTCCCCCACAATAAAATTTCCCCTTGTGAAACTTACGTGTAAATAAAAGATGAGTTCATTTGATTTGAAAAAAAACTGTACGTGATAGAAAGAAACGGATTTCAGATCTGGAATCAGCGCAAAAAAATGCTTTGGGAACACCTAAGACTACAGAAACATAGAAAATCATGTTGCATAGTGTAATCATTAATTGAAGGTATCTACAGATAATAGTTATTAGAAGATGAGCGTCCATAATATTTAAAACCTCAAATTTTTGTTTTCCCCATCCGAAATGAAATTCTCCATACGACCATGTTACGTAATCCTACGCAGTACGGTAGCATATGTCGGTTAAGGATTTCAGACGAATTTCATTACACAAGTTAGCAAATAGTTGAAAAAGAAATCTATTCTTTTGCGTAGTTAATATTTTACATATGTATATAGGACCTGTATAATGTTAAACTTAATAATGAAGAAGTTAGTTACGATTTGTGTAAATTTTACATTACAACATATTTGCTAACATACAGGAAAAATAGAGTTTAAAATATACGACAATATTTATGAATCGTAATTCTGCAATTAAAACGTACGATTACACAGTTATGGGAAATTAAATGGCAGAAACAAGATCACACTCTATTTTGACAAATAAAGCGAATAAACTCATGCCGGTCATAAAATGGAAAAATAGATGAAAGTTGGTTTAACAACAAGGCCACAAATCAGGAAATAGAAAAATGCGTCGCAATAGAGGGATATAATCACAATGGGTAAGTAGATATTTTCAAGAATAAATATAAAAATCCGTTTGCATCAGACGGATCCTACATATCAACCGTAGATCGAAAAAATAAATTATGGAGAGGTTAGCAAGACAGCAGATGTAGGCCTGAGTATACTTCTAAGCCTCAAAAATCTAGTAGACAATTGATTGTGTTGGTGATTGTGGTCAGGATGTGTGTTATTCAGACACGAGGTGCCGACACCTTCGTCAATTACCTGTTTGCAATTAAGTAACATTATAATAAATTGTCTAGTAATAAGCTATCATCAAAGGTTAGTTAGTAGTGCAGTGAAGAATTATTACATCATGCATCATTAACGTTATAAACTATAAGTCGTAAATACAGGGCACTTCATTAGCATTAGGGAACATGTACTCTATATATCACGTGCGCGCGCGCGCGCACACACACACACACACACACATCATATACATGAGCATAATGATGAAGATGACGATGACCAAGTATGTAACATTTCACGCAGCTATATATAAGCTTATATCATATACGTAGAATATATTTTACGTGAGTAGAATTATTTATTATAATACTCTGGTACGATTGAACCAGTCAAAAACTAAGGAGAAATCAGTGGCGAAGCGAGAGCAGTTTTGAGGATTAATCCCATCCCTATCCCAGAGGACTGAAGAAAAAATGAATTTGATTATATAAGGCGAAATAAAAAATTAGGGTAATTAGTTACATGAGTTGAAACATTATTAAATGTGATACGGTATAACCATCTTCTGAGTATGAAATCGCTTCATGTAAAAGGATTGGTTAAACTGTGAATCCTTTACGTCCTTTTACCAAGTGTATCCAACACACGTTGAAATCCATTCAATCCAACTCGGTTTCCGATATTTATGCTATAATAATGTATTCTACAGCAACTTAAATCATTTCTATATTAAAGAATATTTTGGTCACTATTCGAATCTTACATGGATGTGGCTCTTGTTTTCTTTCAGTTTTCGATCCATAATTAATATTATTTTTATGTATTACTTTGTTGTCACATCGAAAACAAATCAACAACTAAAATCTTAAAGCGTATGTCCGTTATTACGTACGTACGAACGCGGCGCGTCTTGCCGTTTACAAGCGCTAGCAGTGAACGGGTTTGTATTGTAACTTCAGACAAATTTGCGGCGAACCACGTATTTGGGGTTAGCGCGATTTTGTATGTTTGTTTTTGAGGAACTGTAGTACACGATTCATGAAAATTATTATTTGTTCGTGTGGCATACCGAGTAGACCAATTTAATACCATTTGCTGCAAATATTTACAGACAAGTACTAAGGCAGTAGTACAAAACAGTTAATATTAACGGCGTCTGTAGAATGTGGCAGATTTTGTTACATTTTAGATAACTAATAATCTAATACCTATGTTTCCTCACTTACACTCTCGATTACAACAAAATAAATAGTAAATAACGAGTTCTTGTGCTTTTAATTTTTGTAGTTTTATTCACAAACAATTTTTAAACCTTTTCAGAATTTTCTAGAACTCCATAGAAGGGAATCCTGGTTGCTTCCTTAGGAGAAATATTGCAAAGTGATTAATTTAAACAATTTCAGTTATAAACGACGGTGTCACATGTATTGCTGGTAATGTATCTTGTTGGGATGCAACAAGAATGCAACCTATGGAAGTGTTGTTTGCTTCATCAGCTACATAACCAAGCAGAAACATAGGTTTATGAAAAATGTCTTCACAGTCCTTATAAGTTCAAAACCTTTGATAAAAGAGAAGAAACATTTTCACTTACTGTACATTTTGTGGAGAAACTGCGTTATATCTGACGGTCGAGTTTTAACTTGACTATATTTTCCTAGAAAGAAAAGTCTTATTCTCCGGTAATAAGCAGAAATCTTTAACGGAAATCTTATTATCCGCTAATTTTATCAGGTTTTCCTTGACATATTTTCATCCATAGTGGTTGTACCACAAGATGTACACATAATAAATACCTTAGTAGACAATTTAATTCAAAAAATTCGTTTGGAAAATTCAGTTTAATATGAATATTCCGCTTTCAAGTGGAGAAATCTACCAATTTCAACGCTTATGAGTAAAATACGGAGTGGTCCAGAAGTCACTTGACAACATGCATGTTTTGATAACTTCTATTGATTCAAGGTTTTTTTGTCGGGTTCGGTCATTAACTATATGCAATTCTGACACATTGTGTTGTGTTTCGACAAAATTTATTCACATAATCAGAACCTGTATATGGGCAATACAGAAATAATTAAACACGTATAATGAGTACTAAAATGTACAAAACATAATAATTTCTTTTACAAGCAGAATTATCGCTGTTGCACACCACTATATAGAAATTATTCCGATTAGCGCTTTCAAGCTTCACAGCTCATCGTCAGATCGGATATGAAAAAAATAACCTGATCTGATCTGACGATGAGCTGTGAAGCTTGAAAGCGCTAATCGGAATAATTTTTATATAGTGGTGTGCAACAATGATAATTCTGCTTGTAATTTTAACCACTAACACAATTTTCTTCATTAAATATCTTATTAGTATAAAGACAATAATACTTGTATAATAATAATTATTTTTTCTGTAACGTATACACACACATATACATACACATTCATATAACCTAACAATAAGCCTGCACACGTTCCTTGTACGGTATATGTAGGCTTATGAATCATTTCTGTATTGCCAATACACATGTTCTGATGATGAGAACAATTTTTTTCGAAACGTTTTCACAAATGTTTTAAAATTGGTATCTAGTCAATGATAGAACATCACAAAAACCTTCGTGTTTTTTTTAATTTGTGATCACAATTAAACTAAGGATAGATTTAATTGCCTCGATGTATCGGGCAGGCGACTTATGGCTCACTCTGTACTTGTACAGCATATATAGGCCTAACGCACGCGAATCGAATACTTGTGAGTTATAAAACTGTAGTATGCAACTAGTCAGAGAAAATCCTTTTGCTTTCTCAGAAAAATAAAATATACTCACAACATAATAGACAGAAATCAATTTCTACATAACTCGAGTTGCTTCTATTAAAAAATCTCTTACAAAAATACTAAACTTCTAATCATCTGTTATAAAAATAATTTACTATAAACAACCAAACTTCAAAAGCAAGGAACGCAGGGTATCGGTACCTTGATTTAGTGTTATTACAGCAGACTTGCAGAAGTAAAAACTAATATATCAAACGATGTTTCGACTTTAAACGTAATATTATATTTAAGTAATATAGCCTAATACAAATTATTGTGATTAATCCATGAGCTTCAGTCAACGTTCACTTAATGGTCAAGAGAACATCAACAAAATTCGGAACAAAATTGACCGACATTTACTGTATTGTTCTGTACACTCAAAACGTGTGACGTTTTGAAGAAATTGGCATTTTATTCCGAAATGCAGTAAGTACAGTTTTTTCTAATTCAGGATGAAACTGTATAGCATTTATAGTAAATAAATGAAGTATGTATAAAAAGAATAAAAAACTGTAACTGACAAAGCACGCTTATATTTAACGTTACAACTGGCTTTGTGAAACGGGAAGAGAACATTATTTCTCTACAAGAGTCTTAGAAAACTTAAGTGTCTTCTCCTCTTGAAGAATTGAACGGTACTTCAGAGTACGTCAGAGAGTTCTAAAATGAAATCTTATAATTGGTGATCAATGACTATAAATCAATTAATATGGTCTGTTCAAACAGATTCATTAAACGCCCTCTTACAAGCGTTCTTCTTCGTATCTTCTTCACGAATACAAACAACTGTTCTTGTTCTCTTCAAAACATGTGACAACATTTAACCAATGACGTACGTGTCTCAATTTAGTCTTGTGTCATACTCTCTATTTCCAGACTTCAATTGGACACTAGAATACGGAGACATCAATAAAGACAAAACTGTGTAAACAAAAAATAATAAAGAATATAATCAATTACAACGTTCAATAAAATAGAATATACACAAATAATATTAGAACTAGCTATCGCTTGGTTTTGTACTTATTATACTAGTATACAGCGAAGGCCTTCGTGAAGTTTGTAATTATAATGTTCAGTGAACTTGTTTCATCCAAACCAAATTGTTAGTTGTGTAAGTTCAAGAATAAGCAGCAGTGGACACGACACGGTTACAGTAGCAAACATGCTGTCTGTGAACGCCACATTTACTGAATTTTATTACATCTTTTTTCCTCACATTGTGTTAACTTTTAGCCTTGTATTTTTGTTGTCGACAAGGAAAAGGGACTGATGTTCCCTTAGATGTTACAAGCAGCATCGTGTTTCATGTTTGACAGTAAGAATCTTCGGTGGATGCACCCAGTTACTAATGTGGGAGAGAGGTTGCAGGACGAATGTGTTTGCGTGCCACTTATAGACAGCCTGAGAGCATAATGACCATACATATAAATATTTATAAACTAGAATAAAAATATATGGATTTATACATGTATATAGTATATTATATAATTTATTTATACATATATAGATATATATTTATAGACACTGAATTATTTTTATGTTCATTAAAGGACATTGAGTCAACAAATAAAGAGAAAAACAGTTGCAATTCAACAAATATATAAATCAGATGTTCAGTACTTTGAACACCTAAAGCATCCCTGTCATTAATACAAACAGTAGTTTGACAAATATTTGAGTATAAATAACCTACAATATTCATTCAACAATGCCAAGACCTTTTGGAAAGAGCGCTGTGAAGAACAGCGTTCAGTTATAAAATTTTTTGTTTTCGAAGTCGTAAAACCATATGAAATTAACTCGCTGATGCCAAATATGATAACATTTGTATAAATAGCGCAAATTTTTTGTAATTGGGTTGATCAGTTCAAAAGTGGCTGAGAGTGCAGAGTTACTGCAGTGTGCAGAACGACCAACGTGAAGGTGAAGCGTGCAGCGTGCAGGTTTTAAATCCAGCTCTCAAATTTCGCGAAGAGTCAAACGACCTATAACAGAAGATATTTCAGATGATTGTAATGCAAGCGTTGGTACAGATTATCATATAAACTGCATTACCGTAAAATATGTGCAAGATGGAATTCGCGACAGCTCACAGAACAATCAGACTTCGCGTATATAGGGAACTTAACAACTTTATTTAACAGGGAGAGATAAATTATTGAAATTAAGATCCGAGTTGTAAGGCCGTGGTCTGCTATCATTACCATTCTGACGGATGTTATTATCAGACGTTTCGGTATCACCTATGTCGGCCATCTTCAGTGAAAACGGAGGCCATAAGGTGAACAGGAAGCCAACGCACACCTACAGATACCTCCCAAGCTCCAATCACCATCCAACACAGAAGTGGGTAGTGTTGAAGACCTTCGTTGACCGGCCGAGGAGAATCTGTGAGTCCCGGTATCTCAATGAGGAGCTACGGCGCCTCGAGCAAGCGCTGCAGGCGAACGGGTATTCCGTCGGGGAGGTGAGATATGCAGTCCGGCCGAGAAGAGCTGCTAGGTAGGTGGAATCGGTTCCCAGGAGAATGTTGGCTTCGCTGTCTTGCCTACGATCACGGGGTAATGGACCGTATTGGTAAGTTGCTGGATCGGCGCGGCGTGACAACCATCTTCAAACCGACCAGGAAGATTCAGCAGTTCCCGAGACCGGTAGAAGACGCCAGGGATCCACTGGTTTCACTGACGAACACCTTGTCAGTTGTATTCAAAACCGTTTTCACTGAAGACGGCCACCAGAGGTGAGGCCAAAACGTGTGATAACATCCGTCAGACCACACCCTTACACCCCGGATCTTAATTTCAATAATTATGACGCCGACCGTGAAAGCCTTAGAAATAGGTTTTGAAGAGATCAATTTCGGCAAATATTCTAACTTGTGATGAGAACTGGATTCATCATTATGAGCCATAATCCAAACAAAAACACATGAAGTGGAAGAATCCTAGTTCTCAATCAGTTTTAAGTAAGACCATGCCATCGGCCAGTAAAGTGCTCTAACCATCTTTCGGAAGCCAAGAGTCCTATTTATATGACTTTCCGAAATTAGAGCGTATTATCAACGTGACACTACAGACATAGCCTATGTTTGAAAATAAATTGAAGCTTGCCATACTGAGAAAAGTGAGGTGTTAAGAGAAAATGCGTGCTTTGTCTATGGGATAATGCTCGCCGCATACTGTAAAATCAACATTTCAGACCACTGAAAAATTAAGCCGAGAGATTCTGCCTCATCGGCTTTAATTTCATGCCTTGTCTTTGTTTCATACGTTGACGTCTTTTTGTTTGGTCCCCTCACGGAATTTGTATGTGAGATCAAATTTCACAGCAAAAAAGTGAAAAAGTGCAAAAGTGGCTGAGACTTAGACTTCAAGACAATAACTATATTCTGCAGGCATAAAAAAGTAGTAGAGCTGTGGGAAAAAAGTATATAATTGTAGCAGGAGATTATTTCGAAAAGTAGGTAAACTGTTATGTTTATTGAAAGTATTGTATTAAAGCAAAACAATTTTTTTCTCTTTACTTATTGAATGACCCTCATACATAAGACAGTTGTAAGGGAACAGTATTTACGCCTGTGGTCATTGCGTACAGCGACCTTCCCCGCTGAATAACGGCTGAGGAAACCACCCGGGGAACTCGCATGCAAGTGTGCACCATGTATGTCACGGAAACACAGACCTACATAGAAACAGATTACGTATGTATGTTGAAAATAATGAAACTAAGATGTAATGGGTTCATCTTACTATTTATAAAATTAAAACGCCAAAGACAGACCTAATTTCTATGTGCTGGAAAACAAGGTATAAATTCAATGCGTTATCAGTTTAAAGTTTCAGATTTTTGTATAATTAGAATGTACTGTGAATGAATCATTTCATTACTATTTCTCTAAGTGGCGAGTATTTTGTTTCTTTTGTTCGTTCTCTGACTTAGCCTACGTGTTTAGTATTTTTTCCAGTAACAGATTACTCAGTCGTATCTATAACGTGATGTGACATTTATCACGGGCTGGGAACGGTATGACCGCTGGACTGTGCCAGTTTACAAATCTGATCCTGAAACAATGGTATCGGAACAGCATCGTCTGTATCGGACAGCCATATTCATGTTTACCGATCGACTTTCTGCACAACTGCATATTCTGTTATTACGTTCGCTACTATTCCTATTACTAGTAACTATACTATTACTATTCTGTTGTCCTCGTCCGCTACTAAACCGGCAACACCAGACACTGAACAGGTTTCGTCATCGGATACTTTTGACTCGCAAGGACAAAGAGGCGATGTTATCTTTTTACCCATTTGTCATATTGCGTTCGAATATTTAAGAAACACCTCCAATTATTTATTTAAACTGAAATGTAACTTTTAAGTTGTCGTTCAGATACAATTACTGAGAGACGTTACTTCCTGCATGGTCTGGCCCTAAGTTTTTAGTACGGTAAATTTTGATTTGTAAATGACATTAACATGAAAAGCTCTAAATGACATTTTCTCTCTAAAAGCTGTGATAGACCGTTTATGAATTTGATAGTTTAATATAATTTTTAATTTTTAATACCGACCCCCGGTAATTTTATTTTTGTTTTTAAAGTTCTTGGGGTATTTTATATTAGAAGTGACAGTAAATATAAATTTACAGATAAATACTATGATCTACGTAAAAGCCATACTGTTGTTGTTTCGCGGTCGAAATTATCTGCTCATCAGCAGTTTTATAGTAGTAGTGCTCCACGTTTCTTTAATTTCCTAATGTCGTACGTCAGTCTTGGGGGCGAATTTCTGAAATCTCTGAAAACGTGGTTGTTTTCAGTTTCAAATATTGAAGAAATTTTACAAACTGATGAATAAAAAATGTTGATTAACTAATACAATTTTTTTAAAGATTGTTATTTTGTTATGGTGTGGAATTGTATCATTTCTTTTATATTATATTGTTTTTCTTTGAATTATTGTATTATATTTTATTCCTTTAATGCACTTTGCTGGTTTTGTGTTTTTAATTTTAATATTATTTTTGTAAATCAACAAACTTAAATTTGGTTTTTGTTTGTGAAGCAGGAAGCGGTCCTAATTATGTTTATGTATGTGAGGGAAGTCCCAATACAGTCGTTTCTAAAGGGTCCCCATTTTGTTTCATTACTTTAGTCTGTTTGTGTGTGTGACGAAATAAAGATAAAAAAGAATAGTTAATATAAAACTGCAAAACGTAGATCATAAAATTTAGATTAGAAACGAATATAATTAAATTAATGTTTTTTAGAGACTGTTTGAGAAGCAAACGTGATGCTCTCTTCTGTTGTCTTGACTGGCGACCTCCGTATAAGATAGAGTGGATGCAATGTCAGGTTCACGTGGGAAACTAATTATTCTGTTTAATAGTCTGTTCCACTTTGTTAAAACGCCATATGTCTAACTAAAACTGTGATATGCCTTTCCTTCTTTACTCATCAATCCGAGAATTGCTTTGTACTTTACATGTACAAATACACTCATACTTACTTTTATGTCGACCCTGTGTACCTTTAACCGATATTTATTACAGACTCCATGTGTTCTAGAGATCTTATTAATATTATTGAAAGAATTACGTATTCTTATATTACGAAAAAATGGAAACTGCCTAAAATTACATAAAAACATGGAATGACACGTGCTCTCCGTATCAATATAGAAGATTTTTCCCAAACTAAAACTATTTTGACTTCGAAGAGAACAATGTAACAATGCAACGTCATGTTGCCAGCCAGCATCTACTGCAGTCCCCTGCCTCTATTCATGACTGCTCACGTAGTATATTAAAAATTTATAATAATACTCATGATAATATTCATAAATAAGTTACAATTTAAAACACATTAATTAATATTCTTATTGCATAAATTGTTTTGCTTTAATGTTTAGAAACACAGCACAATTGTACTCATGTCTTCAAATAGGTAAACATCGATCGTTCGTGGTCCTGTAAAGTCATCGTCAGGTCGCTTTCAGAAGCAACATTACACTGATTAAGTTTGCGTTATCTTACGGAAAGATGGGAATATCCATAACAAATGACGTTAGTAATATCCGTAAGGTGAAAATAAATAATGGTGACCCATCCTCAGGTATATTCTACCACAATCATGGAATGCAATCTATTGTTAGAAAATAATCACATAAGAAGTGAAGCACCATGAGACAGAAAACTTCATCCTGCTTGAGAAACATAAAATCAGTAAAATGAGATTTTCGAGGCGGGCAGCTGCCTCAAACAACTAGGAGAAAGTAAATTAGGCATATGATCGTAAGGAATCCGTTTCTGCAGAAATCAGTAGTTGAGATAGTAAAGAGAAGACCACTGATATGATTTGGTCACAAAATGAGGTTGGCCCGAAAGGAAGCTGAAGCTCATATCGGAAACGTTCTCAGACGGAAGGAGAGGACGCTTGGAAGACGGAAAGGATCTTGGAAGACCAAGATTGGAATGGCTCGACAATATTGAGAAGTTGGTAAACTGAAGGGGGAGACCATGTTAAAGATCAAATGCCTCGTCCAAAATAGAAGTGAGTGTCCCTGATGCTTGATGGCAAACGGGGGTGGAAAAGAAGAAAATGAATAAGCTTAACTTATTCACATTGACCATTACGAGTTTTTACTTTTTCGAGGTGAGAAATCGTCAGGGCAACAAGCAGGTGACACTAATAAATTGTTCACGTGGCTAATGTGTGTTATTCTTACTTTACTCCACAAACATTAAAAAATTATCTAACTAAAATAGAAAAATGCACAAAAATCGAGGACTTTAATAAGAAAATTAAATCAGTGCACGTTACTTTTACCAAATGTGATGATGTAACTCCAACATTGCACTGAGATAAACTCATCCCCATCACCGTAAATGACACACCCGTTCATATAACTGATTGCGTAAACTCCCTAGGGCTTTGATACGATGAACGGCTGACAGACCGCTTACGCATATGGTCGAAGAAGAAATTTCTTGACACCAAATTAACAAGCAATACCAGCATCTGGGTAGAAAGCACAATAAGCTGCTAGTTTATAACGACATAGTCAAACCAGCGTGCAATTCCGGGGTACAGCTTTGGTGAACAGCATCGAATTCCAACATCTCTTCTTGAGAGGTTTCAGGCAATGGTGCCGTGTCCCGTGGTTTGTATACTAATAAGGACATGTATCGTGATCTTCAAATGTCTACTGTAAATGAAGTTATCGCAGAACTTAGTAACACGTTTATCAAACGACTTTAAACACAACAAATCCATTGCCCATAAATTTGACGGACAACAACCAGCAAATACGAAAACACAAAACCATCAGCCCATTGGTCGTCAAATATGTAGGCCTACGTTTACTTAACTTAGACACAAAGACAACTAATCCAGCGACTAGCTCTTTTCACGCCGATTTTTTCGTCATATATGCTCTTTGTTTCTTTGTAAACAGATTCCATAAATAAATGATAAACAAAAAACTAACATTAAACAATCTCAACTATGAGACAGAAATGTAAACCTTACAAGAGATGAGAAGCGAGAAACATTGCTAATGAAAATAAATGAAACTATAGGAATCTTTTGGCCGTACAAATGCACAATAATAAATGCACTATAAATTCCTAAAATTTGATGTTTTTTTTTCAACTTTACAGTTGCTGAACCTATCAATGTTCAACTTAACTAGCTTTGTAAACTGTTTTTAAATATCATCAGAAAAGAATAATCAAATAATTTATCCATAGCGAAATTAACGTTTGCGTTTTTTAACTTTACACCTTGTGTCATAGATTGTTATTGTGCAATTAGCCTCGGCAGTATGTCAGCACAATGCTGTACTTTGTATCAAGTCACTAACAGATGTTATCAGGCGACTGCCAGCACAATACTAATTACCGGCATTACACTAATTGACAGAAATGATATTATTCGCATTACCTCGTAACGTTTATCCAACTTATCTGAGACTAATGACGGTTATTATTTCTCTACTCGCTGCATGTCTTCCTTCGACACACTTCTCTCCCTCACATCATAACTCGTACGACCTTTCTCTCGTGCTTTGTAAGAGTTGCCAAAGATTTTTGCTACAATTCCTCTCGTTTCTCAGAAACCCGTATCAATCTTCATTTCATTCTGTGCTGTATTTCTTTTCAATATCTGTCGGCTTATGGAACTATTTTTAAATCTTTCACGCTTCTCTTTGACACTGGCTCGTTGTGAAATCTCTCCAGGTTAACAGTGCTTATAGAGGCTCTGTAAGTACATCCCTTAAACCCTGACTCGCTCGTTTTAGAAGACTTCATAAAGTCATCAACATCATCACCATCACCACAACCACCACCATCATAATCATCGCCATTATTATTATTATTATTATTATTATTCCCGGGCTCGGAGCCGGCTCTGTTAGTGGTCGCGGAAGTGATACCCATCGACTATTGGCAGAACAGAGGAACTGTATTCATAAGAGAAAAGTAGAAGTAAGTAAGGAGATGGCGATAGCATGTGCAAAAGCGACCACATTGCGTCGGCCGCAGGAAACGACAGGTAACTGGAATGTGAAGCCGATTAGCCGTTTGCACGGAAAGCATGGGAAGCTAAATTATTATCTCACACAACTCCTCACCGGGCACGGCTGTTTTAACGCCGACCTGTATGTTCGACAAAAGCCCAGCGTGCAGTATGGCGGCTCGCCAAAGGATGACGCCAAACATACGTCCTTTGGCGGAGATAGGCGATCTCGCTCCGGAGATTATAGTAAGGACGATGTCAGAAGATCACTTGAACCGAGTTAGCGCCTTATGTTGAGGGGGTTCTAAGAAGAGAGAGCAGGAGCAATATCATAAACTAAACCAATGTAGAAAAATAGAAGGAGCTCTCGTGAAGCGCCATCCTGAAGTAACTCGGCAGCGGTTCCAGGATGAAGCGACCCCTGAAGAGGGAGTTTTTGTCCGTGACAGTCGGACGCACCGGGAGAAGGGAAAAGCGAACCGACTGGGACAATACGTAACGTATTTTCTTCTCAAAAAAGTATTATTATTTTAGATATTTAGTGTACATTCTGCGTCTACTCTTCTTAAGATTAATACTACGTTTCCTAGTACAAACTGAGCAGTATATGCAATCCTGATATTTTTGTGTACCGAATTTTGTGCAATCTTCTTCAGGAACTCACGCCTAGCGATTGGTGACTAAATTACTGAAGTGAGAGCAGTGTTATTTCTTTTATAAGGGTCATACTCGTATACTTCCTTAAAGTCTTTGTTTGACCTATTTATTGTGGTTTTCTGAACCAGATCCAGAGACCACCATTCAACAGTTACGGTATTAATTGAATCTCGTTTCGAATGTGACGAAACGTATTAACTCAATGAGATATTAAAACACACTTGGCAGTTCCACACAATTTTTATTGAGAAACTCTGGCAACTATTTCAGCCTGTTAGACTATTCTCAAACAGTTACCAAGAATAACTCAACAGGTACTTGATAACACGTTCCTTACACTCTGAGGATTAACTACAACTTCTTTCAATTTTACCTCCTAAACCATGCTGTCTAGACTTGTGCCCGTTGAATTAACTACATTTTTAAAATCTTATTACATGTAAATTACACTTTTGTGAAATTAGATAATGTTACCGTTTGAATCAGCTGTTTTATTCTTTAGGTCAGCAACATTCGTAGTTGTTTGTACGAAAGCAGGTCACAGTGGACACATGCAACTGTCGGCACATCCTCAGGTGTCAATTATGCCATATAGCCTACATAGCGCACATACACCTGTAATTACTGTACATATTTTACCGCACAGGTCAGGGTGTCTGCCGTCTTCGGATACGTGTCAAAAGGTCTAAACCGCGATAGTCGTAAACGACGTTACATGCTGTTCGTAGTGTTCATCTTATTGCGTCCTATACAACGCAACACAGTATTTATATGCATTAATTTTTACAATTAAATTTTGCTGATCTGAGCCTGAGCCTTTTCTTCATCGTAGAACCCTAGGTATCCTCAAAAAACCCTGATCACATTAAATGTAAAACTTGAAGTTCATCAATTTACCTCGTCAAAGACGTTATACACCTTTACAGTAGTAACAGACACTGTATTCTAAACACTTGTTTTTACGTTACTAGTTTAAACCGTTACGGTCTAAAGGTACACTACCAATATATAGTCTTTATAGGCCTATATATTTTCCCACGAACACGGTTAAAATATCAACAGATTTTAGTTATTATTGTACACAGAGTGGTCCACAAGAATCCGACGATTTTAAACATGAAATAAATAATATAAAATATGTTTTACTTGCTTTTATTTTATTATGTAGTTACAGAAAATTTGATGCCATTTACAGGTATAAGTTAATTTTTTTAAATAAGACCTCTCTCAAATGTACTCCATCATTTTGTATGCAGTGTTGCAATCTGTTCCGTAGATTTCCCATCGCTGCTTGGACCATGTTTGGTACGGCTGTGATTCCTTCCTGTATGGAGGCCTTGGGTTTATTAATGTCGTTAGGTTTATTAAGAAACACTCTATACTTGAGGTATCCCCCCCCCAAAAATAGTCACATACTGACAGATCTGGAGACCGTGCCGGCCATGCAACATCTCCTCCTCTGGAAATCACGTGACTGGAAACATCTCTCGAACTACCGCCGTCGATGCTCTGGCAGTGTAGGCTGTTGCTCCATCCTGATAGAACCAAACTGCGTTCAAGTCGATCGCACGACGACGCAGTTCAGGAGCAAGGACTTACTGTAACATCACTGTGTATCGAGCAGAACTGGCTGTCACCGTTCGTTCTTCTTCTTCAAAGAAATAAGGGCCTATGATCCCAAATTTTGCCACAGCACACTCGACAGTGCTTATTATCCACATCATCGTATTGCGACTAGGAACAGCATCATGACGTGGATCATTAAAGTGACGGCGTAATAATCTATGCATAATCATAATTGAATCATCATTTTTAAAATAAGTTTACACTTCGAACGCACAGTATGCACCAATCCACTGCTCCATTGTAACTGAAATGACATCAGGTATGCAAGGCTATAGCCAGTCCAATTGCCGCTTGCATGCCAGAATTGCCAACCTGTGTCGCTTTAAAAACCGTCAGATTTCCGTGGAAAACCTGTATTATATATATTGTAACGAAACAGAAATGCTAGCATTCATGTTACATAAAAACAAGGTTCACAGAATAATAAACAAGTCAATATCTAACCCAATGATAGAACAAAGATCTAATAATTACAATTATAATCATAGATAAAGGTAAATAAGGATGCAAGATAATATTAACAAGTATAACCGAACCTGTAAGTTAGATAATAGTTGATGATAAATGTTCAATGAAAAACAAACAAAAAATGAAACAATAATTTACTTTATAGTAATAACAAATAAGAATTTTGAGTTAAGAGATATTATTTTATGACAACAAGTATTATGATAAAGTTTGTGTTATGTTATACCAAATATGTATTGAGTTAATGAAAGATAATGAAACAAGTTGTATTATTCAATAACTGTTGTAGAATGAAGTGTGAAGCAGCTAATTAACGTTAATAGATTTGAATTTCTAATATGTGATCCATAGGTCAAGATAAAATTGTTATTAGATATGGAAAAAATAATTGTTTATGTAAATGTTAAGAGTTAAGATTTGATTGTATGTATGAATTTATGTAAAAGAGGCTATAGATGTGTACCAGGTATAAACACAGATAGGTCCGTTTACAATAAAAGGCCTAACAGCCAAAACCACTATATAACCACTCATAACATAAAGGTTAGGTATATCAATAAATAATAATTAATGAATACGATTGGAAGAGCTAGAAAAAACATTAAATTAATAATAATATATTATAAAATTTATACAAATTATGATAATACCATAATGCCATTATATCGATTAGTAACATATAATATCGAAAGTGGATTAAATATAAAAAAGAAAAAAAACCGGCTTATATCAAAAAACCAGCAGAATATGTGTAGAAAATAATAAACCAACTATTGGTAAAGTTACATTCCAATAGGATAGCAAATGGATAAGGAATAGACAAAAAATATATGAAATAAACATTATATTCAAACATGTAGGAGGAAGAAGTCAGGTGTTGCTAGGGACGAAAAAAGAAGAGGAAGTTGTTGATTTAACAATAATTGCTTTGATGAACTGAATGTGATGAGATTAAAAACCCAAGAAGTATTTTTTTAATCAGAATAGTCTAACTTAACAGACACTATAATAAAATACAAAATCCTAATGACAATATATATGAATCACCAGTACAGTTTAACCAAATAATACTACAGAATGAAATCTGAATAGAGAATAAATAACTGGATTATACAAGGAAGGACTTGAACCGTCCCATATACGAGAGGAATTGACGATACATTAAAACAAATAGAAAGAATCAAAAGTACCACAAATAATAATATACACTACACCAGAATTTATAACCTTTCAAAAAACACGGAACAACACTAATTGCTTCAACCGAGGGAAGAACGTATTTGGGTCCTGTCGTTGCAGAAGAAGAATCCATCGGGCTGTAAACCAATCCAGCAAGCTGTAATTCCGAAGTGGACAGGAGAAGAATTACTTTTTATTAAACCGAAGAAAGAAAACCGTACTGCATAATCGTCCAGAACAGTAAATTTATCAATCAACCGCCTACACGATTTGCTTCGTTCTAGTCTGGTAAATTATTATAATATTAATCATACTAACTACACAACACTACAAATTTGTAAATCTTGCATTCTTATCTATGTATTTTTAATCTTCCCCACAGTTACAAGAACCTTCACACCCTGAATTAAATTAATTACAAATTAAAACACACTATATAACTAAATTTAAATAAAGTATCAGAATAATCAACAATCGATTCATACAATCTATAGCCCAAGCATATGTTAATTAGAACATATATTATCCAATGTTAAAGAAGTAAACAAATAAAGAACCTTTATATATTGGCAAAATCTTGTTATTTGGAGTATGGTTAATGAGCTAGGAATAAAAAAGTAACTGAATAAGTATAGAATAATTGGTTAACATAAAGATTGAAATAACCTATAAGTTTCGTTGAGCCGATACTACAGCGCTTATAGCGGAATTATCTGACACCAAAGAGAGAGCGTAAAAATACAAAATTAGACAGAATTCTCTTCAAGGCATAATAGGGTTGAACGGAATTATAAAATAACTCATTAATTATTTAAGTTACAGGTACACAAACACTGATAGTTTTTAGAGAGGTAAGTTAATAATTAATTACTTACATCAATACATCCCACAACTCCAAATATCTCCGAGATTTACATAATTAAAATAATTCAAAACACATTGACATAGGTGTATGTACAAATCGACAAACCCAACAGTGGGGTTATAAGGAGAGGAAACCCATAGCGGTACAAATTGACGCTCATAACGTGGGGCGGAAATAACGAGAATCCCGCGACCGTAAGAGACAACGTAAGAGCCGAAGGAGTCAGTACAAATTGGCGCTCAACTTGTGTAGGGCTTAAGTTAAGTAATTATAAGTATAATAATATTACTTAACCAGAGCAGGCAACTGTGGGAGAATAAAAATGTATGATACCAGATTTAGATCAAAGAGGAGGGCAGAAGATACTGAGAAGGAAGAAGGTGAACAAGAACAGGAAATAGAACTAATAACAGACAGTGATATGGAACAACAGACAGACGAAATAACGGAAACTGAAATAATTACGGACAAGGAAAAGGAAGTAATGGAAGAAGTTGCCCAAGGGGACCAACCAGATAAATCCAACAAAAAGGAAGACATGAGTATGCAGGAGCTATTGAGGATTATAATGGAAAGTAATAGACAAATGAAAGAGGAAATTAAGGAAGATTCAAGGAAAGCAAATAAGGAAAACTCAAAGAGACTGGAGGAAAAATTAGATAAAACAAATGAGGAGAATAAGGAAAATTCAAAGAGACTGGAGGAAAAATTAGATAAAACAAATGAGGAGAATAAGGAAAACTTAAGGGAACAATTTAGGAAACATGATGAGAAATTCGACAAAACAAATGAGGAAATTAGAGAAACCTCAAAACAAATGAACGAAAGATTAAACCAAATTCACGAAAGGTTAGATAGGAGTAATGAGGGTTTAAAACAAATGAAGGAAGAAATCCTACAAATGAACAAAGAAAACTTAAGGCGAATGGATGAAAGAATTGAAAAAATGAACGAAGCAGGTTTAAAGCAGATTGAGGATAAGAAGGAGCAGTTCAATAATGAGATAATGGAAACTTTCGAAGGGAAGTTTGAAAACGATGACACGCTTAGCCCAGAAGTGGATAAATACGAGGGGGAGACAAATAAAGAAATGGAGCTGTGTTTAAAGAATATGTCTAAAATACTAGACAGCACTTCCGAATGTATTATAATAAATCTGACCATAGAAGAGAATATCCAGAAGATAAGGAAAATATGGAGAAAGAAAATAGTCAATACCAAAGAAGAAATGGAGATGAGGAAAGGTGGATTAATTAGTGCATTTAACATCCCAATTAATGAACGAAGGGAGTTCTGTAAAGGTATGGAATATAGAAGAAAATTTATGAAAATAAACCATAATAGAACAATCACAAAAAATTTAAATAAATTTAAATATTATATGAAAATATCAACGATTAGAGAATATTTGACCAAGTCAATTATATCGTTAATACGGAAAATACCCGTAAAACATTTGGTAAATAGTACCGATATCCAAGGGAATGGAAAGATAGGATATACAAGTAATTATATTAGAATAGAGGAGATACGATACCTGATAATTCAAAGGGAGCTAAATATAACTGAATACCCTGGCTTAAGTGAAGACTTTGCATCAGCCGAGTTACAGTACTGGCTTTGTATCATGCACAAGAGATATGTAAAAAGTGTAGAAATTGGTATGAATACTGCAGTCATCCGGACAACGGGTGCAGTTGAATTAATGGACCATGGTTAGAAAAGAAGCAGTCAACCAGAAAAATGGGACTGATGTTATGGAAACTGACCAGGCAACCAGTTGGAAAGAAAACGGAAATATAATGAATAAATTCTAAAAATAATAAGAACAACTTATTACCAGTCTTGAAGAGAAAATACTTGGAATTAAAAAGAATTTGAGTTGCAGACTACCACAAAATTCTAAAATACAATAAGAACCACTTATTATCGATTTTGAAGAAAACAAGAGTTATTATTAAATGTTTATAAAGAAATAGTGTGAATAATGAACAATGAAACACCAAGATTACAGAAGAAAACAAGAGTTATTATTAAATGTTTATAAAGAAATAGTGTGAATAATGAATAACAAATCCCAAGATTACAGAAGAAAGCGAGAATTATTATTAAATGTTTATAAAGAAATAGTGTGAATAATGAATAATGAAACCCCAAGATTACAGAAGAAAGCGAGAATTATTATTAAATGTTTATAAAGAAATAGTGTGAATAATGAATAATGAAACCCCAAGATTACAGAAAAAAACGAGAATTATTTTTAAATGTTTATAAAGAAATAGTGTGAATAATGAATAATGAAACCCCAAGATTACAGAAGAAAGCGAGAATTATTATTAAATGTTTATAAAGAAATAGTGTGAACAATGAATAACAAACCCCAAGATTACAGAAGAAAGCGAGAACTATTACTAACCGTCTACAAAGAAATAATGTGAATGATAAATAATGAAACCCCAAGATAAAAGTTTTTACCTCAAATCTACCTATGCAAAATAAAGAAAGAAAAAATCATATGACCTAAAATACATACTACATTGCCAAATGATGGAAACAACTTCAGTAAACGATGAATGTAACCAATGTAATGTTAAAGAAGACAAGAAAGAAAGAGTATTTATGAACATAATTCATTGAAAAATAAACAGCCAAAATAATGAAATACGATAAGAAGAAGAATAGTTGGACTAAGGAATATATATTTAGTCAGAAATACAGTTATAATGATCATCACACAACAACTATTTAGAAAATATTGAGATCAGAGAAAAAACAAATGAAGAAGATACTTAGAATTACAATCACAACAAAAATGAAAACAAAAATGATTACAAATGATAACTGTCAAATTCAATATCAAAGAATGTATAAGGAACTAAAATGAAATCACAATATATGAAGGATAGTGATGAAGGAGTATAAAAGCAACAAAGAAAAAAAAAATTTTCCCAAATATTTATTATTAAATAATTAAAGAGATTATAGGAGATTATTATTATATTTTATAGCTGACTGTAGATGAATTCCAGCAGTACTATATTAAAATGTGGTGTGGGCAGCAGAGTATGAAGCCAAACAGTGCCTCTCTGAACTGTACCAACACATGTATTAGGGATTGTTAGGGAAATTAAATATTTAAGGAATATTAGAATAGTTGCAAGAATAACTTCAGTTTCCAAAAGAGTAGGACGAAGAAAACATAAAGAAATGAGTTGACAGAAGAATAATTGAGAAATACAGTGATTATAGTAATTATAAGTTGAAGAGATGTGAAACTAATGTATCATTGAATATTGTAGCCAACTATCAACAAATGATGTTTACAGACATTAAAAATGATCAAGAATGTTAATTAAAATGATGAAATGTTATTAAATAAAAAAAGGTATTAATACTAGTCTAATGAAGTTACAATGAAAATCCCATCGTCAACCATTAACATGAAATGAAGAAAAGGCATATGAAAAAGAGAAGTTTATTTGACCTAAACTTCATTCAGGTTAACTAAACTTTTTTAGGAGGGGGAGCATATGTAACGCAACAGAAATGCTAGCATTCATGTTACATAAAAACAAGGTTCACAGAATAATAAACAAGTCAATATCTAACCCAATGATAGAACAAAGATCTAATAATTACAATTATAATCATAGATAAAGGTAAATAAGGATGCAAGATAATATTAACAAGTATAACCGAACCTGTAAGTTAGATAATAGTTGATGATAAATGTTCAATGAAAAACAAACAAAAAATGAAACAATAATTTACTTTATAGTAATAACAAATAAGAATTTTGAGTTAAGAGATATTATTTTATGACAACAAGTATCATGATAAAGTTTGTGTTATGTTATACCAAATATGTATTGAGTTAATGAAAGATAATGAAACAAGTTGTATTATTCAATAACTGTTGTAGAATGAAGTGTGAAGCAGCTAATTAACGTTAATAGATTTGAATTTCTTATATGTGATCCATAGGTCAAGATAAAATTGTTATTAGATATGGAAAAAATAATTGTTTATGTAAATGTTAAGAGTTAAGATTTGATTGTATGTATGAATTTATGTAAAAGAGGCTATAGATGTGTACCAGGTATAAACACAGATAGGTCCGTTTACAATAAAAGGCCTAACAGCCAAAACCACTATATAACCACTCATAACATAAAGGTTAGGTATATCAATAAATAATAATTAATGAATACGATTGGAAGAGCTAGAAAAAACATTAAATTAATAATAATATATTATAAAATTTATACAAATTATGATAATACCATAATGCCATTATATCGATTAGTAACATATAATATCGAAAGTGGATTAAATATAAAAAAGAAAAAAAACCGGCTTATATAAAAAAACCAGCAGAATATGTGTAGAAAATAATAAACCAACTATTGGTAAAGTTACATTCCAATAGGATAGCAAATTGATAAGGAATAGACAAAAAATATATGAAATAAACATTATATTCAAACATGTAGGAGGAAAAAGTCAGGTGTTGCTAGGGACGAAAAAAGAAGAGGAAGTTGTTGATTTAACAATAATTGCTTTGATGAACTGAATGTGATGAGATTAAAAACCCAAGAAGTATTTTTTTAATCAGAATAGTCTAACTTAACAGACACAATAATTAAATACAAAATCCTAATGACAATATATATGAATCACCAGTACAGTTTAACCAAATAATACTACAGAATGAAATCTGAATAGAGAATAAATAACTGGATTATACAAGGAAGGACTTGAACCGTCCCATATACGAGAGGAATTGACGATACATTAAAACAAATAGAAAGAATCAAAAGTACCACAAATAATAATATACACTACATCAGAATTTATAACCTTTCAAAAAACACGGAACAACACTAATTGCTTCAACCGAGGGAAGAACGTATTTGGGTCCTGTCGTTGCAGAAGAAGAATCCATCGGGCTGTAAACCAATCCAGCAAGCTGTAATTCCGAAGTGGACAGGAGAAGAATTACTTTTTATTAAACCGAAGAAAGAAAACCGTACTGCATAATCGTCCAGAACAGTAAATTTATCAATCAACCGCCTACACGATTTGCTTCGTTCTAGTCTGGTAAATTATTATAATATTAATCATACTAACTACACAACACTACAAATTTGTAAATCTTGCATTCTTATCTATGTATTTTTAATCTTCCCCACAGTTACAAGAACCTTCACACCCTGAATTAAATTAATTACAAATTAAAACACACTATATAACTAAATTTAAATAAAGTATCAGAATAATCAACAATCGATTCATACAATCTATAGCCCAAGCATATGTTAATTAGAACATATATTATCCAATGTTAAAGAAGTAAACAAATAAAGAACCTTTATATATTGGCAAAATCTTGTTATTTGGAGTATGGTTAATGAGCTAGGAATAAAAAAGTAACTGAATAAGTATAGAATAATTGGTAACATAAACATTGAAATAACCTATAAGTTTCGTTGAGCCGATACTACAGCGCTTATAGCGGAATTATCTGACACCAAAGAGTGAGCGTAAAAATACAAAATTAGACAGAATTCTCTTCAAGGTATAATAGGGTTGAACGGAATTATAAAATAACTCATTAATTATTTAAGTTACAGGTACACAAACACTGATAGTTTTTAGAGAGCTAAGTTAATAATTAATTACTTACATCAATACATCCCACAACTCCAAATATCTCCAAGATTTATATAATTAAAATAATTCAAAACACATTGACATAGGTGTATGTACAAATCGACAAACCCAACAGTGGGGTTATAAGGAGAGGAAACCGATACCAGTACAATATGCACGGTTGTGTGTTTTGTGTGATACAGAATTTGTGCGTAATGTTAAAATTCTCGTGGGACTTCCAAACGAAGAAGATTTGGCATACATTCTACTGCACACACAGATTATTATAGTATAATATATTATTTTTATTATATACAAATTACAAATTTGCATGAAATAATATATTTTATTTAGTCAGACGCTTGTATGAAACATTCTCATTCTGTAGCGAAGTGCTGAACCTCCGCTCGCCCCTCCAGTGCCCCCACCACGTCGCCAGATTACGGATTTCCAACCGTCGCGTCAGAACTGGCAGACGCAAGTGCGCGAACCCAACTAGCCGAGGGTTCTTTTGTTTGTTGTCAAGTTATAGTGTAGTCTACGTTTTCTTCCGTAACGCGTTCCAACGCAGTTGCAGTTATACTGGGGCTAACACACCCATAACGCGCTGTCTGGGGACGTGAGAATAGTCTGTCGTGATTCTTTCGGCCGTCCGCAACGTTTGATAATGGCTAAACATTCTGTCTAAATACGCCGAACTTTACACTTGCTATGGACACCGTAATGTACTTTTATTTCAAGTTTTTCAACAACGTAAAGCATGGGAAAATTTTACTGAGGATAGAAAGGCTTTTTATCCATGATTATACTTTGTGCACAATGTGGATGAGTCTTCTCGTATACAGACTTCTTAGAGAAACGTAGCCGACGTAGTAGATTTTAAGTTTTACTTGATATAAAATAATAATGTGTAGGCCTACAGGTACAACATATAGACGTCCATGCTGCTTATTTCATTATTTCTTGCAGTTACGATGTATCATAATTATCATAAAATAATTAAATTTCTGTAAATCTATTAGTGTATTTTATTTTGCACTCACATTTTTCACCATTGAATACATATCAACAAAGACTTTCTTATTCTTATTCTTCTCCTCCTCCTCCTCCTCCTCCTCCCTCCTCCTTCCTCTTCAGGCTTTGAACGTTACTATGCGTTGACGCTCCTTGGTCCGACTACTTTTCTTTGGTATTCTAATATTACTTGTTGTTTCCGAATTATAAGCTAAAATTTGTTTTGGTATCCTGTTCTTACGATCTTTTCTACACGCTTTGTCTCCTTGCTTGTTCATATGTTTCCAAGATGTTCCTCAGCTGATCTCCGTGATATTCCCAAGACTCATCGTAAACTCTCATTTCACTAGTCTGTATTCGGTAGTCGGCTCTTGCATTTACCGCTCAAGTTTCACTGCCACAGAGACAGCATCGCATTGCCATCCCTTCATACAACCTCAAGAGAGTCTCTTCTGACCTTTCCCTTCAACGTTCTTCCTATAGTCCCAAACACGTTATGAAACTTCTCTACTTTTTGTCCCCATTTCTCCAATGTAAGAGAAAACATCCAAGAAATTTATATTAAACCACTTGCTTACTTGCTCAATTAATTGGTCTTCCACTACTATAGTTTCACCTTACAGGAAACCATCTTTAAAAGTCATGGTCTTGCTCTTGACAGCAGAGATTCCCAGGCCAATACATTCTAATTATCTGCTGCAATTCACAGAACTCCCCCGCAGGCTATCTTCACTGTCTGTTATTATGACCTGGTAGTCAGAATACATTAGAATTTTGACTAAATTGTGTTCATGGGAAACCTTTGTCGAACTTTCAGTCTTCCTAGTAACTTATGTGCTTCCACTCTCTAACAGCATCGTTCAAACCTATATTAAAACGTGTAAGCGATATGCTAGACATTTGTCTGCCCCTTCTATTTACCACTTCATAAGAACTTCACCGGATATCTTACAACGATTTCCTAAGGATTTTACAGTGGTTTCTGTACATGATTTTTATGGCATTTATTAGTGATTGGTATGTCTCTTCTGTCCATGATATTTCACAGGTTATTTCATCTACAATTACCAAAGGTAGAAACCATAATGTAATCGACAATAACCATATGTCTCAGGATTAATGGTTCTATGGTTTCCTTCAGTAATTGAATGTACATATTAGCATATTAATAAATTTCTTCCGGAAATGGATTTTTACGTTATTATATGTACAGTACATACGTTCTCAGAGGTAATCTACGTCTTCACAATTTTGTATATAAATTAACAAAAAGTCTATTTGTCCGTTGATTTAACCATTTTTGTTGCTGGACTGTTTGTTTACGTAATCAGCTGTTTTAACGGTTATATTAAAGCTCATCTTTTTTGTAAACAGCTTTAAAGTAAATATAGTGTCAGATCATGAACTTTCTTTTCTAAATCCTACTCGCTCTTCGAGTAAGATTCTGTCCATAATAGGCCTTATTCTGTTGTTAATCATTTTTGGCATTATTTTACACTCTGCACAGAGTAAGCTAATGCCGAGTAGTAGACAGTGGCAAGGCAGATGATCTAATATAATAGGACTATTTAAAAGTTTGCTGGCATAAACAATGTGCGTTTCTGTAACAGGCAGTTGGAGAAAGTGATAAGTATTTTACTGAAGTTATGTAATAAATTAGTAAGTTGAATGAAATTTATCGACTCGCACAATCGATACTATTTGACAATACAGATTGTTTCACTTAACGACATGGTGCAGGCAATATTATACGATAACGACCGGTATCAAGTTACAGATTTAATAAAAGGTCAAGTCGCTGACTCCGAACGGAACCGACAATTAGTCTAACACTGACAGTGGGCATTTATCATAAGTAAATATAATAAATCATATGCAAATTGTCAGTAGTAAATGTTAGCTAATAAGGTAATCAGCGGACAGCGCAAGCGGTATTGGGTTTCGCAATATTTACAGATGAACATGTGGACGGTGATTATATGTACACACGGCCAGAGTAGTTTGGTAAACACAACCCGCTGCGACTTCCTCTTATGTCAGATGGACACTGCTGTCAAGTCCAGATCATCGTACAAGCTGCACTATTCTAGTACCAAAGCCGTTTCAAGATAATAAACCACAAAAATACGCCGAAACACTCTACTACCTAGATTATAAACTTCAGTTATCTAAATGTCGAATATTTACTAATCGCTACAGAATTTTTATACTGTATATCATACCATTTTTGTAAGTATAAAGATTACGCTTTAATAAATTAACGGCCACTTTTTCCATTGAAATATGAAATACTATTCCAAGTTGTTTACAAAATATCTTGAACATCGTTAGACCAGTCAGCGTTCTCGGGTATAATAATAAAATTAATTTAAGCGTATATCAGCTCTCTACAAACTACTGACTTCACGGCTTTAAATAATTATCTATTTGTTTGGCTAAAGATTTTTGGCTGCACGTGTATAGTCAAGCGTCGTATGCATCAATACAATATCTGGATGAATGACCAATCGACGACACGGCGGCCGGGGATTTGTCCGCTTGCAGTGGCGTATCTAGAATTTGACCTGGGGGGGAACCGGTCAAGTCGGCTTCATACAAAAGAAAAATCAAGTTAAGCCTAATCAAAATTACTATGTTTAAAGTGGCTGAAAAACCTGTGATAACATCCTGAAATCGATTCCATTAAAGTAAACAGTAATAACACAATAAAATACGCGTTATTGAAACGTTGTTTACAAGATACTTATTGACTGAACTGATTTTCCTATATTTCATATTTCAAACGTATGCGCTAACGCTGTGTAATAAACCTGTCTGTATATTGAAAAAAGAGTTTCTACTACATGAGTGTTCTCAGCTGAAAAAAAACAAATAAAATAGCCCAAAAATTAATAAAATTCACCTACTTTTTCGACCCTCAGGGGGGTCCGGCCCCGTTCTTCCACCCCCGTAAATACGCCTCTGTCCACTGATAAGTATAACAGACGGTAAGGATGCTATTCCAACAATTATTATCATAACTGAAAAGGAATATCAGAAATGCTTTGTAACTCAAACAAAAAGCAAATATTGGAACTCCATTATATTGACGTTTCCGCTACACAAAACATGGAGTAAACCAAACTGTTCCATAGCCTATGCATAAGTTCGGTTTTACAATAATAACTCTTTGCTGCAATAATAGAGAAAACATGGTGTAAACCAAACTGTTCCACAGCCTATGCATAAGTTCGGTTTTACACTAACAACTCTTTGCTTCAATAATAGAGAAAAAGGTTAAAATGTATAGACTAACTACAATCTATGTAAATACACGAGCGCGGACACAAACACACAGCACACACTTTTTTAGTATATTGTTTAACCCGAGTATTCCTTACACTAAAGCTTTAGTTAACGACTACATACGTTTAGGTGATAACGCTAATCATGAAGATGTTACAAAATCTAAGTGACATATAACGTTCTCTTTCGCTTGTTGGATACACTGTTTATGTTTGGAACATGCAGGCAGAGGGTGGTCATTCATAAGAAAAACTACCCTCCTTAATTCGGGGTCGGATCTAACTCTCATGAACCATGCTTTAAACCACTCTGCAATTTCCACCCACAAAATTATAACGTAAATGTTTGTTAAATGGTGTCTATAGTCATGCGTAAAGATCATGAGCATATGCTTACAATGCCATTGAATTACGTTAGCATGAGGACGTCATTGCAGTACCAGTTGAGAGGAGTCGTTAAAGGTACTTTAAATATCGGATGGGTAAGCAACATAAGCTCCCATATTTTAGTTTAAATGCCCCAGTGGTTAGGAAAATACTAGTTGTTACAAATTTTATGGACATAATAGGAAACTATTTTTTACTAAATGTGTAAAGAGGATATACATTTTACCAAAGCTGTATTTGGGTATAATGTACATCGGTATGTCTTCTTAACTCGAAAACACTGCACGATTTTACCAAACATCGCTCAATCGATACTTCTCATCGACACAAATGCCCTAGGCAGTACGCTGTCTCAGAAACAAAATAGTGATTTTAGACGTGGTACTGTCCCGAAAAAAAAAATTAAAATTGTCACTTCCCAGCTAGGGATATATCTGGATATACCCGATTCGAAAAAGCCATGTTATGTGTTTGTCTACTATGTGTGTGGTGCTGTAAATCCCAACACGGCTGCAGATAGTTTGACAAATAAGCACCATTCGATTAGTTTTGAAGATGGCAAGTGACGACTCCTACATAACATTTCAGAAAATGAAAAAACGACGGCTGATGGACAGCGTTTTTTGGAAAATCAAGTAAAGCGTTGTAACTCTTTTTCGTACACCAGATTTTTTTAATTTTTCTATTTTTTTGTAGCTAAAACGATTGTTTTATTATTGTTTTACATGAATGTTTCGCCTCCTGCAGCAAACATACGAGCTTCGATTTTCAAACAATAAAGTCTTCGTAGCGCGGGGCGTTTATTTTTTGATATAATAATTTTGTCATATCTGGTGTTATGTTGTAAACAGCAAACTCTGACATTAATATTTAATTCTGCTTAATTGGCATATACTGTAGATATTGGAAATCAACACTTTTCAGGACACACAATTCTGTTAGAGGAACGGTATAAGCGGAAATAGTTCTTGGACAATTATGTATGTCGTGTGCGCGCGTGTGTATGTTAACAGTTTATTGTACAAACAACTTTGTTTTATATAGTGCTATAGTGTAAAATACGAACAACGAACACAATACAAATTTTTACGTGAACAGGTCGAGAAAGTTGTGACAGCAAGATTGCTTTAGTTAATCGACTAAAGAAATAGGCCTATCAGTTTATTAAGCTTCCTGAGTTAAGTATGGTAAAGCTTGAGTACTGCGATAGAATAAAATATCTTTGCTATTGTTTAATACTATGTGTCGATTTTAATCCTTTATAATATTATAGTACTTACAATTTGTCGGTAAATTTTATAAAACACGAATTAAATGGACGTAGTTCATATAATGCTTGTTTTTCCGTAGGTACGATGTAGTACAAAACCCTTACGATTTTATTACCTCTTCATCAGAGTTGTGATTATTCACAACCCTTACTGTCAGAGTTGTGATTATTCACTTAACGCCAACATGACTAATTAGTTGGAGAACATTTTCCTTAATTCATAATCATCTTTTTCTGTCTATTCCTTTCCGCTTAATCAGGCTTATGTTTCACAAGAAAACAAGCTGTTTACAAGTAATGCCAAATGCCATCATTATTTTAAAAAAAGAAACAATTTGTAACCTGTTTCTAAGTTAACGTTCGATTACGTAGAAAAATTGGTTAACTATGAATCGAAGAAGTTAAATTACCTCTTACATTCAGGGTTTCTTTTCCTAGCCATAATTAGCTGTCGTAGTTTCCTTTTTTGCCTCTAATGAGAAGACCTTAGATTGGCGTTTCTATTCAAGTTGTTACATCCTTATTTTCTGGCTCAGTTTTTAACTAATACGCAACCTACTTGTGTCTAGTGTTTCTTTAGGCTCCGGATACTCCGGGCACACATCCGTTAGCGTCCTTGATCACAGCAAGATGATACAGTGTTTTAATTTCATAGAACCACTTCCATATATATTTCTCGTTTCAACTAAGACAGCCAACGGCTTCCCCACTATTCTTTGTCACTCTAGTCATCCGTTACTTTAACTCTGTCCTTTCTACATTATTCCCAAGATGTATAGTGGTGCCTGTAAAATTTATACGTATAATACTTATATAGTTCTCGTTTACAGAACTATGCAGTGTAAGGACTGACGCGTACTAAGTTGAATACTGATTAACTCTAATCAGGAATTCATAGTCACGTTAACTTATTGCTGAACGGCAACCAGCGGGAAGTCAGTAGACACAAACTGTCCAAACAGCGAACTTTATGCCGCGACGGGGCGCAGAATCCAGCTCGAGCTCTCGTTGTTACCTACCATACTTTTGTGTAAAAATATCCGATATAAATCAGTAAGACCCGTAGTTGTAGTGGACACAATCTAGGTAACCAATATTTTAATATCGTATTCCTATCTGATTTGAATACGCCTCATGAACAGTTCAACAGTCTAACGGGCGGCTTGTTCGAAATTCTGAAGAACTTTAATCAATATTCAAATTTCCATCAACATAAAAAAATCTTGTTAAAACTGGTGTACTTTGTGGGCAGTAAATTTGTATATTTCGTGTTATGATGGGTAGAACACTTCACAGGTTTTGAGGTCGGGCTTCCCAGTCACATAATAGGCCTACTTAAAACCTTGCAGCTAGGCTTAGTCGAGAGTTCTTGCAGCTTGCTCTCGATGAACAAGACCAGTAAAAACAGTGACTTCCTGATATCACCGTGTCAAATTCTTTTTGTTGGCCAATCTCTTCCCATATTTTATTGGAATGAAAAGTGTTACTCTCTCTAATGTTGAAATGGAACGGATTCATTTTGAATGTAACGCCAGATACAAATATTATTTTTTCTTAGATTTTCATAATCAATAGCATTTATGAAGTGATAAAACCTAAACTTAATGCATACGAAATAACTACCAATCGCAAGTACAGCGAAAAATACCTGATTTAGTTTTCTCAGTGACAACGTAAAAAAGTGAAAGAACCGATTATATTATACATGTTGATGGATCAGTAACTGATATGAATGAGAAGAAACGTTACAGAACCTGATACCATACTACGGACGATGGCCTGCGTCAGTTGAACGTCGGGAGTGAGGCAAGTACACGAAGATGTGGAAGAGTCCATACAGTTCCGTGAGAATTGTTAGCAACTTATAGAACGGTGCAAACGAAATACTGCAAGTGAGAGAATTCTCGTTATGGATACGCGTATTGGTTAAAATTTTATTCTCTAAATTGTAAAGCTCTCGATTCTTTACGCATGTAAAATAAGAGAGATGTTCAAAGCCGATTAAGACCGCTGTCATGAGTAAACGTTTTTGAGTGTTACATAATCAGTGTCGTGTTTGTTTCGACCTTTTGTATTACTCCAGCGCTGATCGCGTAATGTCGATATGTTTAACTTCCTGTAACACTCTGAGCGGAGTTTTTAAACAAACCCACTTGGTTATTGATACGTGCAAAGTGTGTATTGACTGAAAACAGCGTAATGCTTTCGATCGTTTTTCCCGTGCAAAGTGCTGCATGTTTATTTTTGTAATGTACCTGATAATGGGAGTAAACAAGTGAACAATAATTTAGAACGGGTTGATTGAAACGGCCGGGGCATCAATCCAATCAGAGTAACTATTCAAACATTGTCGGAGCTTAATAGCAAACTATAGATTTGCAAACAGCAAACAGTACCCATCGCAAGCCGCAAATAATGTTTGTTTCAGTATAGTACAATGTACAATGCAGCAGCGAGGCTCGGGGCCATGGCTGCCGGCTACGCGACCAATTTGCTCCGCTGAATATATTGACCGCTGCCAGCTATCGTATTGCCGCTGGACTCGGCCAGAAAAAAAAGATTGTATATATTCGCCCTTGGGAATCAAAACTTATACATCACCATTTCTGCCCTGCTCAGCATCCCGTTCCCATTTGTTGTATGCCAACTTTACAATGCCAGCGCGCTGTTATTCAATATTTTCACACATTAAAACGCGAAACTGTTGTAAACAAAACTTACAATGTTCATGAAGTTTTTATTTAATATTTATTGTTTTTAATAATATATGTATGTACAAAACAACTGTGTATTGCCAACAATATAATTTATACATAGAGATATACACAGCTGACGACAAACATCCTCTTATGGACCTATGGCATACCAATGCACACTTACCTACAGCCAACACACACACACTCACACACATTTAGACTTCATATGATCTAAACAATGAATAATACAGGGTTTATGTAACTGCAAATTTTTTATTTTAACGACTCCACATTTCGTCACGCGCTCAGATATCTTCCTAATGAGTACTACATATGAAAACATTTTATTCTAAATTTAAATATAGCCTAAGTGAAATAAAAAAGTATTAATTACCCTATATATTCATGTTATCACGACTCATTTTAACTAATAATAATCTATACAAAAAAATGGATGTTTCGATGTCTTACCCCTCTTTTACACGTACTAAATTATGTATACATAGCCCATATAAACACAAATATATACACACACACACATATATACTGCGTATGTACATATATACACACATATATACACATAGTGTTACTTAGTAATTAATAAACGATTTTATAGCAAGAATACATTCTTATTAAAAATTATATCATGTAATATTGTAATTCAATAAGTTTAGAAATATATGTATGTCATATGTATGTATGTATATATATGTATGTCAACAATTACGTCACTCAGATATAGAAACGAAAACTCACTCACTCTCTCTCTCTCTCTCTCTCTCTCTCTCTCTCTCTCTCTCTCTCTCTCTCTCTCTCTCTCTCTCTTCTTATACATATAATCATTACATATTTACGTAATAATTATATATATGCACACACACAATATATAGGCTATATACGATGTGTGTGTGTAATTGTTACAATATTAGTTTTTTTCTTCTACGTTGTATGTATTATAGTGTTTTGTTTTAACATACATATTGCACATTTACGAATATTTTACATCAACAGAGACTGTAACATTAACGAAAAATCTATTTGTATTTCGAATTACATGTTTCGATTGCTATAATGTTTACGTATGCTAATACTGGAGTTGTTCTGACAGGTACATTGAGGAGTTTTAGTGTTTATATTCATAAATACTAGAATTATTTTAAATCATTATTTGATATGTTAAATAAATCATATTGTATTTTTGTTTTTCAGAAAAAATCAATTAATATTAAAATTAAAATTTATCATAACTGCAATATAGGCCTATATCCCACATCCATTATAATATACCACAAGAACTGCAAGAAACATTAAATATTCTTGATACTATACAAAATCACGCACGCGTACACACACACATCAAATACGTTTGAAACAAAGACACAAATAAATCAGCATTAACTAACCAATAATTTACAATGTTGACAATATGCTTTTCGACGTAAATATTCACGTGTAGTCCTATACATATCAGCAACCGAAACGCAATATAAGCTTCCAGCGCGCGCAGACACACAAAATTATATATAATCTATACATAATTGTATAATAATTACACACACACGCGCGCGCGCGCGTATACGTAAGTATTACTTGTCCAAAAAACAGCCAATTTGGTAAACGTTCGGTATGTTCTCAGTTCTGTATATTAATATGTGGGTATTAAGTTCCTCTTCAGTAAAAAATTCCTTTGTATTGCTCTTTAACATGTCCGTCAGATACCATGTGGCAATGAGGATGTCTGACCGCATGCATCCGCGCGTAAGCCGCTTATCTCCTACGCTACTTCATCTGGGTGTAATAATCAGGACTTGTCTAAAAGCGCACATTTTCGGCTCATTATAAACAAAGTATTACTGAGGAAAAAGCTCTAACCAAAATCCCTGGCTGCCTGGTTGGAGATGAACAATGCGTCTGTAACTCATCGATTCCAAAGGGCAGAACATTTAGTAAGCTAATGTAAACGATTGTATCGAAAGAGACAGGCCAAGAAGACATTCTTATAAAGAAATTATTGCGAATAATGAAGTCAGAACATGTAAAATAGTCTGTAGGCTAATAAACAGAATAAAAATAGGAAGAAAACGATTTACCAGATTGTTGATAGCATATCTGTCTGAACATATTCCTACGAAAAACAGAACTTATTTCATTGACACCAGATCAGTTTTACTAGATAACTAGGAAACGGAAACAGTTTTTTAATATAATACGGAACAGCACGTAAATCGTAATTTTTTTCTTACTTAGTATACTTTTATATAAAAATTATTTAAACAAAAATTCTAATTGTTAACGGTGAAAAATTGATTCTATAAAGATATAATTTTATATTGTTATTAATAATAAAACTTTTTACAAGAATATATTTTATTTTGTAAATTTATATCTGATGATGATAGTTGAATTACTATCGAAACATATGTAATTTACAAAATAAAATATATTCTTGTAAAACGTTTTATTATTAATAACAATATAAAATACATAACAAGAAAAATTTGAGCATTTATGAATAAAAGATATAATTTTATAACATAAATAACAAAATTCCATTTACAATTTAACAGATATTAAGTAACTTGTAGTCTGAATGTTACCTGTAATCTACGAAGACATCCATTTAAAATATATTAGTTGTTTAAAAATAAAACTAATATTTCTGTTTCACTACTTAAATACATGTGGTCAAACATTTAAATAAACTAGTGCTGTTAAATTCCCGGACACGGGAAAACAAAGACTATAAATGTCGCAAACAAGCACTATCAAAGTTAAAAATACTAATGTAAAAATTAGGAACAGTCGTTGGAACAGGGATTTCTGAGTAACTTCACTGATTGAATCGATCAACGGAAGAATTCTCAGAAGAAGAAAGAGAAAATTCTCAAGCAGCATAGAGAGGCGGGCCATGTCAAATGGAACATTACAGATTACAGTGTAAAGACAAAATTACGATTATGAACAGGACAAAAGAATAGAGAAAAAAGCTTTCACATTTAAAACAACACACGTAAAGTGTAAATGTTTACTAGGAACACAAAATGGTTTCTAATTTGCAATTTACATTTTTATCATAATTTAGTGTTAACATATATAAAATTATTTTCAGAGAATTCAGGTAAAGAAACAAAGTGGAAAGTTGTCCTGACAGGCCGGCTGCGAATGACGAAACCTGACGCTAAGTAAACCAAGGTGGATTGGAGCAGACGACACCTATAGCCTACAACGTCACTTGTTTCAGAGAAACCTTGTTTTTAAACAGAAATTTCCCGCTGTGCTGCAGAAATCTAGTCTTACCAGTTTCATTACATCTTTTCTGGTTGTTATGTGGCAACGTACCGGCAGTTAGTGACATTTTTACGGAAAAAATGTGTGTGTGTGTGTGTGTGTGTGTGTGTGTGTGTGTGTGTGTGTGTGTGTGTGTGTGTGTGTGTGTGTTGTATAAATATAAATATTTTATACACGTGTGTAGCCTTGCTTAGAACTTAGTGTTGTTTCTCCGGATATAACTGCGTCGCACTTCTTGCTGTTTAGACAACTTGTACAACTCTCCTTCTCTCTCATTCAAAGTCTCAGATTCTACTTTCACACTTGAGAAGAGGATTTCGATATTCTATTCGAAATTAATAATAAAGAGGATTAATAATAAGAGAAATTATATTAAAGAGGATTTCGATATTAATAATAAAATATCGAAATCCATACAAGAATGACAAATATATATATATATATATATATATATATATTGTAACAGTTAAGTAATCTTTTGATCTTGTTATGGTTTGTTGTTGTTTCTGGAGAATATATTTTCTTTAACGCCCCATGTTGGGCGCCAATATGTAATAGTAGATTAGTTTATATATTGATGTAGTTTTTGCCCCAAGTTGCTGGTGCCAATCTGTAACAGTTAATTTTTTTTATCCCCGTTTCGTTGGTGTCAATTCTATGAAATTAATAATATTTGTTTAATATAAATAAATAATGGAATCTAGTCCCTTTAACTTCTGTAACTTTCGTTTAATAATAAACAATTATGTAGGTTATTTTCCAAGTTGTTGAGCGCCAAATTGTTTAATAGAATAAACAATTAAAAAAAATAAATAAATAAAATAATAATCTAATTCTTCCAGTTTATTTAGTTAATTAGTAATTATTCAATCACTTGGTTGAAGAATGTTCACCTTATTCTTGTTGTATAAATTCAGTAAAATTGCAATTAAATTTATACCTATATTGGTAGTTCTACCACTGTATTCTTCTTCACTTCTGCTTAATGTTTATTCAGAAAATATTTATAGTCTTGATTTTTCTTTAAAATTCTTAAATTCTTTATTAATTTTTCTTCCTTTATAATATTTAATTAACTTACCTATCTGAGTTATTCAAATCAAAAGTTGTCCCAAAAAATAGGTGTTGCCAACCTCTCTGCTATGGTGACAAACAACACTAATTCAAATAAATGAAAAGGAAAAAATGGTTAACTACCAAAATTAATAATAATTATACATACAGATTAAATTCTTCAATATTCTTTTATTTTTTCTCTAAAATTCTTATATTTTTTTCTTTAAATTAAATTAAATCACTTTCATATTAAGTATTTGTCCAGGATAGTAAATTTTTTCAGCTCAGCGGGTGGCACTCCTTCTTGTGTCCAGGCAGAGATTATCAGTTAAATATTTATGGTTATTAAAATTTTGTGGATTCTTTTCACTACAAGAATATTAACGAAAATACCTTTTGTGAAGTACAAAACGTCATACAAATACAGTCAAATATAATATAAAGTAACAACAAATTAAATCTAAAATACAAATAGTTCGTTTATGAACCGTGTCTGCTTATAGGTTAGAAAGTGTGTGAAGAGGTTATACTCTTTCCAAATATTTTAACACACAAAGAACTATAACTAGTTCATTTCAAAAAATGAAATAATTATAATAATATCAGTGTCTCAATTCAGTGAAAGTGTTACACATAATTCATAAGTGTGTTGAAGTGTAAAGGTGAATTATCATCAATCGTTATTAATTCGTTTTATAATCTAATGTTTAGTCACAGTAGATTCCTTTATATTTGTTTTATACTTTTATTTGAACACTTTAACACCTTTCTTCTATTTTAAAATAACTTGACACTATATCCTTCTTCAATTATTCTTCTAGTTAGGTATCGTTTTTACCCAACCTATCTTCAGTTCGATCGCAGATTCAATTACCTCGCCCGAGTTGTATAGAGGTTTTAATGTTTACTCTTTGAAATCCAATAATGAACTAACTCGTCTCGTTACAAATTTGGTCGTCAAAACGCAAAAGTGTAAAATTCGCATTGGTGGAAATTTATAACATCGTTAGACATGGCGTCAATTTTTTTAGACAAAAAATTAATAAAATTTCTTAAAACTAATACAATTCTCTTATACAATTTACAATCTGAAAGATAATTACACCATTGAACAGCTTTTTTGTTACAGATTAATTTGAAATCTTACGTGACTAGTTTATGTTTAGTAATTCCAAAATTACATTTTTAAGAATGTTGCCTACTTTTACAAATTAAGTTTAACTAGTCCTTTCGAATACATTTCTCATTCCTGTTATTGTACAACTAAATCTATGATCACAAAATGCCTTTTTATCTTAGTAATTACTGGTTTGAAGATCAATTCTTTTTCAAATCTTTTGCTTTCACCATAGGCACTATTTGGCCTAGTCTCCCTTCTGCTAAAACGTATCCTATATAACAGTTTTTTCTTAATCTTATAAACATTTAACCTTTTGTATGTAATCATTATGAATACTATTAACTATTACAATACATTTAACAGTCCATAACTAGTTTGATATACTGTATGACCCCTTCATACCATTCTAGGTAGATGCAAGTCCTTGAGTCATACCATGTATTCTTAGTTATTATTAATTATTCATTATGAATCTTTTATAATTACATGTAACTTATTAAAGCAAACACAAACACAATTATTACATTAAATAGTCGTTCATACATTAAATTATATACATAAAATGTTCTTTTCTACCTATTAATCGGGCATAAGTTCTTTATGTTAATTGTCTTTAATAAGTCACATTATTATTTGGTTTATATTATTCTTTTATCTGCTTATATCACAATATGTTAGTTTGTATAATGTTTACACTTTTTAACACCATATATTTTTTGTAACATTACTTTTTACATTACTCTTATCCTATAACATACCCTATTAAACTTTCTTATAATTCTTATAAAATCTATCCATAATTACATCTTTATTAGCAACAGTCATTATCTGTAAATAGTTAGGTGCTTTTTAGTCCCAATTACATATTATTTACGTAGTCATATACATTAACGTAGTCATGACGTAGCGTAGTAATAATGAAGACGACAACTTACTGTACATTACAACATAAACAAAATAAAGTAAAACTGGTATACGTTTTTTCTTAGCTTCTGCAACTGCTAATTGTGTTAAATGTAAGAAGTTTAAAACTTCGCCTTAATTAGTATAGTCTGTAAAATGTCCAGCAAATGGAACTAATCTGCCTACTCATTTTGTCTCACAAAGGAATCGAAATTTTAAAATAAATTATTAAACACGAATCGGAACACCCAGTACAACAACAGGCACATCTAAATTTCGAATAGCAAGCAAGAAACTGATTAATATAGAATGTGAATAAAACTAAGTTGCCGTGAATAAATTACTACACCATAAATAGGCCTATTGTAAACCTATTTGGATAAACTGCGGGCTGAGTAAACATTAGAAGGCTACATCTTTCTTACCCGCTAAGACATCATAACCTCAAAAACAAGGATAAAAATTGGAAGTATGTCCGCTAAACATACTTCCAATGCGAACAACTGGCAATGTTTACACGAAACGATTTCGTATTTGCATGAAGCTATAGCGTATCAAAATTGAAAATTTTTGGACTGACATAAATAATTAACCTAATATGTAACCTGACAAGTAGATAATTACTTATTTCATAGATAAGGCAGATAGTTTCAAGTAGATAGGCACTTTATTTTTAATTTTAGACATTTATTATTTCCTTTATCCCTCTTAGAAGGGGGGATTCCAACCCCGAAAACCCCCTGTCGTTGCTCCACTGTCCAAGACTCATAACGGACAGCCCTATATGGACCTAGGCTTATCACGCTAATTTTTTTTTCTTTTTTTTTGGCGTGGTGAGTCTGTTGCTCATTTCCTGGCAGTAATTCTAACCTTCTCTGCCGGCAATCATAGTATCCGGTCATAAATAAATAGTTTCATAGATGGAAAAAACACAGAAATGATGTTACATAAGGTGGGTGACAGCAAAGTATTACAGGATTCTCTGCAAATCCACCAAACAGGAAATATGTTCTCACTAACTCTAACATGTAACGAATTAGTGACTAAAAACAAATGTATTCGGTATATTAGGTTTGAATATAAATGAATAGTGTCACACACCCTATATTTTACCGGTTTTCCTTTAATTTATGAATAGGCTTACTAATGGTTGTATGAATTTAATAACTTACGTAAATCCGTAATTATAACCGGCTGTAGCCCAAGAACTTAATTTCAAAAGATTTATAGAACTGATTATTTCTCAACTTTATATATTTTTTGTTGTCTTCAGCTAGTGCATAAACACTTTCTGTGGTGTGTGTGTGTGGGGGGGGGGGAGGGGAACGATAGGCGTATAGGCTACGTGTTGCGGTGTTATCCTTCAATATCACTGACCTAGTCAGCCTTATTTCTGATGCTTATAAATGCATCTCCCTTATCCGTAAACACGTGCTCCCTTGTTGAACACACCGTAACTAATCCGGGTTGATCCAACCACTCCGGACAGGAAACAGTCGTCGTATTTATAGACTTAAACTCAGCTTTATAAGCTTTTCTGCGCACTTTTTCGTTCGGGGAGATCAAAATTCAAGCACAAGATTCGATAAAAAACTCAAATAACCCGTCTCTTTTTATGTTGTATGTGGCTCGTTATTGTAGGCCTACTGTTTGAATTACCGGCTAGAACGTTTTACTTGAAGAACAAATAATATGTGTAAATATTTATTAAAGAGTGGGTCCGCATTCTTTGTGGTGTTTAGCGACTCGTTCAGCGATACCGCTTATTGCACGAAAGTAACTGAAGTTGATTTTCTTTTGTCATTCTATCCTGTCTGTATAAATCTTGTTTTTTATTTTTGTAAGCTATTCGTAACAGGTACGGTACTCATAAATTCTATTAAGCCTGCGAAATTTTTTTGTTATATTTGGGTCTCACATTCTTTATGATGTGTTGTCACTTCGTGGTCTAAAAATTTGTGTATATGCCTACACGTCTGCTTTAAGTGCAGTATGATTTGTAAAAGTAACTTTATTCTTCGGAGAGTCACAAATAATTAAAATTACCATACAGCAGAAGAGGGAGATTGGTCAACTTAGAATATACACGTTATTCGATAATTTTTCGCTGGCTTAATAAATTCTCAGTTTATGAAGTTTTGCCAGAATTATCATGCTTTCGAAAGGAAGCAAAAATATTTAAGAGGTGCTGTACACTGCTGTGAGGAGGTAATGCCATTTACCATCTCACCTGAACATCATAAATGGATTTACGAGGTTAAATATACAGTATATACAAAGTTTCCAAACTTTTAACTACGTCAAAGACACACATTACAGTGGAGGCCCTAGAGGAAATGCATTTTGTTGATCACGCCAGAAGAAATAGTTAACACGTTATGTTGGCTAACCACTCAAAGAAAGAACCCGATACGGTTTTTTTTATAATACAATTTAGTCCTGTAAAATATAAAATACTGATAGTAATGAAACTAACTTAACGACTGTAACTAAGAAATTAAAAAAAAAAAAAAACACAATTTAGTTACAGTCCTCGTTCATTGGAAGCATAATTGCGTGTGTGAATTTAAGAAACAACTGAGCCGGAAGTTGGTATGTTGCATAGATGACTATGTATAATGAAAATTCAGCGTAATTTATCAGATTAAAATAATACAGATACTATTTATTTGCAGTACGAAGGAAAAAGCTGCAATATACTAATTATTTATTTTGTAATATCCTTCTTGAATTATTTCTTGTCCATTGCGCTCTTAGTGAGTAATCCATCATCTTTATAATGAAAAATTCATCATCCGCATTGAATTTATAGTTTTTTGCGGTCTCTGCGCATTGGTAAAAAATTTGTATTTTAACAATTTGAACTTTAAAATTTTGTTGTAAACTATTCTTTGGCATCCATAATGACATATTTGGAGCACAATGCGAGACATACGAGATATTTTACCTCGTAAAATATTTGAGATATGAAACAGCAAGTCATATAAATTGTCGTCGTGTCAGACCCACAAGTAATGTCACTGTTTCCAAAGTAGAATGGGTACAGCATGTCCAGAAATGATTGGCGCCGATTGTGGTGACTGAAAAACGAGCAGAAGGAAAACTAACTCTCCAAAAGAACAACACTACTAATTTAAAATAAAAGTTGGTTGATTCAATAATGATTTGTCAGTTGCAGATAGATAAGAATATCAGTTGTAAGAAGATAAAGAAAAAGTTAGAGTTCTGCCAATTATGGTACGTGTTATATGGCAATTTCTTTCCATTTACGTAGCCATCAACGAATTCCTAGCTCTTGGACTATTCCCCAAAAGATTTGAGAGATTATATAAATACACTAAAGTTACACTAACGAAAGCTACATCCATAATAACAATATATCCGTAAATTATTATGGAGCATGCGAAATCGGTCTTCAAAGATTTAGGAAATAAATCTACTTTGTTACTGATAAAGTAGGTACATATCTACTGAGTAAGTGTCTGTTTACACAGACATACACATAAAAACAACCGAATCTGTTAAAAAATCAGTAAGAACATATTGGTGAACAAATATTAGGATTTACTGCTCTGGATGCTACAGGCTGTACTTTTAATATATAAGATAATTGTCAATTGCTTACAGTCTTAGACATGGTTCGAATCAGGATACTTCGTAATGTGAGTGCAATGAACAAAAAAACACTCAAGTTAAGGAAGATGAATATGAAAGGAAAAATAGGAATAGGAAGCAAAAATTTAGAATACGAATGGGCAGTTGGATAAGGAAGACGTTAAAAAGAAGTTTGAATATTTTTACAATACATTTGACTATGAGTCAGGAACTTTGAACGGTTTAAGTTAATGGAGTGCTGAAAAAAGTGCTCTTATCTTAATACAGGGCAGTAAAGCTAAAATAATTAAACATGAAATGAGCGTCTAGTTGCGCATGCGTAACGTTGACGCGTTGTTTTCGGAGCAAACATTTTTGGTGTTCAGAACAGCTTCATGGTTGGTGTGTGCGTACCCCACTACCAGCACTGCCTTCCCTGCTCCCGCTACGACCTTCGCGAAACATTTCATGTCTTACTATTTCATCTGTACACAAGAGTCCAATCTCCTTTAAAGTATCGGACTCATTCTATAAACTCGTTGACGTTTGTAACATTTTTTTAATGTTATCAACGATTTGTTGGAGGTTAAGGTCTACTTAACAGTGTAACTAAGGTTGAAGACATTCAGACAACCCTAGTTTAAAAATCTCACATTTTTTTGTCAAAATTTATTATTACGACCAATGTCACGATCAACTATTACGATCACGTCGAATTCTTTTTAGCAGTTAAAACGCATTAATCTTAGTAATGAAAATTCATTGCCACGAAGATTGTTTTTAGCGTATAATGGTCACTTGTTGGGTAAGTCGTAGGCACGGCAAAGGTTTTCCAAAAATAATCAAGGAGAAACGTGGATAAAGAATTTGGTTTAATGAGGTAAAAAATTAAGAAAAAGATAGAGGAGAAAATACAGCGACATAATTCGCTATGGAGTAAGACAGAGAGAGAGAGAGAGAGAGAGAGAGAGAGAGAGAGAGAGAGAGAGAGAGAGAGAGAGAGAGAGAGAGAGAGAGAGAAGAGGGGGAGAGTGAAGTAGTTTGAAAGGAATTGCATTCTAAAATAACGAAAGCATTGCATATATCCACAAGGTTCACGAATGCAACTATCAGAGTACTTGTACGGTCGTCCTTAGCTATTATTTCAGACATTATGCTATCGTATTACTTCGTCCTTTATTACTTCGTTACTTCTCTGGTAATGGTGAAATGTTTATTTATTGTGTTAGTGGGAACTCCAAACAGCATTCTCTTCTGTTGCGGGTAAACTTTGCTGCACAACAACGTAAACTTATTGTTTCATCATTTCCCTTCTACCGCAAACGGATAGCATTCAACTCCTCTTCACTGAGAATAAAAACGTCTTCAAATTATGAAACACCCATCCCTCTGTGTGTCTACACTCAGTTCTAACAATGTTGTAATATTTGCAAAGTCCAAGAACAAGGGGTGAGACGAAGAAGTGTTGCACCCCCCCGCCCACCACATACACACACCGCCAGTAAATAGCCATTGGATGAGTAAATAACAATAGTCATTTTCATCTCTCTTTGTTAGTCGATATTACAGAGCGAGTTAATCCCGAGAAAATTCGAAGTTTACAAATGAAGATAAGGTAACGTAATCCTTATTCATTAATTTCATACAATTACCCTGCAGTGAATTAAAACTAGTTTTGAGGTTATTGATACCTACCCGTCACCACCGTGAGCATCAACGCAGTGGCCTGTTCTGGTTTGGGTATTGCAAACCTCCACCCCGTAACACGCCAGTTAGTCAGCTAACCACCCGGCACTGGGGTAAGTAGAACACAGGCAGGCAGACGCGCGCGCGCGCGCGTGTGCGGCATCCACAGTTCAAATTGGTGTCTGACTTCGGCAAATGGACATCATTATGTGTACCTTGTATCACGAACGGCAACCTTGTTTATTGATAAGTAACAGTTGGTATATTTTGCTAAACATTTCTGTCCAGATCTGTTCCTTTTACGCCATTCTACGATTTCGTCTGTCTAAACAGTTAACGCCTTTACATTTTGTTTCTTTATTGCAAAGAATGCTTCACACAATTAGTTGGAGTCTCCGTCACTAATCCCGTTAGTCTGCATTGTTCTTCCATTTCTATAGTCTTCTTATATACTTTCCTTTCAGAAGCTAAACAAATTCTCTAATTACAAACACTAATTTCCATATTATAGTTTGTTTATCTACATAATGTTAAACCTCCTAATTTATAGAATATTCGCATGTGCATTGCTCACGATACTTGTAATCAGTTTGATACTGTTGCGAATTTGAGATGCCAAGGTGATAAAGTGAGACAACAGATTTATTCGTCGACAACATTTATGCGGCGAAGTGACAACTCCGTACTGTCCAAGTAATCAATTTTCTTATCGATGACATTCCGTCTTCCAGTCTAAAGCTCTAAAGCTATCTTGAGACACCCAATTTCCAGTCTCTCCCAGATCAGTTTCGTTCTTGAGGACCACTAGAAACTATACTCTTTGGAAAAGTACTTCTTACTAATACATCACAAATACTGTACTGTTTCCTTCACACCACATACTATTTCCAAATACATCACAAGTACTGTTTCCTTCATCTTCACACTTCTAATCGGTTAATAAAATCTCGAAAGAAGACATACGGTCAAATACAGGTAATAAAAAGTAGACAGCAGTTTCTCATATTTTATCGTTACCTACTAAAAAGTATTGTACATTAATATTTACATAATATGTGTACGACTCTGTGTAAGTGCGACTATGTGTGTGTGTGGGGGGGGGGAAGAGAGAGAGAGAGAGAGAGAGAGAGTGAGAGAGAGAGAGTGAGAGGGAGGGAGAGGAAGAAAGATTACGGCATTCACACGTGTGCGTCTTATCCTATTCAGGAGTCGTTCTCCAATATCAGTTCACGTTCATTGCATAAAAAAATATACAACAGTATTTAGTCGGAGAAAACCACATGCATATCATTACAGTATGCCTACGCTTTCCCGTTACCACAACGTTGTTTAATGATATCTCTAATCCCTTCTAATTTAGTGCCTTGAAATCATTATAAAAATTAGAAATTCAACGTTTAATACAGCATAATACGTTTGCGGCAACGCATAATTAAAAAAAATTGAAACCTCAACAGATTTTACTAAAAATATCCGGTTATATTCTGTGGAAATTATATGGCAAACCGTTTAATTAATAAATGTTTGATACAAAAGTTTTCACGACGAGAACTAACGAAAATTATAGTTTGTTCCCTGGGCGAGGCACTGTAGCCAAACCGTTCTGCAACACACAAATATAACGGAACAAATTTAATTTATACATAATTAATTTACAATTTATGTGTAGTTAATTGAAACTGTTTTACTATTGCCGGAATGACTGTTAATTTTAAAGTGCTGTTATTCGAATAAATGCACAACACAACACATCTCTGTCATCGTCACACGGCGTCCAGTAATGAAATTATTTATAATCTGGTGCGAGTTTTAATAAATTGCTTCAATTAGTATAATGTATTCTGTTTGTAAATTTTATATTAACATGCAGTGACCCATATATTCTCTGGCTTTTTAACTGTACAGCTTATGAGGTTGACTGAAATCTCTAACGTTATTTTTGTAAGATCAGATTTCGCGATATGATATTTGACAGTAAACCACAGCATAGAGTCCATATGATTTTTACATAAACTGTTTGAGTCTACTTCGTAAGAGGGATTAACGGTTTCTTGTACTTTTAGATTAAATAACATATATTTGTCGGGAATCCTAAATAGGTTCCGTAAAGACGTGTCTTATGAATGTACAAAGTTATTTTTAGTATACAAAAATTCAGAATTCACAAAGAACAGTAACTGTGTTCTAATTACCAGTTGGAAGACTAAATGACTGAATAAACAAAGTGCGGATTAGCCGAGATCGTATGATACATTTCGCTGATACGTGACCACAGGTGGCGAACCCTTAGTTAACATTTTCCGTGTCCCCGTCTACACCAACATTAATTGTATCGAAATGTAGCTTAACATTCTACCGTACAGAATAACTCTTCATAGGCGTTTCCCATCTACTGGGCTTAATCGAGAACTCTTCTCAAAGATAATGTCTGCTTTTTTTATACAGTATATGACAATATCGTTCCAAAACACCGTTTACAAAAAAGTATATTACAGTAGGGTACTTTTATTACAGTATATTACAGTATGCACATTTTACACAATGATTATTTAAAAATGAAGTCTGTTTTTTCCCTTTCGATCTCCAGCAGTAGACTTCTCTGATATTCACGCGACGTATGTCAATTTTCTAACTTTTATTCACAATCTATTATTATTCTTTGTCTTCAGTCTGACTAATTTTCATTTTTGTCTATGCGATATGCAGCAGAAAGTGGATATTTCTTCTTGTAACCTCACACTGTCAGCCAATATGACTTAAATTGTAGTCTTCCAACGCTGCCAGTTCCTCCAGTTTCTAAACCCAAACGAGTGTCTACGTTTTCTCATCGTTCAGGACCACATTGGCTTCCCTTTACCGTAGTCGAACATTTAAGAACTAAGTCCTAATCATGAAGTGTCCTTCGTAAACCACAATGTTTTGCGTGAATTCCACATCCAACCTCCATCATAAATTGTTGCCACATCTCTCAATTATCTTCTCGTATCTACCTACAGCTTTCGTTGCGAGTCCACAGTTTCCATCATTTTTATTCCAAGTTATTAGTTATATCGGTATCTCGAGACCTTCGTAACGTATTATGAATTTCGTTGTACAACTGCAATGTGTAAGCCTACAAAGTACGTTTTGTTGTAACCGAGTGTTATGTAAGCGCCACAGGTCAAACTTAATGTAGTCAGCATCGACTTAGCAACATTATAATGCTATAACATATATTTTTTTCTTTAATGTGAATTGTTTTATTGTGCCATCAATTTTATTGCTAAAGCATATACAGGTTAATGTTTATGCGTGCAGTCTTAAAAGAATTTTTAAGTTTATCACACACACACCCACCACCATTACACATGCTTCCATTTTCTAGTCTACTACAATGTGATTATCGAGCGTTATATGTCATATATTTGTGGGCCTACACACTCTTTCGAGAACTGTTGTTTCAGAGAACCATACCTATGTACCTTTCAATAATATTAATTTTTAATGAGTTATTCTCACATATATTTTATATTTCTAACATAATATCTGATACACACCCAAACATAGACGGACGGATACATCAAGATGAGTTTAAGGTAAGAGTTCAATTTTACGTGGTTACATACATGGCTGATTTTGATAGAACAGAACTAAGATTTTGTAACCTCAATCGCAGTTACTGACAGTTTTTCTTTTTTAGTGATCTGAACGCAGGTAACAGAAGTATACATAGCAATGACTTGCTACATTGCTAACAACAAATAAGCTAATAGACAAATAAATTACTAATTTTAAATTACAACACAAGATGCCCCTTTCACGGTTTTTATACGCATCAGATTATACATATTGAAATAATTAGACTATGTACGCTTATATTCATTGTAATGATAATTATAACATTTGTATTGTATCATATTAAATACTATACTGTAATTACAGTATATTTACATATGTTGAACTATAATTAAGTAACAATACAAAACATTTTGTGTACATTTGGTAAAAGATTTATGTATTTTTATGTATCTTTTTTACATATATTCTGATACATATTTTAGGTGAAAAGTATCTGATAATTAGGCGCTAAAGTAATAAAAAACAATAAATTGTATTTAAAAATTAATTTCCCAAGTGAAGCCTGTGTCTTACGTTATTGTCCACAAAACACTGCGGAATACCTGAGAACGTAATTGTTTCACTTTTAACATTAGATATTTCCAAATGGATGAAAAACACGAAGTAACTGATATAACGTAATTAGGCTAATTGCCACACCTGTAGTATGCGTTAAAAAGTTTGCATAGGATTAGCCAAAAGCAAAATTAAGTTTGAAAAATAAATCTTTCACTACAAATTCTGTAAAAACAGAAAAGAAATGGCTCACTATTTTAAAACTTACTATTTAAAAGTCTTACTAAATGTACCATAGAAATGTGCAATGGTAATGGGAAATGTTGTCACACCTTTGCATTTACTTGAAGCGAGTTCTCAGTTTCCACTCGAACGTTTGGTAGGCCTATTGCCAGTCTATGTGTCTGTTTGGGGTACGTCTCACGATAACTTTTGAACGCATCAACCGATTTTTATAAAACGTGGCATACCTGTCCATACTTTTACGCTACAGAACTTTATTCTTTTTCAGAGTGATCCCCCCTCCAAATGGGGGAAGTTAAAATTGTGAGGTATAAAAATTGTGAAATTTCATTAGGAAGTTCCACGAGGATTTTAACACACACACACACACACACACACACACACACACACACAATATATATATAATAATAATTAAAATCTTGTTATTCCAACCGTCTATAAAGACTGTATATTGGCATTATTCCTTTAGACCGTAAAGGTAAGTATTTAAACGAGTAACGTAAAGGTAAGTATTTTGGAGGCAGTTTCTATTATTACTGTAAAGGTGTATAACGTCTTTAACTAGGTAAACTGATGAATTTCAAGTTTGCAAAATTAATGTGACGAGAGTTTTTTTAGGATACCTAATACAGGTTCTACGACGAAGAATTATTGAAATATTATTGTAAAAATTGCATTTAAATGAAGTACTATTGAACAAGCAAAGTGAGTTCTCAGTTTTTTTAACTCGACCGTTTATAATTTGTCTGTCCGTCTACTTCTCTAGCTGTCTATCTATCTGCCTGTCTGTTTTTCTGTCTATCTATCTATTTGGGGTATGTCTCACGATAACTTTTGAACGCATCAACCGATTTTCGTAAAAACTAGCATTCATGCACGTACACTTACCCTACAGAATACTATTGTTTTTGACATTGATCCCTCAAAAAATCCAAATGTAGAGGAGTTGGAGGTAAAAATGTGGGGAGTCAAAATTGTGAAAACACGCAAAAACCCAATACAGGAAAGGTCATAGAATAGGGCAAGATGTAACAGAAGAAGTTAAAGAATAAGTTTATCTGGGACAACTTATTACACTTAATAACAAAATTATTCGTGGATACGAAAACAAGAAAAACTGACGGCATTTGGTAAACGAGGTTAGGTTTTCAACAACAAAGAATATCCAGTGTCTTGAGCCCGATGTATTTAATCGATGGATACTGCCTGACCTGACTTGTATCTTCATGGATACAAGGGAAAACATGGACAAAATATCGAAAGTGTAAAGATCATTGGAAAAGAATATATAAAATGTAAAACTATCGGGTATGAAGAGAAGTGAGTAGATCAGAAGCAAAACTAGAGTGAAAGACATTCAAGAAGAGGCGGAGCACAACTGAAATGGGGTTTTCTAGGTAGTAAAATTAGACAACAAAACGGAATAAACATACTGAAAAAACAGTAGGAGAGACACATAAAAACAAAACATATCATTAGATAAAAATATTTGAAGAAACTTGTTAGATGGAATAAACATGTATTGGAGACCGTAAGAGCATAAGAGAGGCGAAACATATAGGAGCAAGATGGATGGCTACAGCACTGGATAGGCAGAAATGTAACCAGCTAAGGGAGGCTTTTGTTCAACGATGGTCGAATTTGAGGAAAAACGTTCCTTTGTCTACATTATAGTGGAAAGATCGTTATATATGTAACTGTATTATAATTAGTAACTGTAGTATAATAATGAAGCAACAAAATAATAGTGGTCTCAAGGAAGATTTTCGCAATAAAGAAGTTACCGGAATTCTATTTTATGTATAATTCTCAAAAAAAAAATTATATAAGAAACACCGAAGAAAAGAATTAACTTCTATAAGAATAAACGGCGAAAATACGCCAGAGAACACGTATTTTTAAATTTGGAGTAGATTCAGAAAAGTCTATTCTTAATTATTAAGGAAGATTGGCAGATGCCCAAAAATTGGGGATGGATATTAATCGCAATTAAGGAATAACAATGTGAACAGTGTCTTTCTATGGACTTCATCAGAGTATGAATTTAAACAAAACTTAGTCACAGTGAGATCTTCACTGTTTCGCTTAAAGGACGTGTTTTTCTTGCATTCGTCTCGTTCCTCGGTTGAAATATGCATATCGTTCCAAACGTATACGTATACTTCATACATATAACAACATATGTATAAACTACAGTGATGAAAGGACGGTACAGTCCACTACTCAGATTCCCGTGTCGCCTTGCGCTTAAATTGTTTTCGTTATAATTTACGTTTAACAATAAATCGTCCAGCGCTAGGGACCGGCGTATGTGGGTGAACAATGGACATATTATAAACCGAAGTAGGCAGTATATTGTGTCCTGGGATATACCAAATAACAATAAAGTACTGTTGTTAATGCAAGTGTAGGTTTCAAATAGTTTTGGTGTTCAAAAATTATCAGTGATGTCATTTTCCTTTTGTCGTGCGCACACGTGGGAGAGTGAGGGGGAGAGAGTGAGATGAAGCTACAGCCACTTCCATATTTGAATATGACATTTTTAACTGGTCTTATTCCTCTCCCCTCTCTGATTGTACTTCCTTTGATACTCCTTCGCTTTCTTACTCCGTCGTATATTGTCTTACTTCGTTCATACGAGTTTCTGTATCACACTCTCCTCCTTACTCTCTTCAACTCCCTCCTTCCCGATCCACACCGAATATGCCTTTTAATTTTCCAAGAAAGATTCAGCCACCTTTTCTACTACACGTGGACTCAAAACGAGGTATGAGGGGAAAAAATACAGTCATATTTAGCAACATCTACACTGAAATAGTACACTCTGTTGTCACATTTCGCCGTGTCTGTACACTTTAATAAATGTTTACAAATATGTTGTCAGTTTCTCTCTCTCTCTCTCTCTCTCTCTCTCTCTCTCTCTCTCTCTCTCTCTCTCTCTCTCTCTCTCTCTCTCTCTCTCTCTCTTCCCCTTTCCTCTCCCTCTCCCCCTTTCTCTCTCCCTTCCTCTCACCTCTCTCTCTATCCCTCTTCCTTCCTCTCACCTCTTTCTTTGTCCGCCCATGTCACATACATAGGCCTACACAACGCACGTATTTGTGCATCTGTTTGGGTATGGAACTTTTATTACAATAATTACAAATATTAATTTTTTAAATCTTTAAACAAATTATTATTTTTTAAGATTAAAAAAAAGTCTCCTGTATCTTCGGTGATCAGATAGTTAAACGAAAAATCTGATATCCTCTATACTGCATTTGAGTTACTGAAGATACAATACAAGTTCTCGTAAAACATGGTTTGGCGCTGTAATTTTAATATTTACTAAAGAAAGTAATTATTTTCTATAATACCGGTAATTAACGATACACATAGTATATCGTATATCATATATCGTATCGTATGCATTCAAGCGCGCGCGCATTGTCTTGTATGTATTAAGTATGTATAATTTAAAGTATGTTCATTTTATACATGCAGCTCTGTCACTTATCGTTCTCATAATAATATATTTTCTTCTCCTGTGATCTTTTAAATTTTATACTAACATATGATGGCAATAATTTACGAGTTGCGTGCTAGAAAATGTATACGAATTTCACATTTGTTCTTTTTTTCAGAAGAAAAGAAGTACATTTTAAAAACCAGCAATACGCGTACATGTGAAATTGTAAATTTCTAGATTCTGTTAAAACTTTGTCATGACTGTACTACCTTTGTTTCATATTTGCATCCAGTCCAGTTTGCATCCAGAATATGGTAACGAACTGGCGTAAATTGGTTCTGCTTTTGCGCTCACCGATGCTGTCAAATCGGAAAACCCCGGTTCACATAAATGTCAGAGGACAGGATTTAAACGAAAAATGTCCAGAATTACATAGACCATCCATGATTCGCAGTATAATAAGATTTACGTAAACGTCGTGAAACGTTAGCTGTATTAAGTCACACATTTTATGTGTGTACAAATATATAGGTACATTTCTGTCCGGAGCGCAGCCTGAGGCAGCGCATGCGTTTTTTGCAAAGCATAATTTTTTTCTCACGTTTGTCGTCACTGCCAGCGTCCCACACATTGCAAGGTCGCTCCATTAATGTGTGGGACACAAAGTAACATCTTTTCTAATGTCTAATTACTCACTACTCTAACAAATGTTAGCTCAGATTATACTACATCGCTTTATACAAACATTTCTGTATTCCACTACGAAGTCATCGTTACTAACGGTAATTACGTAGGTTACTATAGCAGCGTGCCAACTATTTGTTAATTGTTTCTCGGGAAAGCGAGGAATACAAGCGTAAGAAACGGCCACACACAATTGTACACATTTTTTGTTGTGCAAATTAACTGAATAAGAAGAATCTAATACCTTAGGATTTTAGCTAGCTGTAAAATTTAGAACTAGTTAGTCATGTGCGTTGTATTGGTTGACAGGTATCCGGAGTCTCGGCTGGCAAAACTGTTCAACGGAAGTATCCCAATAGTGTTAGACTCGTTAAAGCAGCATTACTTCATTGACAGGGACGGCGGAATGTTTAGACATATACTGAACTTCATGCGCAACTCTAGGCTACTAATACCGGACAACTTCGCAGACTTGGACCTGCTGTTGGAAGAGGCCCGATACTTTGACATAGCACGTAAGTGTCTCTACTTTGTTGTGTTTGTGTGTTAGGTTTATAGTACGTTTGTAAGTCAGAAGCTAAAAATACGTTAGTAACATCCAGACCTATGGTGTGATAAGAATAGTATTAATGTGTCCGTCCTTCTAAGTTACAACAGTTGTTAAACATTCAGTAAAGTGTTCTCTTCTGACATAAAAGCAGCATGGTTTCCTTGATATTCTTTTTTTCTTGTGTGTTTTAGCCTCTTCTATGTTACTTAATGTGTTGTGCAGTGGCAGCTGGTGTTATGATTACAGCGTTGCACAACCACCAATATAGAATAACTAAACTACAAAATAATATACGAAAACATTAAGCAGCTAAAAGTATCATAATTTTCAACGGAGAGCGTATTAGATCCTACGCGGCAATGTTCGCGTACAATTTAAATGACATGCGCTACTCTTCACAACTGCCCTATGTTCCCAATGTTAGCTAGGCGGTTGCAAAGTTTCTGCAACGATCCACTAGTAGCGCTGTAGAACAACTTTGTGTCATGAAATCAGCACAGCCTTCTTGATTTATAAGTTATGTCAGGTTTAGTGTTTACGTTTGTTAAAGGTAAACGTTATCCGTTGTTTGAGGGTATAAAATTACAGTAATAATTTTGTGTAACTGTGATTATGATAGTTTAATGTCTTTTAACCGATCTCCCATCCACTCAACGAACTACTGCAACCACCAGCCGCCACTGTTGTTGTGTATTCTAATTCAGGAAATGTGGGAGTTAACTAAATACCCATGGTGATCCGTAATGTCGAGGAAAAGGTCTACCAAGCTGAAACCATTTGATGCCATAATGTTGGACAGAGCGAGACAAATCACGAGACCTGTCTTTCTACCTGTCTCACCCCAGACAAATAGTCCATTCAAAACTGATAATGACCACAGCTACAACAAAACTCTTCAACTAAAATTCCGGCGACCTAGTTCATAATTCCTAGGTAACATTTTTTGTTACCATTGCTAACAGGTATCTCCCTGAGGCTTTGGATGGTTACACGTCAGACTCCAAACCCAGAGAAATAGATTCCAATTCCTCATATAATCTGAGAAATAAAAGTAGATGATTGGTACAGTCCGTATAACAGATCGCCAGAAACGCGATTTCTTGCCCTATAGCAAGGATACAGAAAATTTCACAACACGAGTGTATCTTAGCCATGTGTCTCCACGACGGGCAAGACGTCAATAGATCGCCTTCCGTTTAATGATACGCGTCGTGGGCATGTTTTCTGGAGTCGAGTTACTAGACTTGAGAATTAGGTGACCTGAGCACGTCGAGCGGGGCCGATAGTGAGAATAAGAAAGTTAGCAACCGAGTCATCTATTGAAGTGAAAGAAATATAGACAATATTTTAAGTGAAAATATTAAGCAAAACAGTGACGATAAACAAAAAAATTGGGTGCCAAATCACGAATCATCACATCATTCGACTTCATTACAAGGGGGAATTTTGATATCATCCATCACTCATAAACTGTGTATAGTGGAGAACTCAAGATAAGGTCACTGAGGGAAATCCGGCTAACGAGTAAACGGAACAAAGTGCGGAAACTCCAGTTCCCCTGTGGATTTCGAAACCAAGAGAACCTTAACAAGGGACGGAGGGATTGTTACCAAATCACACATCTTAGCTGACAAACTGATAGCTGCCGCACTTGTGTATGAGTACACACGTTTGTAAGACGACGTTCATCCAGTGGTTATTTAATGGTGACGACATGATAAACAGTTTGGTACAGTTTGATTAATGTATCAGGGAAGTACTAGTTTATTGATTATACGATCATTCAAGTTTGAAACCAAACCCCAAGGCGAACAATATTTCTATGGATAGTGACTGGTATCTTGATATGAGCCTATTTGTAAAACAAATTGCTACGGAGTTCTGTGTGTTGATCACGGTTATTTCCACAGACATTTCGGAAGACTATCAAAATGACGCTGTCACTCCATGTCTTCGTATCTAAAGAATAAGTCCCCTCACTTGTAATGATTCAAATGCCAACGGAGAAGAGAAAGTATTTATTAGACAAGTCATTCGTATACATTGAGTACGAAACAGGGATCGGGGCAGAAAACTCCAGGACGCCAAAAATAGATGTCGTATATTTAGCATGATTACCTTACTGGAACAAGTCGAAGAAAAGGTCTTCGTGCTAGGTTGTAGAAATTGATTTTCTCATGGGCAGTACTACAGCTCTCGAAGCCACCTAGCAGATGGCGTTAAACAAGGGAGCCAAAGATCGGACGATCTGAAGAGTACTGGCACATTCCTTGCGAAACTCGAAACACGACCAAGCACGAGTCGGAACATTCATCATTACTGGCAAAAATGATGTGCGAGGATAGCTTTATAGAAGCATTCACAGCTTATTGGCTTAAGGAATTTGACGACATTGGTCACTTTCCATAGGGGAGAACAGTAAACCGACAAGGGTTGATTAGTTGAAGATATAGTCACTAATCAATGATATGTAAAAATTAAATGTAATCAACGGAAATGCTCATTAAACAATGATGAGACTCCTTGATTTGTGGGTGCGTGTGTTCTGCGTGCGTTTAAATGTTTGTTTTATAAAGTAATTCACAAAATGCAGACAAATTACAATTCGCCTCAGGTAGGCCTATGTACGATTTCATCTTAAAAGTACAGATAAAATAGTAAGACATGAAATGGTTCTGCAGATTGTACTGGTGAGCAGGGAAGGCAGTGCTGGAAGTGGGGTGAGCACACCCCAACCATGCAACTGTTCTGAATACAAAATAATGCGTCAAAGCTACGCATGCGCAATGAGATCTTTTCACAGTGCTCAACCGGACACCCGTTTCATGTCTGGATGCACACACTCCTGAAAGAGTAACGATAAATATGGCAAATAATCACAAAATAGAAGAAGAAACGATGACTTAGTCAAATCCGGGTAGAACGTGCCACTAGATATGTTAAGAAGCAATGTAGGCCTATAGTAAGGGTACGAAAACAAAAATTACACTTTGATGCTCTATCTATGAGTTAGTTTATGTGTTCATATACTGCAACTTTTATAGAATAATGTACTTAATTTTTAAAAGATAAAAATACACTAACGGAAAACAGATAATTGATTGTAACTTTGGAAATTCCGTTCCAAGATTGTCAACTCATGTATTCAACTTTATAACCGTTAGTCACAAAATTCTGCACCGTTGTTCTTTTTATTTAAAAAATATTACAGTTGTTTTACAAAATCAACGTTATTACACGATCACAAGACCGTGAGTTAGAGTTATCACGTTAGTGTTAGGATTTGCATATCCCAGATGCACCAGGAGTAAAGTAACGAAGGCAAAACGAGTCTCTATTTTGCCGAATAGTTGTCCTTGTAATACAGTAAATGTAAAGGACAACACAAGTCACGATTGCTATGAGTTATGTTTTTTATTATAAGTAATCTTCTTCTTCTTCTTCTTCTTCTTCTTCTTCTTCTTCTTCTTCTTCTTCTTCTTCTTCTTCTTCTTCTTCTTCATTTCTCGGAATAGATACACTACCTGCTCCGTCTTCACAGAATACCTCTCAGTCTTGCTTTCGGTCTTCCTATATCCCTAGTTCCACAGGGTCTATACCTATACCTATAGGCTACTTTACGTAATCGTCTATCCTTCATCCTGTCCATTCCATGCGACATTTCTGAATTGTATCGTTTATTGAGGATACCTGCAGTTCGGTCCTAATCTCCTCACTGCGCAAACAGTCTCTCCTTGTACAACCCCTTCTTTGTAGGCAGCCATGATTCGCACCCATACAATAACACAGACACTGCCATTCTCTTTTATCCTTAGCATGCCAAGGTCGTTGTACCTGAAATCCGTCCAGCCTTTGACTGTGAAGAATTCTAAGAATTTATTACCAGCAGAGTTACCAGCACTTCGCAGAGGACGACGTAACACGGATGCTGCCCTTAGAGTCTGACCGTTAGTCTTCGCCCTTGTTACCCCGAGCATGAGCTTCCACACCATCCCTGGAAGGTGGAGTTGCCACGTCCGCCGGGTCCGCCGTTCTGAAGTTCTTCTGCATTTCCTCTTCTCCGTTTTCACCGCCGTTGTGGTTTTCGTCCGTAACCCTGAACACGGGCAAAGCGATATACCCCACAATACTGGGTCCCAGTGAAACATAGCCACCAACATACCTGTTGGGCCCACCCCTACACTGTGGATGCGGGCGCTGAGAAATACCTAAGTGGCTACTGGCTTCCTTTGTAAGTAGTATTAACAACAACTCACAAACAAATGTGTATGTAGGCAAATATTAAAAATATTCCTACTGGGATAACGCACTAGTGCTTAACTGCTAATGGCGTTACTTCTATCAAGAACTGTGTGCACGTCAAAAAAATATATTTTTATCAAGAATTGGAAGCGTTAACTAATCGCTCATTGTACGACCACATAAAGTGTCCATGTGAACTATACAAATCTTACGTGTTTATATTTTCCATTTGTATTTTAAACATAATTTGCGATGTAAATGTAGTTTTTATTAGGACTTGCAAGACCTGGCCCTTTCAAGATGTATAGAACATTAAAAATAAATAAATAAATAGAATCAGAAAGATTCATTTTCAACCATAACAAATTTCTCTTTATCATGACCACGCAAAGCTCAAGTGGAAACAGTGAAAATTTTGTGTTACTTACATTCCGAATAAAACAGGAACGGGAATTTGTTCGGTGTAGACGGAGCAAGGAAGAACGGCCTGTAATAACTTGGTCATTCGATGTCTACCATCTGTTGACTGTTGTCATATTAACACTATCACGTTGCCGAATGTTTTGAAAAGACAACTAAGCAGTCAGTCACTACTGGCTAGAGTCAATGCACCATGTGCAACGTCGTTCCTCCCTAAACTCCAATCCTATTCCTGTTTTATTCATGATACAGCGTGGTGTACGTCACAAGTGATGAAATCTTCTTACATGTGTGACACCGCAACTCTCGGTAATATCTTATAGCATACGTATTCAGACGTTGCAGCAGGTCTGATATTATAGAATTTTATTTAAAACATAATGTTTTAAGGCTGGCTAGTACGAATTTTTTCTTCTTTTCTGCACTCCAGGGCTTAGGCACAACGTCTGCTCCATCCTCAAAGGCTACCTTCTTCCCATCTCTTCCTTGGAACATTCTTTTCAGGTAAGCTCCTGTATCACGCACAATGCAAATCTGTCCCAGTTCACGTTGTAGGCATATACAGTATCTACATTCCTATTAAACAAGTACAGCACTTCCCCTTCCGAAAGAGTGTCATTTCCAACACCTCAATTCTACTTTCTTGCTTGCTGGTTAATGTCCAACTCTCACATACATATATTAAAACCGGTTTGATCATGGCCTTGAAAATTTTCATTTTTACGTCCCTCCTAACGTTATTTTTAAATACTTTGTGGATAATCTCATATAATCATCTTATACTTACTTATTTTGATATGAATATCACTGACACAACTATAAGCATGTTCATTCCAATATAATTAATACAACTAACGTGCTCTATTGTTTTATCGCCTATGACACGAACTAATGCGTTATAAATACTTTGATAAACGTATCTGTCCTACGACATTTTTGACACGATTAGTCCGAATGAGTTTGTCAGCGTACGCTCGTTATTATTTTTACGCTAAATAGCAAAACACCATTATTTAGCGAACAGTCACAAGGAATTTTCACTAGTTTGTAGTGACTACCTTAGCCACTGTAATCGCTTCTATTTTGTCAATCGTATACAGCATGGGAGAAAATATTGGCAGTACACTTATTTGTGTAAGACATTTTACGCTCCGAAAGTTTCGCCAGCTGTGTCAAACGCTGGCAAAACATTCAGAATGTAAATGTTACCCAGATAACAGAACACATGATTTTCGATAAGTAGTTAAAAACCTGTTTTCTGTGAGCCGCGATAACAAGTCTTTTTGAGTGAAAAAACGTACTTTCGCTTCAAAATATTTGGTGTCAGTGGCACTCGGGCTTATGAAAAAATTTCACCCGTGCCGACTGTGATACACAGCGCGACGAGTTGGAACTTGTTTTGAATATTTGTGTCAACAAAAACCCAGATGGCTATCGGTTTTTTTATTATAACTGGCGACTCGGATTAATAACAAGCAACGCACATTTTGTACCACTTTTCTACACACGTATATGTGAACTCGTGGCAGTTTTATGGCTACAGTGTGCACAGCCATCTGTCTGCATGAGAATTATATGACCGAAGACTTTAACTGGCAAATAAAGAGATTATTCCTATTTCATCACTAGCCTTCAACGTAAGGTACATGACCAGATGTTGACTGCTGTTTGATTCCTGTTTAATAGTAGTAACAACTACTGCCTTTTGATACAGCTAACAAAATGAGAACACGCTCTGCACTGTGCGCTTCTCAAACGCATATAATTTCTAAAGATCTATAATTTTAAAGATGACCGTCGATTTAAATTTCGCGCAGGACTAAAAATAACTGCAGACGATTTTAGCCATAAATATGTCAGAAGATCTCCACTAGATTCTGAATAGAGAACAAGTATTCTGTTTTCTCGTGCATCGTTTTTATAGAACACATTAGCTACCTAATAATGTAAGAAGGTTGAAAGCCTTATGGAATCCGTTTGCTTCCGTGTAACAGAAAGAAAACTGTTCCTAGATTTATTCAATGTTTCTCGGTCAACAGATCCCTATCACTTTTCAGCCTCTCATTCTTAATAAATGGAAATATAGGTGTAATCATATTTAAGAATTTACTACCCGTAAAGCTAAAATATATATATATATATATGTGTGTGTGTGTGTGTGTGCGTGTGTGTGTGTGCGTTTTTAGTGTTACAAACTAAAAGTATAAATTTTAGAGGAATACATTTTCATAAATATTAAATCCAAACGACTTTCATTATCTTTTTTTAAACAAGGCATGGAACCGACATCAGAATACAGTCCACACAGAAACATAAATCTCTTCGGAAAAATGTTTCCTGACTCCGGATTTGGACCACAGTCAGTTGCGATCCAATCGTACAGAACCCGGTCTGTTTCAACCGAGGTGACAATTTGAAACCGGTAAATTGCGACCCGGCCAACTGGATATGACATGTAAAAACTTGTAATCACTTATACAAATATTAACACATTTTGTCACACCATTACTAGATGCATAACTCAATAATTGCTAGGATACTCAATAACTCAATCTTTCACATCTTTATCGCTCATTGTAACATGTATATTACAACTACTTTCCCAGAGTACCCATAAGCTTCCGTCTTACTTGTAGACGGAAGAACCAAACTGAAGGGACACTTACATAACCAACCTAACCTAACAAAAATATTGGAAGGAAGAGGTTACTTGCGCAAGTGAAGAAGTAGCCGAATTGAAACTTCATCAAAGTTCGGAACAGGAACATTCGTTGCCACGGACTCGGTCAGTTGCGACCAAGAGAAAATGCAGGGCATAATTGACCGGGTAAGAACAGGCAAAAACACTGTCTCGTCGCACTGACCGAGTCCACCGAATTCAGAATAATTAATTTGTATAATTAATATTTACATTTGAGTTTTAGCTTAGTAATGTTTTTGTTGGAAATATAGAGACACGTATGAATGTGATCTAAAATAATTTTAGCACGAACGTTATTATAATTTAGTCGTCACTTACAAGTTGTTTTATTTTTGCACTTAACTGATACATTGTTTGTTTGCATCAGCAATGTGCAGGCAACTGGAACAGCTGAAGAAGGACCGGCCGAAGAACACGTCGTCGTGTACGTCGCGGTTCTGCGGCGGCGGCGGTGGCGGCAGTCGGGGCAGCGGTGACGATAAGCAACAGCCGAACCAGCAGCACCACGACAGCTACGAGTGCGTCGCTCTACACGTAAGCCCCGACCTGGGCGAAAGGATCATGCTTTCCGGTGACCGCGGACTGTTGGACGAGGTGTTTCCCGAGACGAACCAAGCGCTGATGGACGCCAGGTCGAGCGTCACGTGGAACCAACACGACGCACGCCACGTCATTCGCTTTCCGTTGAACGGATACTGCAAACTGAATTCCGTTCAAGCGATAACCAGACTGTTGAACGCGGGATTCAAAGTTGCCGCCAGCAATGGAGGAGGCGTTGAAGGCCAGCAGTTCTCTGAGTACTTGTTTGTGCGCAAAGTGTGATCCGACACCCTCTGACGACTTGCCGTGTACAAAGAACGCGCCTCAGGCGTTTCTCTAAATGAAAATTAATCCTAATAAAGTCACCAACCTTTTTTACTTTAACATACAACCATTTACGGTTCATATATATTTATTTGTACTTTCCTCCTGTATTATATTGTTGTAAGTTAAAAATGTAACCTAGAATACATATTTTAAATTAAATATTACTACTGTTGGTATAAATTGATTATTATAGAATTTAAAGCAATTAAACTGTATAGAAATAAGCTGTTAAAGAACACAACTTTTTCTGTTTTATTATGAATATGCGTATTAATCGATTTAATTAAATGTACGAAATCCCAAATTACACAAAATTTACAAAAATTAACTTTCCTTAAATGTTATTATTTTATACGAAATACGTTAGTGTGCATAAAGTTCTGGTCATACAGTATTATGTATTACATTAACCTGTGTGAGCTCTAATCACTACTAACATCTATGATCTTGTTATCTAATCTCACCTAAATAATTGAGTAAATAATTGTTCTTGAGCTGAAATTAGTTAACAAATCTTTACAAACTTACATTAAAAAAACTTCGAACTGGTAAATTTATTATCTATAGCAAATGAATTAAGACTAAGGAGACGGCATCTTTAAATGCCTACAAGAAGGAGAAAAGGCAGTAGAAGAAGAAACGATTATGATTATATAATTTATTAAAACGGTATTATACAATTATAATCTATAAGACAGGCGTATAGGTATATCAATTAAAAAAGATATCTACCAATTTACAGTTGAAAAAGATGAGACAATATTCTCTTAAAATCAATTTAAAATGTTCAATTCTATCACGGATGATGCTGTTCCACAGCATTGGCGAAACGTTTTGACAATTGTAAAAAAATAATAATTCAATATATAAATGTAATATTTATTAAAGATACTTGTGTATCCAGTAGAGAAAACATGCGTAAAGTGGCGTTTACGCATTCGACAGACTCGGCAGTAAACATCGTCTCACAATATTTCAAAGGAGCTCACACCAAGAAAACACATACGTTAAATTTTAAATAATCAACAAAGGAATATTTTAAAAATTATCATTTGACGAATACTTAAATATAAGATTACTTTAAAAGAACACTAAAGTTCAAAAACTGAGTAGGAAGAGGGAAAGAAGTGATTATTTCTTAATTTTGTCATTTTTTTCCATAAGTTTGTTACAAACATTGTTATTGATTCTGTTGTATAATAATCATTACAAGTTACGATTGTATGCTTTTCAAATCAAAATTATATTTGACAAATTTTATCAGTTGGTCCCTGATTTGGGATTTAACCTTGTTGTGTATTTTTATTATATCGACAGTTAAGTTATAATTATGTTGATCACTGTGTAAAACGTTTTGATTCGGCTGGTGGAGAGATGCTACCGGCCATCACTCTTGTACATAATTATTGTGAATATACAAGTTTAACTTAATTAGAACTCTGCTGTATTTGAAACATGAGAATTCCTCTCTATCACGGTAATAATTCATCTATTATTGTACACAATTAGTAGACATAATTGAACCGCAGTATATAATATCCACGTGTCTAGTTATTTTTATACAGCTGTTAGTGAGAGCGCATACGTTTCTATCTGGTTAAATGTTTACGCCAAAATGACAGAGCACGATGAAGCTGCTGCAACAGGCGGTAAAATTGTATTTACGCTCAGACTTATACAATTCAACGGCCTTGTTTGTACGTATGCGCGTGTACTGAGTAGCCTACGTATGTTTGTTTCTATTGACTGTTATTTCTTACAAATTAAATATTCTTCTTTATTTCATTTATAACATTAGCTTCGTTATTTGAATTGAGTACTTTATTTGTATTTTGTCAGGTCTAGTTTGTACATTGGCTGAAATAGAGAGAAGCGAAATTAAACACTAAAAGTGTTGTAACATCTAAACAAATTTAAATATTACAACACCTAAAATTTTCATGTTTAGTATAACATAGTCCTACACACACACACACACACACACACACACACACACACACACACACACACACACACACACACACACACACACACACACACACGTAGTAGCTCCGGATTGTTACGAAGTCTTGAAACGAACAGACGTAACGTTACGATAGCACTCTCGCTATCCGCCTCAGGCTTGTAATCGTAGGCAGACTGACGAAGATACAGACATACTATCGAAATGTACTCCAGTTAAGGTAGTTCAAAACAAATGTACGCGGCAACAACTACGAAACATACTTCACCCGCAGAAACAACAGGAGCTGCGCGCCCTCGCACTCTGTTTTAAAATAAAAACTGTAGTTTTTACTTAAAACCACTGGCAGGGAGAGTGTGTGTGTGTGTGTGTGTGTGTGTGTGTGCGTGCGTGTGCGTGTTGTAAACATACCACACGGTAGGCCTACACAGAGTTTCAAAGACACAAAACGTTGCTTGGACACTAGCAGAACAAGCCAATACTACATGTAGTAGACCACGCACTCCATCCGATGAAACCAATCGTCTAGACGATGAAGCCAGAAGTCCACATCTAGACTTTTTGGTCGACCACAGTCAAGATGCACGTCGTGCAAAAAGGTTCACACTGCAATTCGAACCTGCAACGCGCACATTTAGGAGCATTCGTGCGTAGGCTCTATCAACTTTGACGTGTTTTGAAAGCGCAATCGACTCCAGCGTGAAATTAACTAAAATATATGCCTACCTACGTAGGATGGTATTTATTAAAATTTCGATGAACTGAAACGTGTAACGAATTCTTTATTTACTTAATGGGCGAAACGTTTATTTATTTATGTCTGCATAACCGTGTTTACTGTTTTGCTTTCAGCGATATGCAGTTTGCACTGTACACGCGTTTGTTTGACAAACAATATATTTTTAATCGATGATTGGTAAATAGAAGAATTGTTGAATTAATATTGCTCTAAACGGAGAGATTGTCCAAGTGACTTACACAGTCTAGTTATATCAATAATACGAAGGCTTATTAACGGTCAACGTATATTGTTCCCGTTTTTAATTTGTTTTTTCCTTTAAAAAATTCTTTTATCACATATGTACGAACAATTTTTATTTGGAATAAAATGTTTCTAACTTTATATTTCTAAAAATAGCTGTTTTTGTTTAATGCCGCCTTGTTAAAAAGTAAAGTTCTTTATAATGCACTGCGTAAAACGATAAAATCATTTTATCGGATACTTTAATATTTTTAAATACTTTATTAATTTATTCTTAATATGCTATTTACAACAACTGTAAATGCAGTCACCACTTCGTGTTAGCCTCTGCGATACTAACGAGTACATGAAAAAATTTTGACAGATAGACTATCCGGAGAAAATTCTAAACACTCATAATTTTAATCTGCCCAAGTTTAAATGAAGTTAATATGGAGCTAAGAGAGAGAGAGAGAGAGAGAGAGAGAGAGAGAGAGAGAGAGAGAGAGAGAGAGAGAGCTAAGGTAAGAAGTAAATAACTTATACGAAATCTTGTTATTGATATTGACTGATTTATGATTAACTGTTAAAATGACTAAAACAATACTTAATTCAAATGAGACGAATTGGGTGATTTTCTGGAAACATAAGAACAACAGAAACACATAGACGGACTGTGTATGTTTCGAATCGGATTGTCTATGGACAAATATTCCGAAAAGGATTGTCAATTAACACATGTTTCGAAACGGATTGTCTATGAATACATGTTCCGAAAAGGATTGTTTATGAAAACATGTTCCGAAACGCGTCACATATTACTAGAAGTCACAAGGCGGGACTGAAATAAGGTAATATAATAATCAAAAGAAAAAACAAGGCTACTTTGTTTGCGACTAAGTTTTCAGAGTGTCGGTAGAGCTACGTGGACATAGTTTTTGAAATTTTCTTTGATACAATATTAATTCAAAAAATATTCTCTTTATTGCTTCAAATGTGGTCAATGATGTAAACGCAATGTATACAATCCCCGAATGCATCAATTGAAGTGTGTGTGTGTGTGTGTGTGTGTGTGTGTGTGTGTGTGTGTGTGTGTGTGTGTGTGTGTGTGTGACGCAGGTAGGGAGATAAACAGAGCGCGTTGTATGACCTGAGAAGTCAAGGTATTGCCTTAACTACCCTGTACTTTTAAACATCCACTGTTCAGTCACTGTCTAATCGTAATTATTGTTTGAGTTGCGTTGTTTTATAAATTGATTCCATGCAATATGAATACTCAACATCGGCAAAGATCAAGTGAACTGCATAATATGAGTTACATTTACTGAATTAAGTGTGCAATCTTTCAGTTACACCGGTTAACTAAATGCGTACTGATTTAGCAGCTAAACATAAATAGCATTATATTAAAATATTTAAACTTTTATGAACAAACTGTTTTATAAAACAGAGTACCTATATTCAATTTCCTTTTTTGCCATACGCCATGTTTTAGCTTTCAGTATTCTTTTCAGAATCGAACTGCTTCTAAAAAAGTATGTTCTTAAAACAATTTAACCGTACAAAATAATTATAATTTTTGTTTAAAACCACTGCTAAATCAGAGCTCTCAAACTAAGTATGAGTTTAAAACACCATTTAAGATTGTATTTTTCGTCATAATTATTTTACGTAAACAGTTACATTATTTAATTGCGTGTCTTTACTGTGACATCTCTCACTACAGATACGTGTTTATACCAAGTATGTTTCCGTTCTAAAAGCAGCGTTGACAAATCGGTCCTGACGCCGACGCGTCGTACTTCGAGCAGTCGAGGTCACAACGAGCGTTTTCCGCTTTCCCAAATTAATTAAATACGTTTGATGCGCATGTACATACAATAATGCACGTCTTACGTAGCACTGAAAAACTTCAAATCTTCAGAATCGTGGTGATAACCACCAGACTTGGCCTCCACTCATCTCTATCGGTTGATCTCATCTTCCATCACTTATGACCAGTACTCACGACACCCAGTTATGCCGGTGCTGATAATGCCACGAACAAGCGACTCACAGCCCGCACATACTATCGGTCAGAACGCACATTTCAGAGATATGTAAAGTCTTCGTTAAATATGAACGTGGCAACTGTTTAGTTCCGTTTGAGCGAACAGTCAGTCGTAACAAAGCCTGACCGTTGACAGATAAATGTATCAGCTTCGTCGGTCAGAATCGCCACTGTATGCGCTGCTGAATCTGTTTGCGAACAACTTTATCGGTAATTCGTGGAAATTATCCGCGAATAGCCTGTTGTAATGTAATTACATATCTGTTATTCATGTATTTCGTGTCTACTTTGTAATCGTACACTCTGTAAAAAGTGAAAATGTAGATTAAAGATGATCATCACATTAAATGTGAAACTGAATAGATTTTTTTTTATATATTACAATTGATAAATTAATTATAATTAAGTTGTTGTTCTAACTGTACATAAGACTTTAAATGTTTTGTTTCATTAAATACATTTTAATTGATTAACTGTAGACTTCATTACCTCGTTTGATTCACTCACGTTCATTACCTGGCTGGGATATGCAATTCGAATACTTCAGCCGGTTACTTCTGGAACAACAAATGCTTTATAGCTACTGTTGTGTGGATACGTTTCTTGCCATTGCTTTACGTAAGTACTGTACTTTAATGCTGAAATATTCAAGCAAATTAGTAAAGAAGATGATTACATAAAATTAGATTACGCTTGATCCAACTTAAAACTGCATGTATCTTTCTGTTTTGGTTGTTGTTACTGGATGCGTGCGTGCGTGCGCGCGCGCGCGCGCGCGTGTGTGTGTGTGTGTGTGTGTGTGTGTGGAGATAGACAGACAGACAAACAGAACATCAGCAGCGAAAACAAGAGGACCAGATAAACGGACAGAGGGAAAAACGTAAGGAAATAGTAAGAGAGAGAACAAACGGGGTCGTGTGCGAACACCTTCTAGACATGTTTAAGGACAAGTATTAGTAAGTATAGTAAGTATAAACGCGTTCACATAATACATAGCACATTAGTTTTGTATTTACTGCACACTATCATTCGAATTGAACTTTTATTTTCTTTCCTTTCAACACACTGTACAGAAGACGACGGGCTGTTTCATAAAAACCCGTCAATGTCACAAAGTGACGAAATGAAGTGAACGGAATGTAGTATTGAAGTATATAGCTTTCCACATGTAGAAACTAACCAAGAAAATTTTTAATTTAGCAACTCGTTAAAAAAAAAAGAAAAATTATAATAAAGACTTTTGACACAACTTACAAAATGCCATTATCACAAGTATCACATTCTTGAAGTATAAAAAATAACTCGTCATTTAAAAACACAATATCTGATAACTTAAGAGACAAACGAATCTCTGTTAATAATAGTGAAATTAATTCTTATTTCTAATAGCTTTCGTGTTGTTCACAATTATAATCGGTGGATTACTTTTATAACGTTTGCTGGAATGAGTATGAGGAAAAATAATTGAATAATTGTAATAGCAGCTTATAGCGTGCACAGAGAGAGAGAGAGAGAGAGAGAGAGAGAGAGAGAGAGAGAGAGAGAGAGAGAGAGGCTGAGTGGGGCGGAAAAGACAATGCGATCCCCGGTTACGAGAATGGAGAGCTTAAACAATAGATGATCCCAGAGGGCTAGGGAAAAACAGTCTTTTCACTAGTAGTGCAGCACACGTTGGTTCAGTATCGACTATATGAGGTAAAAACAAGAGAAACTGAAGGTAGGGGTTTTGGAATTATGCAAGCAAAAGGGTAAATAGAAGAGGAGAGATTGTTGCAGTGGGGTGGAGGTAAATGCCTGCGGGATGCTGGTCTCCATAGAAACGTTCCAACTCAATATAGCCTGGCAAGCAATTGGGAGAGCTCTCGAGTAGCCCGAGGCGGGTTCCGGAGTAGGCACCTGACCGCCTGGGGACTTCGCCCCGCAGCCATCCAGCTCTAGCGTTCACTCGTCTCTTCTGCTGTTACATTAACATTGCCTTAGGCTGGCAGCCAACCTTTATTATATGTTCCTTCATTTAAAATAACACATTCAGCGCTCATATGAATACATTGAAAAAACATTTTTCATTGCGTAAAACCATATAATCATTTTGAAATTTAAAAGTTCTACTAAATCATAATATATAGTAAAGAATAAAGGAAAGGAAAGACAATCACACAGTACTGTAATTTGTAAGTAATTACAGGGATCATCTTTATATACGCGCAGGAGCGCGCGTGTGTGTGTGTCTGCGTGTGTTTTGTTACGGAGACAAAGAGAAAGAGAGAGAGAAAGGATTCGTTAAATTTATTTATTCATGAAATGGTGTTTTTTCGTACCTTTACAATACAAAACTCAACATTTATAATTTTGTTAATAACAAAATCAGAACACTTTAAATTAAGAAATAAATGTTTCGTTTACTGCCAATTCCTCTCAACTATATTAACATAAGGAGATACAAAAAAGGTATAGGCCTAACCATAATTCAATACTATGTGACAAAATTCATGAAGAAAAACTTAAGGCAGGTAGGACTTCGGTTTACTCATTAACCGAATAAACATCTACAATTCACTTTCTCGTCTAAAATTCTTTTGAAGAAATTCAACCAATATGAGACAACACAAACGGTGCCACGAAACAACAGTTCACGTTTGAACCATCATAAGCTTGGAAAATAATCGGGAAACGCTGAATCGGATTAAATCTACAGTTGATTAAATAACTGTAATTTAGAGGAAATTTAATTAATTAAATTATAATTAATAATATTAATAGTGTCTCCCTTTTTCCCACGTCAGTACTTTATGAGGGTCAGACAAGATAGGGTGCCCATTTGAGCCGTCTGGCGTACAAGGAAGGTAGAGTGGCCAGCACTACCCCTACCCTACCTCATTTTATGGTGCTGGGACCTCTAGACTAGTAGCCGGGTGCCGTATACATTGGTCTGCTAAACACCTTTAAATTATAAATAATCAAGTCAAAGTCGATAGTGTTATTAGTCGCCGACTCGGTGGAGGTTTGGGTCGATTCCCAGGAGTTACTCCTGTCTTGAGTCAATCGTTTTATGTTACGATTCTTACTGTCGTACAAAGGAAACTTATCAGTGAGAATTCTTGGGTGCTTTGTGGTGATTGTCTTCAGCGCTTCTGTTTTTCGTTTAAGTTTGTGATTTGTAAATAAATCATACATGATATATCACGTCTTGATTTTCGCAAGACGTATTTACACGAAGATTAGAAAAAACATCCCTTAATAGAATGCTGAAGTTGTGTGAAGGAAATATTTACAAAAATGATACACTATAGGTTTAAAAACAATATTGCAATATATCTAAAGCAATGTTAGACAACGCCATTTTCTTCCTACTTTACAATTATTTCTGGAGATTTCACAAACATTTAATCTCTTTTTAATATTTCGTCAAATTGTATTTCAATACTAATAACTTGACTTTCCCTAATCCGTCAAATCCGTTCACACTGGTAAGTATCTTAAACACGTCTTCTACTCTTCAAAGTTAAAAAATGGAGGCAACGTTTTGTGATTAGTATCACTTTGCTGTTCGGTAAATGTTGATGAATATATGTTCAAAGCACTGGAAACAATGACCCATTTTTCTTTCCAACTCCTCTTGAAAAGTGATTTGGAACTTAAGTGATCTTTACTTTCAAAAGTGATTACAAAAGTAGGTACCTCAAAACTACTCTCTAGCAATTCCCATATTTCAATGCTACCAACAATTTGTTTCCAGTATTCTAATCTTTGCCCTGATCTATAATTTCCCCATAACTCCCTTCTTTACCCAAAATTCTTTTCTTTTTGAGGTAAAAACCTATGCCCACCCAATGATCTTAAAATTTTTATTTAGAATTTCTCACTTCTAATCTTTATGACAATCCCCTCAGAGGAAACAGATTTATAGGATTATTCAAATCAATACATGTGTGTGTGTGTGGGCGCGGGCATGCGGGATGTTAAAGATCGCCAATAATATATCTGGAATCTGTGATGTTGGTGCTTTAACAACTAACAGCAGCAATCTTTATAAAGGTTATGTTAATAAAACTGTCAAGACTCCCTTGAAGATTTCTAATGTTGATTCTAGAGGAATATCTGATGATAAATAAATTACTGTAAAAAGTAAACCGTTTCAGTCAAACGATTATACTGTCAAGCAAGGTGAGTTCAATTCCTGACAATAACATAAATATTTCATTTTAAGTGACAGGGTAATTTAATAAAAAGCGAGAGCGTAGTGATCTTGATCTCGCTTCAATTTACTACCGCGCCCATGTACACACACAATTTATTTATCATCGTTAGGAAGTGTGTCCACTGCGGAATGAATACCATCAGTCATTCTCATTGAGTTTTCTTCAAAGAAAATATTGTCCAGTTAACTATTATCACAGTAGTTAAGTATTCTTACAGCATGTTAACTTTGCACTAACGACCTGACAGATTAGTTTGCTTGTGCGCATGCGGGAAACTTTTTGCCAACACGCCTCACACAAACTCCAGTTCTAAATGGCAAAGTATTGTTAAATTAATTGTTGGTGATAATTAGAAGCTGCGGTGTTATTGACCAAACTATAATTAATTACTATAAAAGATTACTTTTAAACTTACAATTTACTTTAAAGCATTGTGTATTGTTTAGTGTGTTAGTGTTATGTATAACAGGTGTTTTCGTAGTTTCAGTTACAACTTTTAGGTTATTAGATTAACAATGCCACAATTGAAAATTATTGCTTAAAAAGTTCGCTGCCAAAATACAGGAAGAGATTTTTAACGTGATAATACTTGTGGAAAATGAAGCGTAGACTGTGTTACATTAAGCATTATGAAAGCACTAGAACTGGTTGCGCCGGAAACCGGAGTGCTTCTATTTACAGTTTGAAATATTAAAAAAGAGGGGCTTAGTAAATCAACCACGTAAAAAGATTCCATTAGGCACCATATAAAAGTACAAAATCGTGTGAAGTTATTTGACATAGACACCTACGTTTGACTGTGGAATGATCAGGTCTATTCATGAATTAAAAAAAAAAAATACTGAAAGTCGAGTATCTGAATCTGTTAAGTCGAGCAATTAGACGTAAACTGTCAACTACAATCAGGTTTCGGGGAGCAAAAACAAACCTTAGAAAAATAAGTTTTTTAAATCGGTTTCATGTGAAGAAATACAAAAATCTCGTGATAGTTTTTTAGCATATAGAATCCTGATTGATTATGAATCTCCTGATACACGCCATAAAAGAATTTCGTATGTGAGAGCCATACAGCATTACAGGCTTCAAGGCAGCAATATAATTTACGTAGACGAATCTTATCTAATATTGTTTCACGTTAAGAAAAAGTTGGAGGTCGCCAAAGGCCTTTTGTCCGCCAAAAGGATTTGTACCGAACAGAAGACATCAGCAGCAAACACATTGTAACCATAACTGTAACAAATGGACGCAGTGAAGATATATTTCAGAGCTTTGACACGATCCTAAACGTGTTGCGCGCTGTAACAGGAGAAACCCATTTCGGGAAAGATTCTTGGCGTACTGAAACCCCAAATATCAAAAATTATGAAACGGTTGATAACATTTCCGATTATCGGTGACATTCATCTTTCTGCCGTGATGTCACTAGAGTGTAAGATTATCGTGTTCTCAGTACAAAACTTTCGTTACTTTAGAGAATCTGTTTTAACTTCATGAGTGACTGACTACACTTATTCTGTCCAGTCTTAAGAAAGAGAGAATTAAACGATTGTGCGTAGGAAATCGAAGGTAAGAGAAAAGAAAATATAATTCCTGTTCGGTGACAAAACAATCACTTCCAACGAATACAGTGATTAGTATACCCCATAAAGTCATAGGTACAAAAATGCACGTTACAAGTAGCATTACTATAGAAGCCTATGTAGTATGCAATAACAGAACGTTCTTTGCCAGGTTAAATGTATTACGTCAGATAATTTTCTGTTTGTTCAAGACTAAAACGCTGCTTGAAATTTTCTTATGTGTGTTATCGCACAACATACATTATTACAAAATAGCTTATTCCATAAACACAAACAAATAAAAATATGATAAGAAATGAAATTAACAAACAAATTTTTATTGCAATTTTTATTTTTTTGTTCCTACGTAGTATTATTAACACTAACTAAATACGATACTAATTGTTAATGTTGAAAAAAGTCCTAACAGTGTCCTGGATAATATTAGAGCTTATAAATTCTTTGTCAAAAAATAAATCAACCACATAGCTTCAGCAAAATAATATTTGCTGTTAAATGTTTAATATTATGATTCTCACGATTGAAAAATGAGGGCATAAAGGTAGAGAAATATTAGATAGTTATATAGATACATAGACAGGTGGACAGATAGATAGACAAACAGACAGCTAAATAGATAAGATACGTAGGTAGATAAATGGTGAGATAGACAGACAGCAAAACTAAACTTAGAAATTTAAGTAGATAGATACTGTTGTAATGAGTATGTGTATGTTGTGAGTATTTGTGTGTGTGTGTGTGCGCGTGCGTGCGTTCGTGCATATTTGAGGGAACGAGAGAAAAGGAGAATTAGTGAAGTGTGTTAGATGGACGATGAAGTATAACGTTAGTGTGGAAAAATGAATAAGCTATGTATGTCTAAACTGTGAAACAAAGAAGGATAGAAGCATGAGAGTAGTGGGACCGAACGTGGTTTCAGAGAGGGAACGATTACGAGCAGTCGACAGAGAGAATTGAGAATAGTAGGGTACGGGAAAGATGCTGGATACGGTAAATTGTGGAAGGGCAAGCGAAAATTGTGCAAGATAGTGCTAAGACTGTCTCAAGGATCGCCGTGTCTGAACAGAGGAATTAAAGGGTTGGACACAGAGAATCGCTATTTAGAATTTTAATTACAGTTTACATAAAGAAAGACAACAATAAACACACGGATGCGAATAATTCTTCAGGCTTACGTTTGTCCAAACATCATGTAGTTAACAGTGACACAATACGAGTTACCAACTTCTGATGGCACACGATAGTTCACAAGTCACGATAACGCACACCAAATCGCAGACTAACTAATGTGTATTTCTCACGCTTCCCACATTTGTAGCACTTGGGCTTCCTGTCTCTTTCACATCGTTCAATCGCTGTGAGGCTCTTGATCCTTTGAATTATTTGTCTGGTGCCATTTCTTTTCTGACTCCATTGTGACGGCAACACGATACTGGGATCTTCTGACTATACTGTTATGACATAAAGTCAGTGACATAGGTGAGCTGACTTTGAGCTCGAGGGCGTGAAAAAGAGCGTCTGAGCTATTCCGACATTCGTAACACTTGCTGTAGTTGACCATCTCTGACACAAACAGTGCCATCTGGACCGTTAATCGCATTCGAAAATCCTCCGGTGTTTCAGGATAGGTCGGTCTAATCGGTCTTTTAAGACATACTTCAAATTCTTAAAAACTCTCTCCTGGCTCTTGTCGTCCTTCCTCAACTGAGCGCAGTATATATGTACATCGCACAGATATTGACACCATTCCGTAATTCTAGAGCTTTTACTAATTCTGTATATCAGGTGGCGCTTTCTGTAGTAACTTTACTGCGGGTGCTTTTAAAGCGAAAACGAATGAAAATGGTTTCCCCTTCTCTGACTAATGATTTGCGAATGCAGCGGGTTCAAATTGTCGCAGATACGTTGTCTAGTGAGTGTTTCCATTAAGTACCATTACAGGCTGGTCCTAATACAGGATAAGTGACTTTTTCTATTATTGTATTTTCTGTATCTTTTTCTTTTCTTTACTATTATTACTGTATGTTCAACAACTTGTTTAGAAAAGCGTGTCTGTATTTTCATAAATTGTTCTACTTCACTTGGAATTTTTTTCTATTATTGTCAATTGGGTCTCTTACTGGAGATACTTTTGTTGACTTTGCTTATTCAGTCACAGATATTTTCTTTGACATTGTTTCTTCTCCATCACACATTTTTAATGTCATTGATATTCCTCAGCTATTCTCACTTCTTGATTACTCAGCTGACATCGTATGAGGCGAAACTCGGCACTAGTGTGCTTTTTGCGTTTGTTTTTGTTCCTGTATCAATGTTTTGAGATCGTCTGCTCCCTGCTGACGTTCTTATTGTTGTTGGTCCTCTCCTTCAAAAATCAGCATTTTCGGTTGTTCTTCCGATTCAGGCTATGAAGGTTTTGACGTTCCTGTGCTTCTTCTCTTTTGCATCTGCGTTTCTCATCCTGTCGTTTTTCTGCTTCCCATCGGCGTCGTTACTCTGTTTGCAATAGCAACACGTGGAAAGCTTCCATCATTCAACCGGTAATTCTTGTAAATCACTTTACACAAATAAATTAAATACGCACACTAATTTTTTTACGACATAAGTACTCATTGATTGCAACTGTTGAAGGTATTATCCCCAGATGTGATCAAACGGTCGCTACGACATAAGTACTCATTGATTGCAACTGTTGAAGGTATTATCCCCAGATCTGACCATACGGTCGCTACGACATAAGTACTCATTTATTGCAACTGTTGAAGGTATTATCCCCAGATCTGATCAGACGGTCGCACGGATCGTCATATTTGAATAGTAGAAATAAATAACTATTTGAACTTTGTTATCTAATCACTATTTAAAACTTTACTTACAGTTTAAATAAACAAAGAAAAAAAACTCATATCCGAACAATTATTCAATTTTATGATTATCCAAATCACATCACACTAACGTAACACACAATAAATATCAACTGTTTAACGGTGTCGCACTAAACAATACGAGTTACCAGTTACAGGTGTTCGCACACAATAGCTCACAAGATCCCCGATACCGCGCACCAAATCGCAAGTCCAAACTGACTTAACTCTCCTTCTAAAAGTTGCAATTATACCCCGGCTCTGTTGGCTCTATTGCGTAGTTTTGTGACCAGGATGGTGGTATTATAATCGACTATAATCTAGAAGGCACGTCTGGAAAGGTTGAGAAGGTGCGCGACCATTGCGTAATACTACCGTTCACACAACATGTTATCTATCGTCTCAGCGCAGAGTAGAATAGAGGGAACGGGTAAAACCCGTTTACCCCTGCCTTTCAACCCCTTAAAACCACCTTCCTATGCCAATCCTACTATTTTCAAATCTCTCTGGATCCTGCTCTCAATCCGAGGGGGCGGGGGGCATGGACGTGTTTCGGTCGTGACAATCATAATAGTAAAAATATTTTTTTATGTATCTCATATATTAAATAACGGGAACGTAAAGATCCACCAGTTGATTTATTAGCAGTGGAGACATCTTCAGCAGTTGTAAATTCTGTTAGGACATAATATCAAAAGGGCTCGCTTATTTGAATTAAAATGAATAATTTTAACAAATTTTTTACGTAGAGACAGTTTGTAAGACAATTGTTACAATTACTTTTTTGTTATGTAGCTTTATTAATACCTTATAGATCTTATTTCTTCTTTCAAATGTTTAGTGTTTATCGTATGATTGTAGCTGACTATTATTTTACTAAATGTGGCTTACTATTATATATTACTACACAATAAATTGTTATATTACTAATAAAACAGTGGAGTAATCGGGATTTTGTAATGTTTTCCATAATTTAAAACTTATCTAATATTGAAATTTAGGTAACAATAAATGTACTTCGTTCAAAATAGTGAGCAAGTTCTGCAGATCAGGAAACTCTGTTGTTATATATATATATTATAACGATTCATAAAGCCGACCCATCAGATCGTTATATGAAAGTGTCATACTGTGCGAGTAAGCGGCGTAAGCAAGAGAGAGGGTAAAATCACAGCTATCTCTGTCTAACATCGCCACTGCTACGAATGTTGCCGGCACAGACATGCATTTTTATTCAATTATTTTTATTAGTTAAAACTGCAATATATTCAAAACTAATAAATATACAGCAATTCTGAAACCTGCATAGTGTTCAGCAATTAAAGCTCTATAAGTAGCCAAAATATCAACCAATATAATTAACATTTACAGAAGTTATACAGAAGAAGAACGCCAAGAGAAATAACAAGAGAATTAGGCTACGTACGAATTAGGTGTTTTCACACACTTACAGAGAAAGATCTAAGCAATAACATTCTGTGGTCAGATCTGTGAAATCACGTTTGCAAATACCCATAATCAAACGATTTGCAAACAGAGGAAGTATGAAATTAGCCAGTAATTCTCTACCATCTCAAACCTGTTAAGGGGCGTTTGGTCGACTTGTTCGATATTGTTTCAAATGGAAAACGCATGATTTATTTGGAACAACCAATCACAAAGCTGTATTCAGAAGAGACGCCAACTCAGACTTGGGGAATCGAGCACTCTTCGTTCGAACATTAAATAGGCAAGACGTGTGTTAGATACGAGCTAAATTTCGCAAACCACGCAAAGTTTTATTTAAACAAAAGTTCGAGAAGTGGTCCGCAGTAGCAGAGGAACTAGTAAAATTCATTGATAAATACTCTCGCTGTGTAACAAATCATTAATTAATTAAAAAATTAATTAATTGTGAAGTGACCTGTGCACCAGAGTAGTTACAGCATCTGTAAGCGCCCAGGGCCATCGGTCAACGTCATTGGTCAACATCATTTCTTCTGAGCTGAACCATCAAACAGAGGATTCCTATCTACGCTCGACGCATCAATCAGTAAGAAATATATTCATTGATCAATGAAATAAGTAACAAAATAAATAATAAAATCAATAAACAATTTTTAAAAGACACTAAGTAAATTCATATTTGTATTTAAATATTAAGATTAGTAATAACGTAATATAGGAGTGTTGAATGGAGAGTGAGGTGTAGTATTGAACGCGCAAATTATTGCAGACCGGTTCTTTAGCACTGGTTTAGGAGATATAATTTTTCCTAAATAAACCAGATAAGAGCAATTGGTCGTTTGGACGTTTTAGTCTTCACTTCTCACGCACACTCATTAATAATAAGAGTTAGGTTAACAATAAGTCCTTAACTTAGCTTTGAAAGAACATTAATAAAATAACATTTAATCGTTAATTAAACAAACTTCAACAAAATTTAAAGTGTTATTTGTAACGATTCCCCTTGAATTCCACATTCACTGAACGAATCCTGAGATAGTGTGTCTCTATGCTCTGAGCTAAGCTGAATCCGTGTCATTTGTATCTGGGATTTGTTCTGGCGCCCAGGTAAAGTAAAAAAGTCACGGGTAAGTAACATTTTTCTATCATTATTTATACAGAGTAGAGTAATAGTGAAAGAAAAGGTCTTTATATAATTTGTCGCCGCAACTAAGAGGCATATGTAAATTGATAAATATAATATATAAAGAGAAGGTGTTATATAAATTAGGCGCTGCAACTAAATGGGCACGATTAAACTCACAAATTTATGTATGAATAAATAAGTTATATATAAATGTGGCTGTGCAACTATTAGGCCCGAATAAACCCGATTAAAACGAGATTAACCCAAGTGACTAGTTTGAATTGTAATAATATTTAATTTGAAACGAAGTGGAATTTAAGGTTACAAATAACTGTTGAAGGGTTAAATATTAAAATAAAATTTGTTAAATAATAATAACAATAAAAAATGCTAAATCACAAGCAGTAGATATGGCAGCAATTGAACAGATGTTTAAGCAGTTGACCACTAAAATGGATGAAAGAAATATTCAATTAAATAGTAAAATAGATGAAAGTAATCTTAATTTAGAAGAAAGTAATAAAAATTAATAAATGATGTTAATAATAAAATTGAGCAAACTAATAAATACTTGTCTAGCGAAATGAAACAAATAAATGAGAATTTAACTAGTCAAATAGAACAAAGTAGTAAAGAAACTACATTTAAAATAGATGAAGAAATAACTCATTTAGCTAGTAAAATAGGTGAAAGTACTCTTAAGTTTGATAAGCATACCGAAGAGGTTAAAGCTACCATAGAGGAATTTAAGAAACAAGTAAATACTAATTTTCGCCGCCAAGACGAAAAACTAAATAAACTTAGAAACGAATTTCATGAACGGTTAGAACAGAAAATAACCCTTATTAACCAACAATTCAGCGAAGTAACTGCTGAGTTAAAAACACAAACGCTTCTAAATAAAGAAGAAATCCAGAGTACTAGGGTAGAGTGCACCCAACTGGGTGAAAATATTAAGGAGTTTAAGAAACAAGTAGAGTGTAAGGCTGACCGAGACGAAGTACATCAAAATGTAGAACAGCAATTAAAGGTAATGCGAGAAGATCTGACTAAGGCAATGAAGTCACAGCAAACCAAAGTCGTGAGGTGTGGCAGCTATAAGGAAGAACCGGAAAGCCTTGTATTCTCAGGAAACCCACATGAGAATCCTGTGGAATTTCTAAGGCTGTTTGAGGCTTATGTAACTCGCGTAAACCCAATGATGGACGACTAGGATAAGAAGGACATGTTAGGCCGATTCCTCAAGAATTGGGCAGGTATGTGGTGGAAAGTCATCTCGGACAGAGTCCAAACATACGCCGACTTTAGAGAGAAATTCCTTGCTCAATACTGGAACGTACAGATTCAAAAGGGGGTGCGTGATCATCTGGAATTTGGTAATTATCACCCGTCCATGAATATGACAACCACCAACTATGTGCTAAACGTAATGGAACAAGTAAAGCATTTAACACCACCAATGGAGGAGAGAGACCTAGTGTATAAGCTAGCGCGTCATTTCTTGGAACGCACTAGAGTAGCAACCACTACTAGAGGAGAGGATACTCTAGAAACGTTTATAATGGTCGTGGATGAATGTCAAGACCTAGAGAGGGACCTGAAGCGTGTAAATAATCAGCTGAGTAACCACTCTAGAGGCGATCATCAGGAACCAAATTTCTACCCAACGAAAAGAAGAGACAATGAGCGCCCAAAAGAAACAGGTTTACCCCATATCCGGGTAATAAACCCCAAAATCGGCAGGAATTGGAAGAAATGGGTAGAAGTAGGAGCGTGGAAAACCGACCAAATAAAGGGTTTAAGGCATGTAAAACAGCCATAACATCTACCGAGCCACAACCGACTACTAGTAAAACGAATACGGGAAACGGGAAGCCACTGCAGGTAGAAAAGAAACAAAACTAAATCTACCATTACCTGCAGTGAAACAACCCAAGAAAACAGGTAAAAAGAAAGTAACAAATAATATAAAACAAGTGAGCGATAGGGAGTTCTTGTTAAAAGAAGAGCAAGAAGTGGGTAGAAGCCATTATCCTGAATGTCCGGAAATAATTTGTAAAATCAGTAATCTACTAGTACGAGCGCTAATAGACACCGGCAATGAGGTAACCTGTGTCAGCTCAAAGTTTGTAGAAAATAATAGTCAGTTGCGTGGTTGTTCCAGAATACCCGTAAAAAATTGTAATGTACAGGGAGCTACTGGAGCCAAAATGCAAAAGATAACTGAAGAAATTTATTTACCTGTCAATTTAAATGGTAACCAAACCCAAATTGTAGTTCTTATAGTCCCGAAACTCGTTCATGATTGTATTATTGGGGTAGATACGTTACTTGAATGCGAGGCAGAGAGAATTAGGCTACGTTATAGAGAATTAGGCTACGTACGAATTAGGTGTTTTCACACACTTACAGAGAAAGACCTAAGCAATAATATTCTGTGGTCAGATCTGTGAAATCACGTTTGCAAATATCCATAATCAAACGATTTGCAAACAGAGGAAGTATGAAATTAGCCAGTAATTCTCTACCATCTCAAACCTGTTAAGGGCCGTTTGGTCGACTTGTTCGATATTGTTTCAAATGGAAAACACATGATTTATTTGGAACAACCAATCACAAAGCTGTATTCAGAAGATGATTTATTGGGAACAACCAATCAAAAAGCTGTATTCAGAAGAGACGCCAACTCAGACTTGGGGAATCGAGCACTCTTCGTTCGAACATTAAATAGGCAAAACGTGTGTTAGATACGAGCTAAATTTCGCAAACCACGCAAAGTTTTATTTAAACAAAAGTTCGAGAAGTGGTCCGCAGTAGCAGAGGAACTAGTAAAATTCATTGATAAATACTCTCGCTGTGTAACAAATCATTAATTAATTAACAAATTAATTAATTGTGAAGTGACCTGTGCACCAGAGTAGTTACAGCATCTGTAAGCGCCCAGGGTCATCGGTCAACGTCATTGGTCAACATCATTTCTTCTGAGCTGAACCATCAAAAGGAGGATTCCTAGCTACGCTCGACGCATCAATCAGTAAGAAATATATTCATTCATCAATGAAATAAGTAACAAAATAAATAATAAAATCAATAAACAATTTTTAAAAGGCACTAAGTAAATTCATATTTGTATTTAAATATTAAGATTAGTAATAACGTAATATAGGAGAGTTGAATGGAGAGTGAGGTGTAGTATTGAACGTGCACATTATTGCAGACCGGTTCTTTAGCACTGGTTTAGGAGATAAAATTTTTCCTAAATAAACCAGATAAGAGCAATTGGTCGTTTGGACGTTTTAGTCTTCACTTCTCACGCACACTCATTAATAATAAGAGTTAGGTTAGCAATAAGTCCTTAACTTAGCTTTGAAAGAACATTAATAAAATAACATTTAATCGTTAATTAAACAAACTTCAACAAACTTTAAAGTGTTATTTGTAACGATTCTCCTTGAATTCCACATTCACTGAACGAATCCTGAGATAGTGTGTCTCTATGCTCTGAGCTAAGCTGAATCCGTGTCATTTGTATCTGGGATTTGTTCTGGCGCCCAGGTAAAGTAAAAAAGTCACGGGTAAGTAACATTTTTCTATCATTATTTATACAGAGTAGAGTAATAGTGAAAGAAAAGGTCTTTATATAATTTGTCGCCGCAACTAAGAGGCATATGTAAATTGATAAATATAATATATAAAGAGAAGGTGTTATATAAATTAGGCGCTGCAACTAAATGGGCACGATTAAACTCACAAATTTATGTATAAATAAATAAGTTATATATAAATGTGGCTGTGCAACTATTAGGCCCGAATAAACCCGATTAAAACGAGATTAACCCAAGTGACTAGTTTGAATTGTAATAATATTTAATTTGAAACGAAGTGGAATTTAAGGTTACAAATAACTGTTGAAGGGTTAAATATTAAAATAAAATTTGTTAAATAATAATAACAATAAAAAATGCTAAATCACAAGCAGTAGATATGGCAGCAATTGAACAGATGTTTAAGCAGTTGACCACTAAAATGGATGAAAGAAATATTCAATTAAATAGTAAAATAGATGAAAGTAATCTTAATTTAGAAGAAAGTAATAAAAATTAATAAATGATGTTAATAATAAAATTGAGCAAACTAATAAATACTTGTCTAGCGAAATGAAACAAATAAATGAGAATTTAACTAGTCAAATAGAACAAAGTAGTAAAGAAACTACATTTAAAATAGATGAAGAAATAACTCATTTAGCTAGTAAAATAGGTGAAAGTAATCTTAAGTTTGATAAGCATACCGAAGAAGTTAAAGCTACCATAGAGGAATTTAAGAAACAAGTAAATACTAATTTTCGCCGCCAAGACGAAAAACTAAATAAATTTAGAAACGAATTTCATGAACGGTTAGAACAGAAAATAACCCTTATTAACCAACAATTCAGCGAAGTAACTGCTGAGTTAAAAACACAAACGCTTCTAAATAAAGAAGAAATCCAGAGTACTAGGGTAGAGTGCACCCAACTGGGTGAAAATATTAAGGAGTTTAAGAAACAAGTAGAGTGTAAGGCTGACCGAGACGAAGTACATCAAAATGTAGAACAGCAATTAAAGGTAATGCGGGAAGCTCTGACTAAGGCAATGAAGTCACAGCAAACCAAAGTCGTGAGGTGTGGCAGCTATAAGGAAGAACCGGAAAACCTTGTATTCTCAGGAAACCCACATGAGAATCCTGTGGAATTTCTAAGGCTGTTTGAGGCTTATGTAACTCGCGTAAACCTAATGATGGACGACTAGGATAAGAAGGACATGTTAGGCCGATTCCTCAAGAATTGGGCAGGTATGTGGTGGAAAGTCATCTCGGACAGAGTCCAAACATACGCCGACTTTAGAGAGAAATTCCTTGCTCAATACTGGAACGTACAGATTCAAAAGGGGGTGCGTGATCATCTGGAATTTGGTAATTATCACCCGTCCATGAATATGACAACCACCAACTATGTGCTAAACGTAATGGAACAAGTAAAGCATTTAACACCACCAATGGAGGAGAGAGACCTAGTGTATAAGCTAGCGCGTCATTTCTTGGAACGCACTAGAGTAGCAACCACTACTAGAGGAGAGGATACTCTAGAAAAGTTTATAATGGTCGTGGATGAATGTCAAGACCTAGAGAGGGACCTGAAGCGTGTAAATAATCAGCTGAGTAACCACTCTAGAGGCGATCATCAGGAACCAACTTTCTACCCAACGAAAAGAAGAGACAATGAGCGCCCAAAAGAAACAGGTTTACCCCATATCCGGGTAAACAACCCCAAAATCGGCAGGAATTGGAAGAAATGGGTAGAAGTAAGAGCGTGGAAAACCGACCAAATAAAGGGTTTAAGGCATGTAAAGCAGCCATAACATCTACCGAGCCACAACCGTCTACTAGTAAAACGAATACGGGAAACGGGAAGCCACTGCAGGTAGAAAAGAAACAAAACTAAATCTACCATTATCTGCAGTGAAGCAACCCAAGAAAACAGGTAAAAAGAAAGTAACAAATAATATAAAACAAGTGAGCGATAGGGAGTTCTTGTTAAAAGAAGAGCAAGAAGTGGGTAGAAGCCATTATCCTGAATGTCCGGAAATAATTTGTAAAATCAGTAATCTACTAGTACGAGCGCTAATAGACACCGGCAATGAGGTAACCTGTGTCAGCTCAAAGTTTGTAGAAAATAATAGTCAGTTGCGTAATTGTCCCAGACTACCCGTAAAAAATTGTAATGTACAGGGAGCCACTGGAGCCAAAATGCAAAAGATAACTGAAGAAATTTATTTACCTGTCAATTTAAATGGTAACCAAACCCAAATTGTAGCTCTTATAGTCCCGAAACTCGTTCATGATTGTATTATTGGGGTAGATACGTTACTTGAATGCGAGGCAGAAATAAATTTAAAAAGAAATACCATCACGATGGAAATTGATACTAATAAAATCAATATAAACATTAAAGAATTTAAGCACTGGAAGTCGGTAAGTGTCATAAAAGGGTATAGAGAGAAACGGGTAGTTGACGTTAGGAGTGACCAGCACTGTATTGATGATACTCCAGAAATCAACATCGGGACTGCGTTGAACAACGAGCAACAGAACCGAATTCAGCAACTCGTCTGTGAGTATAGGGATGTTTTTAGAACAGAGCCTGGAAGAGCTAAGTTCTATGAACATCAGTTAACACTTACTGAAAACGCATCATTTGTGCAAAAGACTTATCCAATCCCTTTACACTATAGAGAAGAAGTGGAAACAGAGGTCCAACAGATGTTAGCGAATGGAGTTATAGAGAGGGCAAGAAGTCCCTATATTAACCCTTTAGTAGTTGTCACCAAGCGAACGGGAGTATCCGCTTATGCCTTGATGCCAGGAAATTAAATTCTTTATTAGTACCTGATTACGAGTACGCAAGGAGTGTGGAAGAATTGTTCCAAAAATGTAATGGAGTTAAGTACATGACCAAACTGGACTTAACATCAGGATTTTGGCAAATTCCAATCCGCAAATGTGATAGAGAGTATACGGCATTTTTGTATAAAAACAAGTGCTACCAATTTCAAGTGGTACCTTTTGGCCTGAGCACCAGCTTATCTGCAATGGTGAGGTGTTTAGACATTGCCTTAGGTGATGAGGTAGTGTTCGTAGATGATATTCTATGTGTGTCACAAACATTCGAGGAGCACTTACAACATCTAAGAAATATTTTTGCAAAATTAAGATCAGCAAACAAGACGCTGAATCTACGGAAATCAGAGTTTGGTAAGGAGGAATTTAAGTTTTTAGGTCACCGAATCTCAGTGGAAGGAATAACCACGGACCCAGAGAAGGTAAAAGCCATACAAGAATTTCCAACTCCAAAGAACTGCAAGCAGCTAAAGTCATTTCTAGGTTTAGCTAACTACTATCAGAGGTTTACAAGTAAATACGCGGAAAGTACTGTTTCATTGTTGAAGTTGTTAAACAAAGGGATTAAATGGAGGTGGACAAGAGACCACGATGAAGCGCTACAACAAGTGAAAAGTCTTTTTATAAATACTGTTGTATTACATCATCCGAGGGTAGGAGAAAGATTTTATTTGCAAACAGACGCCAGCAATATTGCTATAGGAGCACACTTGTATCAGATAGATGAGAAGGGCCAAAAAGCGGTATTAGGATTTGTAAGTCGCACACTTAAAGGGGCGGAATTAACCTATTTTACGACAGAAAAGGAGCTATTAGCGATAGTGCATAGCCTGTCAAAGTTTAGAAGTTATATTCTGGGTGCTACACTTACTATAATCACCGACAATAAGGCGTTAGTATTTTTATTAAAGTGTAAATTGCTAGGTGCTCGTCTGACTCGTTGGATCTTGGCTATACAAGAGTACCAGTTTGAAATACAGTATTGTAAAGCGAAAGACAGCTTCGTAGCAGATGTACTCAGTAGAAATCCACCATCAGAAAACAACATGGATACAGTTAACAGTAAAAGTAGTAGCACCGATATAGGTATTTACGCGGTAAAGAATGTAACAAAACCTGAAGTAGTTAGACGACTTAAGGAAATAAAGACTCAACCACAACAAGACCCTAGGATTAGTGTAGCTTGGAGAAGTGCGGTTACCAACACCAAACCAGGATTTTCCATATATGAAGGGAAACTATATAAGCTATGTTCCCATAAGTGGAAATTATTATTACCAAGCTGTATGATGGAGGAACTTATTTGGGAATGACACTTGTCATTGGGCCACGCTGGATTTAAGAAATGCCATCGAGCCTTAACAGAAAGCTTCATTGGAAAGGGGTTAGCAAAACGCATGAAAAGATTATTGTCTACTTGTGACCTGTGCCAGAAGTGTAAACACCTGAACTTATCTACCAGAGTAGAAATGCAAACAATCCAAGCCAAAGAGAAAGGAGAGTTATTAGCTGTGGATTATTACGGGCCTCTACCAAAAGCAAAAGTGGGATTAAAGCACATTCTAGTAACAGCAGATTTCTTTTCTAAATTTGTCAAACTATACCCAGTCCAAAGAGCCACGACAAAAGCAACACTTAGAGCGTTAACAAAGTTCTACATCCCACAGTATGGTAAACCTAGGATAATATTGTCCGACCAAGGAAAACAGTTCACCCATAACCTATGGAGAGAAACCTTGGAGGAACTCAATATAAAACCAATTCTTACATCAATACGTCACCCTCAAGCAAATTTAGCTGAGTGAATAAATAGAGAATTAGGTAGATAATTTAGGGTATTATGCCATCAGAACCATTCTGCATGGGTAGATTACTTGAGTTTTATTTCGAATTGTATTAATAATACATGTAATGAAACAACGGGGTACACACCTTCAGAATTATTTATCAACAAAGAACCAGTACATGTATGGACCAAAACCATAAAAAGTCCACCCAACTACAATCTACCTATTCCATATGAGGTAAAAACCAAAATAGCAGAAGAAAGAATACAGAGAGAAGGCCAAAAGAGGGTAGAACGATATAATCGTACTCACAAGTTGGTAAGGTTTGTGGAAGGAGAGGAAGTGCTAGTGAAAGCGAATCCTGTATTCTCTGCCATAGATAATACCACGGCCAAGTTCTTTCCGATATTCGTGGGACCTTATAGAATAGAAAAGCAGGTTGCAAGGTACACATACATATTAAAAGATGTTGAAAAAAACAAAATTATAGGAAAGTACCATGAGGATAGTTTGAGGAAATATAAACAAAATATAGAGCAATAAAGAAACAATGGTTTGAGCAAATGGGGTATGTGAATCAAACGTAGTCAAACAAATATTTATAAATGTCTTTGAAGCAATGTCAATGTTAATAAGTAGTAGTTAAATACATGTTAGTATTGTCGTTTTGATCATTGCCATCAATTAAATCAAACTTGTGATTAAAGCATTAATGTTCATATAATTCTCTAATATGTGTTTAGTGTCTATAAACGGAAGTGGCAATTAATTAAGTAATTAGGTTGCCGCACCATTTATATTGAGCGTAGTTATGCTAATTGTAAGTATTATTGAACTATCCAATTATGAATTAGTAAATTGTGATTCATTAACTTCGTGTACTAATTAAACAGAGTTATGATGGACGTTAGCTTTAATACACATATAAAAGTAGTTTATATTCGTCAGATTAGACTCAACACAGTTGTTAAATAAATATGATTTATGAGTCTGTTAATCGGACATCTCAATGGTCGATTTTGTTGTGTCCATTGATACTTAGCATAACTTTTGAGACTCTTTGTGAAACGCTTAGAATGAAACAAATTAATAATCAAGGTTAAATTGCAATAATGAACGCAAGATTAAATATAAAATAATTACTTATTTATTATACTTGTTATTCAAGTGAGTTACTATATCCTGCAAATACATACATAATAAAAAACACATAATAACAAAATACAATTCGTACGTTGTTTCCTGAAAACACAAACATATGGTACATTCAAATGCAGCAAATAATATACATATACAAAACATATACGAACAATAAACAATCAAATATATTTTATCTCTACCTAAATGCGTTCATTATGCTCAGATGATGAATTACGTTAATATTGCTTTATAAGATTTATGATTTATATGATTTTATATAATCTCTTGGGGTTTGCTCTTTGAAAAGAGGAGACAGTGCAGTAGTATATATTACTAAGATTTAATAGCTTATCTTGTGAAAGTGTTTATCCAATATTCCACCGGCGTGAGATGACATCTGCTGGAGGACTCGTCGCGCATCTTAATCACTGTTATGAAGAGCACATCACTTCACTTCACTTCACTGAATTTTCACTCTTGTTATGTGTATGGTGTAGTTGTACCCCGCTGATGTCGAGTGTTTGGAGTTCAAATATTAAGATGTTAATATCGTCATTAAGATGAATTACTCTGAGAGTTTGCCGTTTTCGTGTTCATGATTAACTGTTCCGTCTATCTGGATGTAGTGTATTCTATGTGCTTAATTGTGTTCGGTATAGTTCATTCAGTTAAATGTTCAACATAGCGACTCATTGTAATGTAAGAGTGTTTGAAATGTCACTCACTGTTATACTTTGGAATGTTAATCACTTGTGTTGTTATGTTCGTGTCGGTTGTAGTTTCAAGTCCCGTGCGCACTGTAGTTTATCAGAACATATACAATTGTCGAACGGACTTGTGTGTAATTGAGACCATATCGTATGTCTAAGTTCACTTATGAATTCACCGAGTTGAAAGTTCGGTAGGTCGCGCAAACTGTTTCTATCACTGACTGTATTACCGTTCCGACTATAACCAACCGTCTTACTGTCGCACTTACTGACTTATTAACTTCTGACCGATTGACTTGTAGACTGCTGCTCCGCGTCTTCGCAAAACAGTTTTATTAAAACATACTACCCATAAGTCCAAATTCTGGATTTCTACGCCCTTTCGGATCCGTGATTGGCTCTTCAAATTCCTACTTCTCTGCAGATCTCGTCCTCTGTTTCCCGATTCGTCGTTCGAACCCTACTTACTCTCTCCACGAGTTCTTTTTGAAGATGCTTAACGCTGGTTGGTCGTCGTCATCCCCGGAGTATTCCATGTGACGAACGTGGTACGGATTCCTAGAAACTAGAGCAATTCCCCGGCTATCTGTCAACCTCTGTTTAGACTTTGTCAAGGTTCTGACCTATCTTTTGTTAACAGACTGCAGCGTCCTGGTTAATTGTTCAAGTTATTCGTTGTTCGTTCCGCCGATTATCAACCCTTCGTTGGAGTCGACTCTCGTCGATCCCACGCTTTCTAGTCGTAAATTTCAGTTAGCTGTCAAAGGTTTGTTTTCACGCTGTGCAGGGTGCACTTGCAGTATTCACTGAGTTTACGTTCTATTGTTTATCTGTTTGTCGAGATTGCTCTGTACTCCTTTGTAGCAGAGTGAAGCCTTTCATATTTGTGCTCGTTACAACACACCTCCACAGCAGGCGTTCCATTTCGTTTCCGCGTAACTCGGCAGCTGGACGAAGTCTTTGTTTCGTTTGCTAGGTGCTGTAAATTGTAACAAACTGCGAGCTGTCAACGACGCTTCTCAAATTCTTATTGTGTGCTGTACACAGACGTTTTTTCCTTGTCTTCGCACTGGCGTCGGGTCTGACGTTCCCTAATTCGTCATTATTTACGACCTGGGCTTGTGTCCGTCGACTCGAGTGTGGGAACGTGCCACTTGATCGAGAAATTAAAATTTTTAAAATTTCGATCACTATATTGTCCCCAAATTGGATTGGATGTTGGATTTCAGGAGACATCTGATCCAATTTCTGCGCTCTGTCCCAGTCGTGGACGTCTGCTTTGGCATGGACATGGTTGAATGACATATATCTCTCATAGGGAGCAATTAATTATTATTCCCTATCTTGGCGTCTTATATGGTCATATGAATTTATTGCCGCTCATCTGAGTGAAATGAACGCATTTTCTACATTCTATCCGTCTATATGCGGATTATACAATATGATTTTATGTAAATAATTGAATTAAGACATATACATCTTCCCATTTGACAGTTTGTTTTGTCATCGTTTACATTCTTTCGTTCTACCTATATACAACGTAATAGATTAGCCGCAGATTAGCTAACAATTAGATTAATCGATTATATGTCGATGAATTATACAGCAATAAAATATTTTTTAAACTTGTTATTATTATCTCAAGACTATAGTTGATACAAACAAATATATACTTATGATTAACTTGTGACATATTATAATCGATTACATTGATAAATGAAATTTACATATTAACTAAACAATTGAGGAATCATCATACTTCATTATATATACCCAAACGCTTACTCCTAAAGTTATAAAACGATTGTTCATCTTTGAATTATTAATTACATAAACAAATTATTCGAATCACTAAATTTTAACAAGTTATTATTATTCACAATTATTAATGTCTTTAGTGTCCTGTATCATAGTATCATAATGTCCTTCTGCCACATGGTACACGTTACCAAATCACTTTATATATATATTGATGTTTACACGTCTAATTAACATAATGAATGACGAATACGTGATGATCATAAACACGATTAATATTGAAATACGAACTAAGCACAATATGGTAAAATGCACATCATTATTTGGTTAGCTGGACTGGGCGCGCGAGCAAATTACCTAACTTACGTCTTCTGCTAGCCGCCGGAGTCGTTGCTACCAACTCGTGTTATCCATACTTCTTTTCGCTGGCTCATGATACGCTTTAATTTGCCGTATGTTAAATCTCCCTCTCATCTTTCCGCTATCGCACTCCACGAGTTCATATGTGGCCTCGCCGATGATGCGGTTGATCTTATACGGTCCTGAGAAAAGTTCGAAGAACTTGTCAATTCTCCTCAACGTAGCGTCGGATTGGTGGTATGTTCTCACCAATACCTTGTCACCAATCGTAAATTTTGTTATTTTATTTCTCTCATTGCAGCGTTTCGCGTGCTTCTCCCTCTTCTTCTTGATCTTCACAAATGTTATTTTCGCGTTTCCCTTCACTGCTAATGATCCCCTTGTCCAAGCATTGCTCCCATGCTCGTGTAAGTCTCGTGCCGAGGTGTGCTTCATGAGGGGTAATTTCGATTGTCTCGTGGTACACCTCGTTCAGACACGCTTCAATCGTTTTTATGTATTGGGAATATTTAGTGTGTTGGTCACTTACGAAAATGCGAAACAAGTTTCCAAGTTGCCGGTTAATCCGCTCGGCAAGATTGGTACATGGGTTACGTATTGCGGTAAACTTTGGTTGGATGTTCAACTCCTTTAAACCGTTGACCCATTTTCTGGAGGTGAACTGTGTCCCGTTGTCCGTCAAAATGGCCCTTGGACGTCCGAATAGTTCGCAATACGTTTTTATTCTCCGCAACGTCGTAGTCGTTGTTGCTCTTCGAAGGGTGAATAATTTGACGTATTTTGTGAAATTATCCACTATGACTAATAAATATTTGACGCCACCCGTTCCTGTCGGTAGGGGTCCATAATAATCTGCGCTTACCAGATCTCCTTTGGCTGTAGGTATCACAGCGCGTGTGCCACCAAATAACTCTTTGTTGTTGGTATCTTTGCACTTCTGGCAGACGTCACAGGTTTTAATATAAGTTTTTACTTTCTTTAACATCTGGTCGAATGTGAAATGTTCCTGGAGCATTTTCATACACTTTTTTGTTCCTAAATGTCCGAACATTTGATGGATTTCAGCGATTATGTCCCCAGATATGTTGCTAGGAACATATAGCTTCCATTCATTCCGCTGTCGCCTATATAATTTGTCATTAACATATTGATAAAATTTATTTAATTTAGGGTCTATACTACCCTCCTTAATTTTATTGATGATTGTTTTGAGCTTATCATCTTCTATCTGGTGCTTTCCAATATTTTGGATTAATTTCCGCACTTCAAGTTTCATTTTAACGGTGATGTGTTTGACTAGATATTCACGTGTGTTGTCGTGAATCTCTTCTAATTTTGTGTCGTGTGGGTACCTGCTTAAGATGTCGGCTACGATGTTATCCTTGCCCTTGCAATGGATTATGTCGAACTTATATTCTTGCACTGCGAGAATCCATCGCGTAATCCGTGAATTATTCAGATGGCATTTGTTTAAGAATGTCAACGCCTTGTTGTCAGTGATTATTGTTAACGGTTGTCCGAGAACATATATGCGGAATTTTTCTAAGCATCTGACGATACTTAGGAGCTCCTTTTCTGTAGTATAGTAGTTCCGCTCAGCACCCTTGAACGTTTTACTAGTGAAGGCAATTACGCCAATCTCCCCGTCTTCATCGAGCTGGTAAAGTTGTCCTCCGTATGCGTAATCACTAGCATCACATTGTATATAATACCTCTGGTCTGGGCGCGGAAATCTCAAAACTACAGCGTCAACAAATAAGCTCTTGACCCTGACAAAACAATCGTCTAATTCAGCCGTCCATACAAATGTGTGATCCTTCTTCAATAATTCATGGAGGGGTTGCGTGGTCTCCGCATATTTACTTGTGAAGCGGTTATAGAAATTAGTGAGGCCTAAGAAACCCTTTAACTGTTTCTGATTCTTGGGCTTAGGGAACTCCATAATGGCTTTCACTTTCTCTTCCGTAGCTTGGATGCCGCGTGTTGTTAGTTGGTATCCAAGATACGATATTTCCTTTCTGAAAAACTGCGACTTATTTAGGTTGACGGTCAAGTTTGTTTCGTTTAGATTATTTAACAATGCTTCTAAATGTGCTAAGTGTGTCTGAACATCGTCAGAATAACATAGGCAATCGTCTACGTATATTAGTGTGTTTTTCTTAACATTTTCATTTAAAACTGTATCCAATCCGCGTGTTAGTGCCGCTGAACTGGTACTAAGGCCGAATGGTGTGACGGTGAATTGGTAGCACCTTCCCTCATACATGAACGCGGTATACTTTCTGCACTCTTCCTTCAATGGCACTTGCCAAAAGCTGCTGGACAAATCGACGGTAGATAGATAGCGCATCTCACTACATCTTGCCAAGATTTCGTTTATTGGGGAAACGCCTTCATAATCGGGAATTGTAACGCCGTTTATCTTTCTTGCGTCCAGGCATAAACGGACTCTTCCATCTCTTTTGATGACTGTGACGAGTGGATTTATGAACGGGCTTGTACATCGTTCAATCACTCCGTATCGCAGCATCCTATCAATCTCGTCCTTTACTTTCTCTTTATAAGCAAGTGGTACAGGCCAACCCCGTTGAAAGTAGGGCGTCCTGTCCGTAACTTGAAACTCATGCTCGTATCCTTCTATCCTCCCCGGGCATTCCCTAAATACTCTTCTATTCTTAATAAGTATTTCCCTCAAATTTTCCAATATTTCTTCGTCTTGACAGTCCATGCTTGCTATCTTCTCGTCGATGTTCCTCAAGATTTCTTCTTCTTCTCCATTATCCAGTAACTCTATGTTCATGATGGGTACGGCGTGCACCTCTTCATCAGCTGCATTCGTTAATTCTATTTTCTTATTACCGATGTCGATGCGACATCCCACCTCCTGTAAAAAACTTATCCCTAATATACATTGTTTAATAAGGTCAGGTATAATTAAAAAGACACACTCATTCTTGATCCCGTCAATTTCAATGTCGCACAGTATTTGTTTTCTGATTAGTTTGGACTTATTCCCAACAGCACTAATGATTAGAGAATTCGTCATGGGTAAAATTTCATATGGTTCAATGTCCCTTTTGTTTGAGTTGAACCACTCTTCTGATAACCCATTAATAACTGAGCCGGTGTCGATAAGTGCCAAAACTTTAATGTTATTGTTAAATTTAATGAGTACTTCGGGACATTTTAATATCTGTTTAGTAATGTTCTCGTCGTATTCATGCAGCAGGTCATCCCTCAGGTCTGGTAATAAGATATTGACATTATTCGTGGGGTAGTTTTTGTTGTCACAAAGTATGTCGTTCGCTGTGTAGGGGTGTTTTTTTTTTTTTGCTATTCTGGTCATTACTCGACCTTGAGTTGTTGTCGTCGGCAGCCTGGCTGGTGCTTGGCTTGGAGTTAATGAATTCAACAGTGTTCACCCCTCCGTATTGTTTACTTTCATAACGGTTACCGCCTTGCGGCCTTCCTTGCCAAACTGGTTTTCTCTCACCTTCGTTTTTGTTTACAAAATTCCCACTGGGTCGCTCGCTGGTTCCGGTTTCCCTTTCGTTAACTGTCCGGTACTGCGTTCGCCTGTTGCCTGCACTGTTTGACTGAATACTCGTATATTCAGTGATCAAGGCTTCAAAATTAGGTACTGTGACGATCCCGCGTGTGATAACGGCGATCTGCAAGTCTCTCCCAAAGTGCCTCGAGATTTTCCTTATCAGTTGGCGGTCGGTCAATGCAGGAGTTAATTGTCGGCTCTCTAGAAGGATTCGTTCAATATATTGGATAGCCGTAACCGGTCCGTGCCATTCAAATTTTCCGTACTCGAGGTTGTCACGGATAATGTCCTGTCGCTCCAACCCCCAATATTTCAATGTGAATGCCTCCTTGAATTCTTCGAAGGTGTTTATTTGGTCCCGGATCACACGCCACCATATACTCGCGTCCTTCTCTAGGTGCTTACCGATCCATTTGATGTCACTGTTTAGGTAATAAGTTTCTTGAAACTCCGACAATTCCTTCAGGAACTCCATCGGGAATCTGTCGGTTCCGTCATACTTCAGCTCCACCTGTACTTGTCCGTTGACTGTCCTGTTAGGCCCAGACTCCCCTTCGGTGATCTGTCGCCGCAGTCTTTCTACTTGACACCTTAGCTCTTGAATGTGGGTCGTCTTCTCCTTGACGTTTTCGTCAAGCTTCTGTTCGGTCGTTTTTTGCCGGCCGTCTACTTCATCGATTTTTTGTTGCAGTGTGTTGTTGGCTTCACCTATCTCTTGTTGCTGCTGTCGAAGTGTGTGATATATTTAGGTCTTCAGTTCTTCCTGTTTCTTCTGATTATTATTGATATTAGTTCTAACTTACTGTGAACCTTCTTTATACTGGATTGTGTGTGCTGTGCAAGGTTTTTAATTTCTTGGCGGTCCGACTCTCGGGCTTCCCACACTTCTTCAAACTTCTTAGTGGTGTCATCTTTTATTTCTCTTGTAGCGTCCTCCTGTTTCTTCAGGACTTCGCTTATCTTGTCGTCGCAACTGGTCTTATAGTCACGCATTTCCGATCGTATAAGCGTGAGCTGTTCGTCCATTTGTCGCTTGACGTCTTCTTTGTGATTGTCTAATTTTTCTTCTAGTGTGTTGAGCTTTTTATTCTGTTGATCGAATTTTTCGTTAATTACTTTGAAGCTTTCATTATTTTCTTCCTTCTGTTTCTCATATTTCTCGTTCTGTTCTCTTCTAACTTCACGCATGAAGTCCATCAATGATTGTAATGTGACTTCTCCTTGTTGTTGGGACTCCTGTGGTTGCTGTGACTCCTGTCCCCGCGCTCTGACTTCTGACGTCTCCTCGGTCATATTTGGTTCGACTGATGAGTGTTCTTCGCTGTTGTCGGGTGCGCCTAACTGGTTGTTAACGTCAAAGTCCATGCTGTCAGAACTACCGCTAGCCATTTTAGCTTTGCTTCGCGTTATCATTTACCAGTCAAGCTAACCTTACACGCTAATTATCTTATGTACTATATTATTTTAATTAATCTATATACTACTGCCTGCTCACTTTTGCCATGCGATGGGCGCCATTTACAACGTTAATGCCTTTATAATGCCACGCGTTGGGCAGTCATTTACATTTAACAAACTTTGACTCTAATTAACCTTGATATGCCCCACGGTCATTGGGAGCCATTTACATTTAGTGTCTATAAACGGAAGTGGCAATTAATTAAGTAATTAGGTTGCCGCACCATTTATATTGAGCGTAGTTATGCTAATTGTAAGTATTATTGAACTATCCAATTATGAATTAGTAAATTGTGATTCATTAACTTCGTGTACTAATTAAACAGAGTTATGATGGACGTTAGCTTTAATACACATATAAAAGTAGTTTATATTCGTCAGATTAGACTCAACACAGTTGTTAAATAAATATGATTTATGAGTCTGTTAATCGGACATCTCAATGGTCGATTTTGTTGTGTCCATTGATACTTAGCATAACTTTTGAGACTCTTTGTGAAACGCTTAGAATGAAACAAATTAATAATCAAGGTTAAATTGCAATAATGAACGCAAGATTAAATATAAAATAATTACTTATTTATTATACTTGTTATTCAAGTGAGTTACTATATCCTGCAAATACATACATAATAAAAAACACATAATAACAAAATACAATTCGTACGTTGTTTCCTGAAAACACAAACATATGGTACATTCAAATGCAGCAAATAATATACATATACAAAACATATACGAACAATAAACAATCAAATATATTTTATCTCTACCTAAATGCGTTCATTATGCTCAGATGATGAATTACGTTAATATTGCTTTATAAGATTTATGATTTATATGATTTTATATAATCTCTTGGGGTTTGCTCTTTGAAAAGAGGAGACAGTGCAGTAGTATATATTACTAAGATTTAATAGCTTATCTTGTGAAAGTGTTTATCCAATATTCCGCCGGCGTGAGATGACATCTGCTGGAGGACTCGTCGCGCATCTTAATCACTGTTATGAAGAGCACACCACTTCACTTCACTTCACTGAATTTTCACTCTTGTTATGTGTATGGTGTAGTTGTACCCCGCTGATGTCGAGTGTTTGGAGTTCAAATATTAAGATGTTAATATCGTCATTAAGATGAATTACTCTGAGAGTTTGCCGTTTTCGTGTTCATGATTAACTGTTCCGTCTATCTGGATGTAGTGTATTCTATGTGCTTAATTGTGTTCGGTATAGTTCATTCAGTTAAATGTTCAACATAGCGACTCATTGTAATGTAAGAGTGTTTGAAATGTCACTCACTGTTATACTTTGGAATGTTAATCACTTGTGTTGTTATGTTCGTGTCGGTTGTAGTTTCAAGTCCCGTGCGCACTGTAGTTTATCAGAACATATACAATTGTCGAACGGAGTTGTGTGTAATTGAGACCATATCGTATGTCTAAGTTCACTTATGAATTCACCGAGTTGAAAGTTCGGTAGGTCGCGCAAACTGTTTCTATCACTGACTGTATTACCGTTCCGACTATAACCAACCGTCTTACTGTCGCACTTACTGACTTATTAACCTCTGACCGATTGACTTGTAGACTGCTGCTCCGCGTCTTCGCAAAACAGTTTTATTAAAACATACTACCCATAAGTCCAAATTCTGGATTTCTACGCCCTTTCGGATCCGTGATTGGTTCTTCAAATTCCTACTTCTCTGCAGATCTCGTCCTCTGTTTCCCGATTCGTCGTTCGAACCCTACTTACTCTCTCCACGAGTTTTTTTTGAAGATGCTTAACGCTGGTTGGTCGTCGTCATCCCCGGAGTATTCCATGTGACGAACGTGGTACGGATTCCTAGAAACTAGAGCAATTCCCCGGCTGTCTGTCAACCTCTGTTTAGACTTTGTCAAGGTTCTGACCTATCTTTTGTTAACAGACTGCAGCGTCCTGGTTAATTGTTCAAGTTATTCGTTGTTCGTTCCGCCGATTGTCAACCCTTCGTTGGAGTCGACTCTCGTCGATCCCACGCTTTCTAGTCGTAAATTTCAGTTAATTGTCAAAGGTATGTTTTCACGCTGTGCAGGGTGCACTTGCAGTATTCACTGAGTTTACGTTCTATTGTTTATCTGTTTGTCGAGATTGCTCTGTACTCCTTTGTAGCAGAGTGAAGCCTTTCATATTTGTGCTAGTTACAACACACCTCCACAGCAGGCGTTCCATTTCGTTTCCGCGTAACTCGGCAGCTGGACGAAGTCTTTGTTTCGTTTGCTAGGTGCTGTAAATTGTAACAAACTGCGAGCTGTCAACGACGCTTCTCAAATTCTTATTGTGTGCTGTACACAGACGTTTTTTCCTGGTCTTCGCACTGGCGTCGGGTCTGACGTGTCCCTAATTCGTCATTATTTACGACCTGGGCTTGTGTCCGTCGACTCGAGTGTGGGAACGTGCCACTTGATCGAGAAATTAAAATTTTTAAAATTTCGATCACTATATGTGTATGCCTTGTTAGGACTAGTAACCTATTGTAATAATTAGTTATAAGGTAGAAGTAAGCAAAATTGTAATAGTGCAAAATGTGTGCGAGCAAAACCAACAGTGCAAGTTTTAAATTTTAAAGAAACCGCGTAACTTTACAAGAAGACAAAAAATTAATGTATTCCTTAAATAATCAATTTTTTTATACCAAGTGGGGGTATATATATAATGATTCATAAAGGCGACCCATCAGACCGTTATATGAAAGTGTCATACTGTGCGAGTATAGCGGCGTAAGCAAGAGAGAGGGTAAAATCACAGCTATCTCTGTCTAACATCGCCACTGGTACGAATGTTGCCGGCACAGACATGAATTTTTTATTCTATTATTTTTATTAATTAAAACTGCACTAATTTTAGTCTTCACTTCTCACGCACACTCATTAATAATAAGAGTTAGGTTAGCAATAAGTCCTTAACTTAGCTTTGAAAGAACATTAATAAAATAACATTTAATCGTTAATTAAACAAACTTCAACAAAATTTAAAGTGTTATTTGTAACGATTCCCCTGGAATTCCACATTCACTGAACGAATCCTGAGACAGTGTGTCTCTATGCTCTGAGCTAAGCTGAATCCGTGTCATTTGTATCTGGGATTTGTTCTGGCGTCCAGGTAAAGTAAAAAAGTCACTGGTAAGTAACATTTTTCTATCATTATTTATACAGAGTAGAGTAATAGTGAAAGAAAAGGTCTTTATATAATTTGTCGCCGCAACTAAGAGGCATATGTAAATTGATAAATATAATATATAAAGAGAAGGTGTTATATAAATTAGGCGCTGCAACTAAATGGGCACGATAAAACTCACAAATTTATATATAAATAAATAAGTTATATATAAATGTGGCCGTGCAACTATTAGGCCCGAATAAACCCGATTAAAACGAGATTAACCCAAGTGACTATTTTGAATTGTAATAATATTTAATTTGAAACGAAGTGGAATTTAAGGTTACAAATAACTGTTGAAGGGTTAAATATTAAAATAAAATTTGTTAAATAATAATAACAATAAAAAATGCTAAATCACAAGCAGTAGATATAGCAGCAATTGAACAGATGTTTAAGCAGTTGACCACTAAAATGGATGAAAGAAATAGTCAATTAAATAGTAAAATAGGTGAAAGTAATCTTAATTTAGAAGAAAGCAATAAAAATTAATAAATGAAGTTAATAATAAAATTGAGCAAACTAATAAATACTTGTCTAGCGAAATGAAACAAATAAATGAGAATTTAACTAGTCAAATAGAACAAAGTAGTAAAGAAACTACATTTAAAATAGATGAAGAAATAACTCATTTAGCTAGTAAAATAGGTGAAAGTAATCTTAAGTTTGATAAGCATACCGAAGAGGTTAAAGCTACCATAGAGGAATTTAAGAAACAAGTAAATACTAATTTTCGCCGCCAAGACGAAAAACTAAATAAATTTAGAAACGAATTTCATGAACGGTTAGAACAGAAAATAACCCTTATTAACCAACAATTCAGCGAAGTAACTGCTGAGTTAAAAACACAAACGCTTCTAAATAAAGAAGAAATCCAGAGTACTAGGGTAGAGTGCACCCAACTGGGTGAAAATATTAAGGAGTTTAAGAAACAAGTAGAGTGTAAGGCTGACCGCCCAAGTAGAGGCCAAGTAGAGGTAAATTGACCGAGACGAAGTACATCAAAATGTAGAACACCAATTAAAGGTAATGCGGGAAGATCTGACTAAGGCAATGAAGTCACAGCAAACCAAAGTCGTGAGGTGTGGCAGCTATAAGGAAGAACCGGAAAACCTTGTATTCTCAGGAAACCCACATGAGAATCCTGTGGAATTTCTAAGGCTGTTTGAGGCTTATGTAACTCGCGTAAACCCAATGATGGACGACTAGGATAAGAAGGACATGTTAGGCCGATTCCTCAAGAATTGGGCAGGTATGTGGTGGAAAGTCATCTCGGACAGAGTCCAAACATACGCCGACTTTAGAGAGAAATTCCTTGCTCAATACTGGAACGTACAGATTCAAAAGGGGGTGCGTGATCATCTGGAATTTGGTAATTATCACCCGTCCATGAATATGACAACCACCAACTATGTGCTAAACGTAATGGCACAAGTAAAGCATTTAACACCACCAATAGAGGAGAGAGACCTAGTGTATAAGCTAGCGCGTCATTTCTCGGAATGCACTAGAGTAGCAACCACTACTAGAGGAGAGGATACTCTAGAAAAGTTTATAATGGTCGTGGATGAATGTCAAGACCTAGAGAGGGACCTGAGGCGTGTAAATAATCAGCTGAGTAACCACTCTAGAGGCGATCATCAGGAACCAACTTTCTACCCAACGAAAAGAAGAGACAATGAGCGCCCAAAAGAAAAAAGGTTTACCCCATATCCGGGTAATAAACCACAAAATCGGCAGGAATTGGAAGAAATGGGTAGAAGTAGGAGCGTGGAAAACCGACCAAATAAAGGGTTTAAGGCATGTAAAACAGCCATAACATCTACCTAGCCACAACCGTCTACTAGTAAAACGATTACGGGATTGCAGGTAGAAAAGAAACAAAACTAAATCTACCATTACCTGCAGTGAAACAACCCAAGAAAACACGTAAAAAGAAAGTAACAAATAATATAAAACAAGTGAGCGATAGGGAGTTCTTGTTAAAAGAAGAGCAAGAAGTGGGTAGAAGCCATTATCCTGAATGTCCGGAAATAATTTGTAAAATCAGTAATCTACTAGTACGAGCGCTAATAGACACCGGCAATGAGGTAACCTGTGTCAGCTCAAAGTTTGTAGAAAATAATAGTCAGTTGCGTGGTTGTTCCAGAATACCCGTAAAAAATTGTAATGTACAGGGAGCCACTGGAGCCAAAATGCAAAAGATAACTGAACAAATTTATTTACCTGTCAATTTAAATGGTAACCAAACACAAATTGTAGCTCTTATAGTCCCGAAACTCTTTCATGATTGTATTATTGGGGTAGATACGTAACTTGAATGCGAGGCAGAAATAAATTTAAAAAGAAATACCATCACGATGGAAATTGATACTAATAAAATCAATATAAACATTAAAGAATTTAAGCACTGGAAGTCGGTAAGTGTCATAAAAGGCTATAGAGAGAAACCGGTAGTTGACGTTAGGAGTGACCAGCACTGTATTGATGATACTCCAGAAATCAACATCGGGGCTGAGTTGAACAACGAGCAACAGAACCGAATTCAGCAACTCGTCTGTGAGTATAGGGATGTTTTTAGAACAGAGCCTGGAAGAGCTAAGTTCTATGAACATCAGTTAACACTTACTGAAAACGCATCATTTGTGCAAAAGACTTATCCAATCCCTTTACACTATAGAGAAGAAGTGGAAACAGAGGTCCAACAGATGTTAGCGAATGGAGTTATAGAAAGGGCAAGAAGTCCCTATATTAACCCTTTAGTAGTTGTCACCAAGCGAACGGGAGTATCCGCTTATGCCTTGATGCCAGGAAATTAAATTCTTTATTAGTACCTGATTAAGAGTGCGCAAGGAGTGTGGAAGAATTGTTCCAAAAATGTAATGGAGTTAAGTACATGACCAAACTGGACTTAACATCAGGATTTTGGCAAATTCCAATCCGCAAATGTTATAGACAGTATTCGGCATTTTTGTATAAAAACAAGTGTTACCAATTTCAAGTGGTACCTTTTGGCCTGAGCACCAGCTTATCTGCAATGGTGAGGTGTTTAGACAGTGCCTTAGGTAATGAGGTAGAGAAGTATACACTAGTGTTCGTAGATGATATTCTATGTGTGTCACAAACATTCGAGGAGCACTTACAACATCTAAGAAATATTTTTGCAAAATTAAGATCAGCAAACATGACGCTGAATCTACGGAAATCAGAGTTTGGTAAGGAGGAAATTAAGTTTTTAGGTCACCGAATCTAAGTGAAAGGAATAACCACGGACCCAGAGAAGGTAAAAGCCATACAAGAATTTCCAACTCCAAAGAACTGCAAGCAGCTAAAGTCATTTCTAGGTTTAGCTAACTACTATCAGAGGTTTACAAGTAAATACGCGGAAAGTACTGTTTCATTGTTGAAGTTGTTAAACAAAGGGATTAAATGGAGGTGGACAAGAGACCACGATGAAGCGCTACAACAAGTGAAAAGTCTTTTTATAAATACTGTTGTATTACATCATCCGAGGGTAGGAGACAGATTTTATTTGCAAACAGACGCCAGCAATATTGCTATAGGAGCACACTTGTATCAGATAGATGAGAAGGGCCAAAAAGCGGTATTAGGATTTGTAAGTCGCACACTTAAAGGGGCGGAATTAACCTATTTTATGACAGAAAAGGAGCTATTAGCGATAGTGCATAGCCTGTCAAAGTTAAAAGTTATATTCTGGGTGCTACACTTACTATAATCACCGACAATAAGGCGTTAGTATTTAATTAAAGTGTAAATTGCTAGGTGCTCGTCTGACTCGTTGGATCTTGGCTATACAAAAGTACCAGTTTGAAATACAGTATTGTAAAGCGAAAGACAGCTTCGTAGCAGATGTACTCAGTAGAAATCCACCATCAGAAAACAACATGGATACAGTTAACAGTAAAAGTAGTAGCACCGATATAGGTATTTACGCGGTAAAGAATGTAACAAAACCTGAAGTAGTTAGACGACTTAAGGAAATAGGGACTCAACCACAACAAGACCCTAGGATTAGTGTAGCTTGGAGAAGTGCGGTTACCAACACCAAACCAGGATTTTCCATATATGAAGGGAAACTATATAAGCTATGTTCCCATAAGTGGAAATTATTATTACCAAACTGTATGATGGAGGAACTTATTTGGGAATGCCACTTGTCATTGGGCCACGCTGGATTTAAGAAATGCCATCGAGCCTTAACAGAAAGCTTCATTGGAAAGGGGTTAGCAAAACGCATGAAAAGATTATTGTCTACTTGTGACCTGTGCCAGAAGTGTAAACACCTGAACTTATCTACCAGAGTAGAAATGCAAACAATCCAAGCCAAAGAGAAAGGAGAGTTATTAGCTGTGGATTATTACGGGCCTCTACCAAAAGCAAAAGTGGGGGTAAAGCACATTCTAGTAACAGTAGATTTCTTTTCTAAATTTGTCAAACTATACCCAGTCCAAAGAGCCACGACAAAAGCAACACTTAGAGCGTTAACAAAGTTCTACATCCCACAGTATGGTAAACCTAGGATAATATTGTCCGACCAAGGAAAACAGTTCACCCATAACCTATGGAGAGAAACCTTGGAGGAACTCAATATAAAACCAATTCTTACATCAATACGTCACCCTCAAGCAAATTAGCTGAGTGAATAAATAGAGAGTTAGGTAGATAATTTAGGGTATTATGCCATCAGAACCATTCTGCATGGGTAGATTACTTGAGTTTTATTTCGGATTGTATTAATAATACATGTAATGAAACAACGGGGTACACACCTTCAGAATTATTTATCAACAAAGAACCAGTACATGTATGGACCAAAACCATAAAAAGTCCACCCAACTACAATCTACCTATTCCATATGAGGTAAAAACCAAAATAGCAGAAGAAAGAATACAGAGAGAAGGCCAAAAGAGGGTAGAACGATATAATCGTACTCACAAGTTGGTAAGGTTTGTGGAAGGAGAGGAAGTGCTAGTGAAAGCGAATCCTGTATCCTCTGCCATAGATAATACCACGGCCAAGTTCTTTCCGATATTCGTGGGACCTTATAGAATAGAAAAGCAGGTTGCAAGGTACACATACATATTAAAAGATGTTGAAAAAAACAAAATTATAGGAAAGTAGCATGAGGATAGTTTGAGGAAATATAAACAAAATATAGAGCAATAAAGAAACAATGGTTTGAGCCAATGAGGTATGTGAATCAAACGTAGTCATAAAATTATTTATAAATGTCTGAAGCAATGTCAATGTTAATAAGTAGTAGTTAAATAAATGTTAGTATTGTCGTTTTGATCATTGCCATCAATTAAATCAAACTTGTGATTAAAGCATTAATGTTCATATAAATCTCTAATATGTGTATGCCATGTTAGGACTAGTAACCTATTGTAATAATTAGTTATAAGGTAGAAGTAAGCAAAACTGTAATAGTGCAAAATGTGTGCGAGCAAAACCAACAGTGCAAGTTTTAAATTTTAAAGAAACTGCGTAAGTTTACAAGAAGACAAAAAATTAATGTATTTCTTAAATAATCAATTTTTTTATACCAAGTGGGGGTATATATAACGATTCATAAAGCCGACCCATCAGATCGTTATATGAAAGTGTCATACTGTGCGAGTATAGCGGCGTAAGCAAGAGAAAGGGTAAAATCACAGCTATCTCTGTCTAACATCGCCACTGCTACGAATGTTGCCGGCACAGACATGAATTTTTATTCAATTATTACTTCCATATTCCTAAGGAAATGGAGGTATGGTGATGGCAAAAAAAATCGTGTTCGAGATTATTGCAGATTCTGATTGTACTACACTCAAAACATGAAAAAAAGTCGTTTTTCGAAAAGTGTCTCTGTGTGTGTCTGCTGTGTGTAGATTTTTTTTTTATGGCAAACGATAACTGCCGCAAATTCAAACAGAATCAAATAATTTTTTGCATACAGTCCTGATTTGTAGAGTACTCGCGACCTATTGTTTTTGGTGAAGATCGGTTGAGGGAAAGGGGTAGTTTACCGGCAACGATTTTTTTTATCAAGGGTAATTTTTTTTTTTGCAAACGATAACAGCCGCAAATTAAAACAGAATCAAATAATGTTTCGCATATAGCCCTAAATTATGGAGTTCTCAAGACTTATTGTTTTTGGTGAAGATCGTTTAAGGGAAAGGGGTAGTTTACCAGCAACGTTTTATGTTTTAACAATGGTATTTTCTATGGCAAACGATAACAGCCGCAAATTCAAACAGAATCAAAAGATTATTTGCATACAGCCCTAAATTGCAGAGTTCTCAAGACCTGTTGTTTTTGGTGAAGATCGGTTAAGGGAAAGGGGTAGTTTACGAGCAGCGTTTTTTTATCAAGGGTATTTTCTATGGCAAACGATAACAGCCGCAAATTCAAACAAAATCAAATAATATTTTGCATACAGCCGTGATTTGTAGAGTACTCAAGACCTATTGTTTTTGGTGAAGATCGGTTAAGGGCAAGGGTTAGTTTACCTGCAACGTTTTTTATCAAGGGTAATTTTATATGACGAACGATAACTGCCGCATATTCAAACAGAATCAAATAATTTTTTGCATACGTCACTGAATTGTAGAGGACTCAAGGCTTTTTGATTTTGGTGAAGATCGGTTAAGGGGAAGGGATAGTTTACGTGCAACCTTTTACGTTTTAACAAGAGTAAAGTACTTGAAAATTCATTTAAACTTTTTCAAACAATGGTAATTGTTAAAAATAAAATTATAATTTTTTCATTTTAATGTAAGTCATGTATAAGAGAAAATATATCGTGTGTGGCAGGCAAGCATATCTCAGTTATGTACTGTTTACGTTTCCATTTTGTTATTATGACTACCGCAATAAAAAGGCAGGGAAGACACACACACACACACACACACACACACACACACACACACACACACACACACACACACACACACACACACACACACACACACACACAATTCGCGTTATTTCTGGCCTCATTCATGTTTATTTTCTTACATTTGCACTGTTTTTAAATGGAAAGTGCCGAAGCCATACCAACATAACGCATGCAAGCCGAAAAAGTGTCCAGCGTGGATAGCGATTTGCTTCCTGTGGATCGCTGGGCAGTGTAACTGCACGTGTTTACAGAGGAACGATTCATAGACAGACTTTTCGTCTTTAGGGAATGAACCCACTGCAAGATGCTGAGGGTCCATGAGTGACTTCGGAGCGCTCCTTCTTTTCCGCGTGTTTGTTCTGTGAAACGTACACTGTAGATTCGCAGCTTTATTCTAAGCAACGCCGAATAGGAAATGTTGAAAATTTTTGTCCACGGTGTACCCTCATACAAACTAAACCTGCTCTGATGTTTTAATTACGGACATCATAATATTAAAACTTTGGAAACTTGAGCACTACTTAATGGAGATCAATCATTAACTTATACAAGCCATTAATTTTATGCATTTTTTTTACATATATGTGTACAACGTTATCGGCAACAAAGAAGTAGTTTTTGTTAAAATTCCTTCCCGGGATATTTGGCCGTAGTCCATTTTTTTTCTACAAAACCAGACGTTTCGGCAATGCCATCGACTTCCATCATCAGTGAAAATCGAGTGCGATAACGTGAGGTGGTATACGTTAGTGACCACAGTACTGTGGTTAAGGCTGAAGCAGTAAGTAGAAAGAAGTAGTTTCTATGGTAATATTTCATTTCGAAAATGATTTTAAATATAAATCTTAGAATATGGAAGTCATGTATGGTTCTCCATACCGATATTTTTTATTAGTTAAAACTGCAATATATTCAAAACTAATAAATATACAGCAATTCTGAAACCTGCATAGTGTTCAGCAATTAAAGCTCTATAAGTAGCCAAAATATCAACCAATATAATTAACATTTAAAGAAGTTATACAGAAGAAGAACGCCAAGAGAAATAACTAGAGAATTAGGCTACGTACGAATTAGGTGTTTTCACACACTTACAGAGAAAGACCTAAGCAATAATATTCTGTGGTCAGATCTGTGAAATCACGTTTGCAAATACCCATAATCAAACGATTTGCAAACAGAGGAAGTATGAAATTAACCAGTAATTCTCTACCATCTCAAACCTGTTAAGGGGCGTTTGGTCGACTTGTTCGATATTGTTTCAAATGGAAAACGCATGATTTATTTGGAACAACCAATCACAAAGCTGTATTCAGAAGAGACGCCAACTCAGACTTGGGGAATCGAGCACTCTTCGTTCGAACATTAAATAGGCAAGACGTGTGTTAGATACGAGCTAAATTTCGCAAACCACGCAAAGTTTTATTTAAACAAAAGTTCGAGAAGTGGTCCGCAGTAGCAGAGGAACTAGTAAAATTCATTGATAAATACTCTCGCTGTGTAACAAATCATTAATTAATTAAAAAATTAATTAATTGTGAAGTGACCTGTGCACCAGAGTAGTTACAGCATCTGTAAGCGCCCAGGGTCATCGGTCAACGTCATTGGTCAACATCATTTCTTCTGAGCTGAACCATCAAAAGGAGGATTCCTATCTACGCTCGACGCATCAATCAGTAAGAAATATATTCATTGATCAATGAAATAAGTAACAAAATAAATAATAAAATCAATAAACAATTTTTAAAAGACACTAAGTAAATTCATATTTGTATTTAAATATTAAGATTAGTAATAACGTAATATAGGAGTGTTGAATGGAGAGTGAGGTGTAGTATTGAACGTGCAAATTATTGCAGACCGGTTCTTTAGCACTGGTTTAGGAGATATAATTTTTCCTAAATAAACCGGATAAGAGCAATTGGTCGTTTGGACGTTTTAGTCTTCACTTCTCACGCACACTCATTAATAATAAGAGTTAGGTTAGCAATAAGTCCTTAACTTAGTTTTGAAAGAACATTAATAAAATAACATTTAATCGTTAATTAAACAAACTTCAACAAAATTTAAAGTGTTATTTGTAACGATTCCCCTTGAATTCCACATTCACTGAACGAATCCTGAGATAGTGTGTCTCTATGCTCTGAGCTAAGCTGAATCCGTGTCATTTGTATCTGGGATTTGTTCTGGCGCCCAGGTAAAGTAAAAAAGTCACGGGTAAGTAACATTTTTCTATCATTATTTATACAGAGTAGAGTAATAGTGAAAGAAAAGGTCTTTATATAATTTGTCGCCGCAACTAAGAGGCATATGTAAATTGATAAATATAATATACTAGCGAGTACCCGGCATGCGTTGCAATGCCACTCAAAGAAAGAAAGTGTTTGTATATATATAATAGACTTCGTTCGCGTGGTCTTCAATTTAATGCGATAATATATTTAGAACAGAATCTATTCCATTGGGTTGCCATAGTAACCAGATCTAATAAGTTAGTTTTTTAAGACTCCAAAGGACCCCCCAGAGGATCGTATCGAAAAAAACACCTGTCCTATGTTGGTTCTCCCGTTGCGTAAAATATTTGTGCCAAGTTTGGTTGAAATCGGTCCAGTGGTTTAGGAGGAGATGTGGAAGACCCCAAAGAACCCCCAAAAGAACCCCATCGAAAAAACACCTATCCTATGTTGGTTCTCCCTTTGCGTAAAATATTTGTGCCAAGTTTGGTTGAAATCGGTCCAGTGGTTTAGGAGGAGATGTGGAAGACCCCAAAGGACCCCCCGAAGTATCATATCGAAAAAACATCCTATGTTGGTTCTCCCGTTGCGTAAAATATTTGTGCCAAGTTTGGTTGAAATCGGTCCAGTGGTTTAGGAGAAGATGTGGAAGACCCCAAAGGACCCCCAAAGGACCCTATCGAAAAAAACACCTATCCTATGTTGGTTCTCCCTTTGCGTAAAATATTTGTGCCAAGTTTGGTTGAAATCGGTCCAGTGGTTTAGGAGAAGATGTGGAAGACCCCAAAGGACCCCGTCGGAAAAAACACCTATCCTATGTTGGTTCTCCCGTTGCGTAAAATATTTGTGCCAAGTTTGGTTGAAATCGGTCCAGTGGTTTAGGAGAAGATGTGGAAGACCCCAAAGGACCCCCCAAAGGACCCCATCGAAAAAACACCTATCCTATGTTGGTTCTTCCTTTGCGTAAAATATTTGTGCCAAGTTTGGTTGAAATCGGTCCAGTGGTTTAGGAGGAGATGTGGAAGACCCCAAAGGACCCCCCGAAGTATCATATCGAAAAAACACATATCCTATGTTGGTTCTCCCTTTGCGTAAAATATTTGTGCCAAGTTTGGTTGAAATCGGTCCAGTGGTTTAGGAGAAGATGTGGAAGACCCCAAAGGACCCCGTCGGAAAAAACGCCTATCCTATGTTGGTTCTCCCGTTGCGTAAAATATTTGTGCCAAGTTTGGTTGAAATCGGTCCAGTGGTTTAGGAGAAGATGTGGAAGACCCCAAAGGACCCCCCAAAGGACCCCATCGAAAAAACACCTATCCTATGTTGGTTCTTCCTTTGCGTAAAATATTTGTGCCAAGTTTGGTTGAAATCGGTCCAGTGGTTTAGGAGGAGATGTGGAAGACCCCAAAGGACCCCCCAATGGACCCCGTCGAAAAAAACACCTATCCTTTGTTGGTTCTCCCGTTGCGTAAAATATTTGTGCCAAGTTTGGTTGAAATCGGTCCAGTGGTTTAGGAGGAGATGTGGAAGACCCCAAAGGACCTCCCAAAGGACCCCATCGAAAAAACACCTACCCTATGTTGGTTCTCCCGTTGCGTAAAATATTTGTGCCAAGTTTGGTTGAAATCGGTCCAGTGGTTTAGGAGGAGATGTGGAAGACCCCAAGAACCCCCCATAGGACCCCATCGAAAAAAATTCATAAACCTTCGCGGGCGTGCGCACAACAACTCACCGAAGTTTCATCGCAATCGGATGAATGGTATAGGAACGCATACGGGACAAAGAAAGAAAGAAAGAAACAAACATTCATTTTTATAGATATAGATAAAGAGAAGGTGTTATAATATATATATATATATTATTATAATACATCTTATTGTGGTATTATATAAGATGGTGCGCGCGCGCATGTGTGTTTGTGTATACAATTTTATATTATCGCAACGTTTTCGCGTAATTATTTTACTACCATCAGAAGTCTGAACTTATGATTCAGAAGGTTTTCCGGTATACTGTTCTAATTAAATACAAGCAATTAATCATAATTTGGTGAAGAATGAGTCACTTGAAATTATTCTGGTTTACTTACATTCATTTAGAGCAACAGTAGTGACAGATGAAACATAGTCTAAGTATATGCTTCGTTACAGAGCTACGCCCCCTGGGGATTATACTTTGATTCCGTACACTACACTTAGCATATTTTATTTACTAGTTTACGCTGTGTCACTTTCTCGTTTCCTTCTTCTTTCTGTGGTTCCTTTCTTTTCTCAGTCTGTTTCGAGTTCAACAGCTCTACGTCTGTCTTTACTTAGTTTGACAAACCAACATTCCCCGCTGGGGTCTTTTTACTTGACATATCTCAGCCAGAGTCACATTGCTACAGGAACGTTTTTTTAATAATGCCTTACGTGAAAAAGTAAATACTAGAAATTTTACTGTTTTCCGTTTTTCAGAAAACTGTCATTAAATTAACTTACAGCTGTATTAAATATTTATACGATGTAACACGAACAGACCTAATTTGAGCTGTATCTTTAATTTTTGGTACTATAATTATAGTGCCTAGAAATTACAATCCACGAGTATTATGACACTATAACAATCTTAACACGGTGCGTAACAGAGAAAAAATATTTATTTGAGACTACCATCTGGTATTAGGAATATGATCTAAATATACATTTTTCCGAGTTTAGAACAGACCGTTGTAAGGGTTTCCGCTTATTTAATTCACTCTTCAGTTAACACCAAAGGTTTATCCGAAGTAATCAATACAGAGCTACAGATCTCCCATAGTTAAAGATAATTTTTATTATAATAAATTTTATTCCTCTGCGTAGTTACCTTTCTCTCTCACTTTTCGACTTTGTTTTATATTACGAGTAGGACTGCATGGTAAAGTCTAGAAAACCAACTTCTTTCAGTTGAATGCGAGGTTTCCGTGCAAGCTTGGTCACCTGTACTGAAGACGCCATCTGTATTTGTACAACCATAATTCAGCCCCAACAAATCCGTGACTAAAGAACTTCAAAAATTTTTAATGAAATAAAAGTCATCTGCTGAAAGTAACCGAGAAGTGTAAAAATATACTTAAAAAATTAAAAATGGTTTTCTGTAAACCAAACAAAAAATTTAATAAATATAATCGTACTTATAGTAATAAATACTATTATTACATATACTGTAAATTCTAGGAGACTAAATACAAGAGTTGAAAACGACTCAACAAATGACACAGGCGATGCACTTAGGAAAGATTTCGAATTACGTAACAGGTATTTCGATAAACAGTTATACTATAGGAACCGCATTCCTATAATCATAATTGACATTAACATTTGTGTTAGTGAGAATGTGTCCTTAGTTGTTTCCTCGTGGCCCAACTCACTGTTCCCCCCAACTTTACTTTGTTTTCTCAATTTTGTGTGTGTGTGTGTGTGTGTGTGTGTGTGTGTGTGTGTGTGTGTGTGTGTGTGTGTGTGTGTGTGTGTGTGTGTGTGTGTGTGTGTATGTGTGTGTGTGTGTGTGTGTGTGTGTGTGTGTATTGCAACAGATCAAATTTTATTATACTAATAAGGATATAGTGAGTGTGTAAAAATCACAAACAAGTCTATTATGGAGGAGATGAAAAATTATTTATTATACACACAAATATAGTTTTGAAAGATGTATATTGTACTTTAAATTGTCATGTATTGTCATAGAAATAATTGTTTGTATTGTTCGATAATATAAATCGATTTTACTTGGTTGCTGCAACGTCCTCCTCTCCTCTCGTCGCTCCCGTCCTCTTCTTCAGCGTCACTCCTTCCTGGTGTCCTCTTCGTCCTGGCGTCCTACTCGTCTCGTCGTCCTCTTCTACAGCGTCACTCCTTCCTGGCGTCCTCTTCTTCCTGACGTCCTCTTCGTCTTGTCATCCTCTTCTACGGCAGGCGACTCCAGCGGAGATATTTCAATGAGTCTCGTTGTTATGTTTGACTGCTAACATTAATTAGTTTCTTCATAAATTGTTCACTCACAATGCTTATAAATTCCACTCGTACAGTTTATTATTAATTTATATCTTATATTTTCTTAATGTCAGGATTAATCTAGGTATTAAGTAATGCAGTGCGTTTAATGTACACCTTCCACGATATCTTGAAGTGTCTTTAAATTCCCTAAGCGGATATCTTAACTTACACGAAACAGCACTGTATTATATTTTTAATTTTATCTAAATATTTTACCCACTCGGTTCTTAACGCAAAACTTCGTTACGAATTTCCAAGGTTTATTTTATATATGATATTTCTACGTTCGTAAGAGAACAACTCTCTTCACCCGGCACAACTTCCCCTTGCAACTTCTACAGACAGACTGTGTCCATCCTAGCTGTATAACGTATGAATCTCACTGAATTTAGTGTATTCTGATAGGCTAAGCCCAAGTCACATGATTGATGGAACAAACAGATATACAAATTTCATGAAAAACTTTGTATAATTTAGCAAAGTCCTGCATGGAAATTATCTACAAATTTTATTACCCTATCATTGATAAGAGTTACAATTGAGTTTTTCTTCACTTAAAAAACCATATTTCTAAAATAGTTATGAACCTCAGAGTATACACAAATTGAAACTATTTACCTAAATAATTCCTTGTCAAAGTTTCACGTCAATCGGTTAACTACCACTGAAGCTATAGCGATCACAAATTATCACACCCGCACACGAGCACAAATTCACACAAAAAATACATGACAATATAGGACACCTTTTTATGAAGAGTTTGGTATACCCTACATGCTTATCCATTTCTAAATACAAAACTTACGACTAAAGACAAAATATTACATAAAACAAATTTAAACAAGAAAATGCTCGTCATCCATGTGCTCTGATATAAACAACATATCTTATCATCCTGTTTTCTGTTGCAATATATATACACACACATATATAAAATTCATTCTAGTTAAGCTGTATATTCAATATTTGTTTTTGTCCCTCTTTGTTATTTCTAACACAGTGCTTTGAACGAACTTCGGAGTTTTAACTTCATTCTGATGTTCACTGGCAACCCTTGAATCATTGCAATAAGCACACACTGATTCCAAAATGTCCTTTTAACCATAGGAACATTTTGTTATTATTGTTATTACATTGAGCAACCTGTTACAAAGTGGTCGACTCCTGTCGTTCCCTATAACGGAATTGGTCAGTAAAATGACGTTACACAGAGGATTCTGCTAAGGCGCTCTAGGATAACCCAAGTCCTGATCTAGACAGATAGGATGCACCGCAGTAAGACTCTCATCTAGTTTGATGTTGGCGATGTCTCGAGTAAGCAACGGCAGAACAGAGAGTCTGAGTCATAAGACTACTATGAACGGGTAGAGAGCAATCAATAGCTACGAGTATGGTGAAGATACCTCGCTAAGGGTTGTTAACCCCAGAATCATACCACCTGATCATCCCGGTTTAGGGCATAAAAAAAAACTATCGTTATAGAAACTGAGGTAATGCTGAAAGGCAACCATAAATAGGGGCTGTAGCGGAGCGGCCGAAGAAAGCCTGGTAGCACATATGAAAAGTAAGGAGAAAAAAATATAACCTCCAGTAAAGTAGGTTACAAAACATCGAAAATGTAGTGTGGGTACGGATAGTGAGAAAGTACCCGCAGTTCATAAGACGACCAGAAGAAGAATGACAAATTAATTCAAATTTACGTTCTCCTAAATCATAAACGCATATATAGGCTTTTCTCTTACTGTCACATCCACTTTTGTTGTCGCTTTCGAAATGTCATACGTCCTTTGACGTAGTATACGATAACAATCGTAAATAAGTTTGAAGCTTGAGTGGTCATATGTATTAAGGCATGTATAAACTACGTAAAGTATGCATGAGTATCAGTTGTGTGGAGCGGTTTTATGTAGTTGTGTCCGACGTGTTAACTACAGATAGGAGTCTCAATACAGTACAGTACAAGATATATTTCAATTTCCAAATCATAACTTGCTGTTAATTTTCAAAACTGAATACGTTCGAAGATCAAATATTCATAATTTTGGTTTGTTATTTTTACTGCGAACAAAGTTTACTGGAACAGGAAGTTCGAGTAATTTTGAAAAGTCTATACTTCGTTGAATTCACGTTTGGGCGATATTCTTGGCCGTGACGTGAAAACGTAAGGGTTATAAAAGACAGATCAGACATTTATGATTTCTGAGTATCGACTCTACTCACCATTATTGCAACATAATGAACGCGAAAATTCTTTATTTAATTGTAATTTTCAAAATTAATTCTCATGCGAGAACAATGTAATGTTTCTTATGACTCACTCTCTAGTAATACCAAAGGCGTAGACCTATTTGTAAATCAGAATTCAAACAGTAGGATTTTTTTTTTTTTTTGAGAGGCGGCTATTGACCAGGTTGTTTCGTGGAGGCCTTATTGACGGTAATAAGTGAGGACGGGAGCGTTGGTGGCAGCAAAGGATTAGCCAGTTATGTAGCGTGCTGGATACGTTATACGGCTAGGACGGCCGCTAGCGAATTCCTGTTGCCTATCTGTAGATTTTTGTTATATACATCCCGACTGGGGATTGTAACTCTCAGTAACTCCCCACCTCTACTCCGCTGAATACAAATAACATAAGAAAAGTAAATAAAATAACTAAGGCATTCATATTATAGGCTCGACTCAAAACTTACAGCTAAAATTAATAGAAAATATAACATTTAATCACATATCCCCCCCATAAAACAACTAAATTACATAAATTGGATTTACGTATCATGATACGCCATGTGTTTGGCTTCGGCTGAAGCTATGAAAATGCACTCATCTCCTGAGACAACGTGCATGCCAGAATGAAGAAATTTGTACGCTATTATACACTATATATTGAACATTGTAAGTAGTATGCTTTATGTATTTGCTTAAGCATTGTATCCTCACGTTATGTATGAGTTTAGTTAGCTTACCATAGCAACAACTGCAGTGGCAAATTATGTATGCAACAACACGTTGAAGTAGTATTTTCAAATTTCTATTAAGTGTACAACTAGTACGAAAATTAATAGTTACACAGTAAATGGCGCTCTCACAGTATTTACTAAGCTACTTTGAAAACCTTTATAATACTGTACCACTGCTTATGAAGCTGAAGGCATTTAATCTGACGAGCTAATATACGGTATTAAGCTGCTTACATATCCTGATAAACCAGTCGTCGGACGTTTCTCTGCATTCTTCGTTACTACAGCAGCTGCTGCAATCGACATCTGTGCAGTATTTGTGGTACGTCGACTGTGATCTCCGGGTCACCTCGTAATTGTCGAGTGATGCACGTATTTCTTGTAAGCAGTCACTGGAAATACAGTTGCCTTTAGTGTGAAAATGAATATCTAATTGCATGCTAGCAATCAATTAGCTCTTCCGACAATGCACAGGTGTCGGACCCGTACGTATCTGTAACAGGTGGAGTGTTTCTTCTCTGCGACCTCGTTTCAGCTTTATTCAGGCTTCATTAGTTAAACGTTCTGTGATCAGAACCTGATAGAATACCTACACATCTTATATGCAATTCTTGCAGCTTTTCTCATAAGAATATGCGCTTCGCTTTAAAAGTAAAAGCTTTTCTAGCACAAACGTTTTCTATCTTAAGCGAGTGTTGAAATCTAAATAATTCAAGGCGTAAAGTATTTTTATAATACCAACACGTACATCCACTGAGGTGCAATTATTAATTAAAAGTATAATTCAGTTAATTAATCAAATTTACGTTATGCGAAGAAAACTTCCGATTAATTTCACCCACCATTTACATAGTCTTGTAGGTACCATTTTGTCGACCTTGTAACAAGGTTGTAACTTCAAATTGTCTCCTTAGCTTTCACGGTTAGACTCACGGTTATGCTTCTAACTTCAGAAAAACCAGTTGACTCTTTGAAACGATTTATAATCTGCTCAGTTATTATTTTACCAGCAGTATTAATTTGTCTGACACCTGTATTTCAAATAATTTTCTTTACGGAAGTGACACCTTAGAACACACATGTGATTATCAACCTGCAACTTGAGTAAACAGACTTAAATTAACACATAGTATCGTATGGTATATGTCGTCGTCATCCATGGTGAAGATACCTTCACTCCATTGTATAAGCTTACCATGGAGGCTAATTGTTCCGTCTCAACTGCACACATCTCTGCAGAGGTCGACCCACAGAGCTTCTCCCTATCGGGTTATAGTCCACTGTAAGATCAGTTTATCGGTCATATATATATATATATATATATATATATATATAATATTTAATATTTATAATGAATTTACCTCAAGATATTTTTTTCCTTATTAGGAACATGTTTCGGGAACCATTGCGTTCCCATCCTCAACCTTCGTGATTTCGAGTCTGGTGCAGAACTTGTGTGTTGGCTGGTTGTTATTTTGGTTTCCTGTTGGCCTCTGGTACTTTAGAAGGTGTATTACTGTGTGTGATTGTGGTGTATGTATTAGTATTTTGTGTATTTTCGATGTTGAGTGCTTTGAATACAAAACATGACACAATTTTCAATTAGTATTTGGTGACTGATTCACCTTATATAAATTCCATCAGTTTAACTGGTTTATTTAACTTAATTAACAATTATAATGTGGTTGGAGTTTCCTATTTGGCCTAGACTTTTTCTGGTTTTACATATAATGTTTTTGAATAATACGGTGTTTATACCCCTTCTGACTTTCTTATTTTAATACAATATTAATTAAAATCTCCTTAATTAACTAACAGAACATGTAGTATCGTATTCATACTCATAATACCTAAACAATATTTGAAATTAACAATATGGTATTCAAATTCAGACATTTTAGTTTTAACTACTACTAGTAACATATAATAAACATTTTATAAAAAGAGTATGGTATCCATACTTAGACATTTTAGTCTGGATTAATACTATTAAACATATTAAACATTTTTATAATAACAAAATCTTATATTCTACTCCCCACATTGAATTATGGAGTTCATGGGCTTTAACATAAATATAACAAGCCCTTTATTTTTTATTTATTTCTTAACCTTATTTTGGTTGCAGTCTTTTCTGTTTTTATTTTGGTATTAAGGATTTATCCCCTGTCACTTTATTTATTCACCCCCTCCTCTTCCTTTATCCTTTACATTTTAATGAAGGTTTTTAGATAAAAAGTGGCACCTTCTTAGAAACATTAGTAGTTGTTTTCATAAGAATATTTTATAAAATCTTATTTCTGTAGTTATTGAAAACTTTAAAGTTGTTTAATGGTACACATGTACTTAGTTGAAGTATTAGTCACACTTCTACTTGAAGTTTATATAATATACTGAAATAACTTGCACTTGTTCACTTATATTTTTGGATCTTATCTCTAATTGAGTTTTACAATATTCCAAGAGCAAAATCTTAGTTATAAGGGATTATGAAGATTTGTTTATTCCATTACACAATAACTTTAGTGGGTGCACTTCTACTTACAACACTAAACGCTTTTGTTTACAACTATTTTACATTAATATCATTTTTTGGGTGTTATACTTTCTTTTGTGACATTTGATCTCTTTCGGGGTTTGTTATATTCTTCTTAATAGGTTTCCCTTGGGTATTTCTTGTAGTCCTCCCATCCTACAATTTTGTTTCTTCAAAATTCTTCTTTCTTGGTTTCTTCAAGGTAACATTGTTTTATCATGTCCGTTGGTTTGTTCTGGGTATCTTCCTTACCTACTCCTATCCTACCTGGGTATCTTCCTTAATTTATTTTAGTTTTTTGAGGTTTATTTTTCTTTACACATTTTTGTTGCATAGTGTTTTTTTCTTTATTTTGACTTTTTTAAGTTATGATAGTATTTTATTTTGATACTTATTTGTTTTCATATGGATTTTTCTTCGATAGTTATTTATTTATGATCATACTTTATTAGTTCTTAAGTGGATAATCTGTCATGCTACAATGTATATTCAAACACTTTTTTTCTACAGTCCATTTCTTGATGTATATAATATATTTAATATTTATAATGACTAAAACTATACTTTAAAAGGATAGTGTAAAAAGTTATATAAAATTATTGAAAAAATTGGAAATATGATAACTGAAAATTCAGAGTGGGGAGTTATAAATTATTGAATAATATTTAAAAGGATAACTAATTAATAAAATTACAATGAATTAAGGGAAGATAAACATTTTTATTTCAATCTGAGATTGAATACAATCCTAAATATAACATATTAAAATGGCATCATTTTATAAAGGACAGGAAGTAATTTTTTAGGCCTACTTTTTAAAAAAATACAGAAATATGGCTTTTTGGAGAAAAAAAACTTTGTAAAACTATCGTATTTGATATCAAATCAAGCAGCATAAGCTGAAGAAAAGGCTTATGTATTTATTATTTAATGAAATTAATTAATAACCAAAATATATTCTGTGATATAATGAATCTTTCTTACATGTAACGGAAACGATTAAAAATTGAAACAATACATTGCTAATATTAAATTGGCTAAGATGTTTAAGAGGACGAAGGAAGTAAGACAGTTCTTTCGTAGTGTACGGTTGAGTGAGCTCTAGCTACATAACAACCTATAACGGAACCATTAATGGCGTATAAAAATTGAACCTAGCTTACAGTAAAATTTTGAGAATTTCGACAGAACAATTTTAAACCTTAAATTCAGTGAAAATTAACCACTACAAACATTGAATCAAGTGAATACACAACAGAAACTAGTTAATTAACCATATGAACCTCTAACACTAATAATTCCGAATAACTAAAACGAACTTTACGACACCAGTAACTTAACATTATCACACACATTTTTATCGAGTGAATAACAGAACATTGAACGAGAGATACTACAATAACACCAGAAATATTAATCACCACTGCGGAGACGAGGAAGCATTGAAAAGGCAGCTTTATTGGAAGAAAATTTCATCCAGACGATTCCTCCCTGTTTTACATCAGCAGCTCCGAAGCGGCCATTTTGACTCCCAGCATTCAACGCGCACACGATTACTAGTATTCGTCAACTCATCATTGGTTTGAACTTTTCATTTTATAAACATTATATATTATCAAATAACTTTGTACTTTTTAACTCTTAAGCTTTTTAATTGTAAATGTTATACTTTCTAACCTTACCCTTCTCTGACTATATAATATAACCGTTAAAAGAATCTGAAAAATTAATATTAAATAACATATGTACCAACAATCGATCGCCCTGTGAACGAGTCGAGCATTATATGATAATCGATTTTAAATCGATACCTTTAAACATTTGTCAATAAAATTTGGAAGTTCTACAATTTGGGTTAAAATTTATTTATAAATTTAATAAATAGAGTATTAGTGAACAACAGGACTACAAGAAAGGCGGCCATTACTCAAGTGGAAGTAATACATACGAAGAAGAAGAAATACCGCTAATCGATCAGTGAATTCGACAATCCTGTTAACGCTGAATTTAATTCCAGTAAACCATAAGCGATATTATTAACAAAATTGACTCAAAGGAACTTAAAATTTTAACACCACACGATTACAAGAATTATTTCCTAAAATATTAACATCAAAACAATAAAAAATAATTTTTTTCAAAAAATCAAAACAACACATTTATTTTCTTTTGTAAACGAAACAAGAAGTTTATTAGGTGCGTTACAACATATATATATATATATATATATATATATATATAGCAACGATACAGCCATATGCTGTATTGAGCATTGATTTAAGTAAATATAAAATTTGTAAAATTATTATAAGTTGGGGGTAAATGGACAGGTTTGGGATTGTAAAAATGTTCATTGTTATACTAGGGGAGAAATTAACCTGTTTCAACAGGCAAAGAACACCTGCTCGATTGTATGTGTGTTACGCGTGTATCTTGTGTGTGTTAGTGATGCATGTACAGACAGGAATCTCAGCTACCCTCCCCAAGTAATTACTAAAATAATTACTTTAATTCACTGTGTGAAAACTAATTAGTGTAGAAACAAACAAAAGGCACCAAAGGGTGTGTAAATTTTATAGTTATCCACAGTAAAAAAATGACGTTAATAGGACACACTACGCGAAGTCAGTGTGAAATAAATGTGCCAAAAATACGCAAATTACCCTAAGACGCTCAAACTAATACAGTGAGTGCTTAATCAAATTAGCAATGATTTGTGCTATCTCGATTCCGTGCAAAACATTGCCATTTGCAAAAAATTGCAAATATATGAAAAGGTTCGGGAGTGGGGGCTAGCATGTGATCTGCACGTCTCGACAGGACAATTTCGGAACCAACAGGTGCGGAATCTCGAGAGGGTATAAATTAAGGGTTCGACTGAAAACCCTTCTCTCCATTTCAAGACACAGTTGCAGTCGGACACGCTGTCCGTCGGCAGAACAGTTTTAATTTATTATAAGTCTCATCGATGAACGAATAAAGACGTTCAGTAATTATGTTGACAATATTTCGGGAAACGTAAAGTACCGGGACCGTTTAAGTCAGCAAGAGTATCTACGGAGAAGCTACAAGAGCGACGCGATATGCTGGACGTTAGGAGATGCTTTTTAGACGCTTAACCGACGACTGAGATCCACCTTGCAGCAGATAGTAATTCTCTGGGACGGACCACACACTGTTGGAGAACGACGTTGGACTCTGGACATATCCAGGACCACGCCAAGCCAGGAGTAACGGAAACCCAACTCTGGACAACGCTGGATCCCTTCAATAAGTCGTAAGATCATCAAAACTTGAGGTGACATGCATAATGCATTTATAAATGATTTTTTTAAAGAGCTCATAAAGACTATATAAAGAGACAATAAATTAAAAAACAAAAATGTTTATAATTAGAAATAATGTAATAGAGTCTTAGATAAATGTTTTAGTCGTAAAAATGAGCGATCGCGTATAGAGAAATATAGAAAAAAAAGAGTTTAAATTTGAGATAGTATATTTTTGTTTATCAAAGTAAATAATTGAAATGATTTGATATTTGCATTTTGTAAAAAAGAATAATTTAAATTTTGAATATGAAACAAATGCCAGTCTAAGAGTAATTAATATAATTTTAAATTTATTTTTTTAAACATCGGTATAGACTGAGCAAGCTGAGGTCAGATCTGAGTTAAATGAACTCAATTAAAATTACATTTAAATTTTATTTTGTTTTAGTAAATCACGTTGAATAAATGTCTAAATTAAGATTATTAACATGTCTAGATGTATGAGTATGTGTGTAACACCGTATAGTTTAAGAGATAAACACTTAATAATGAGAGATATCTTGATCGGAGATTATTAACAATGTTTTATTATTTATAATGCTTGATAAAACAATAAACATGAATTTTTAACTACTCATAAATCTACTACTCTTATTATAGTTACACCTGGTATTGTTATAATTACTTACAACCTGCATATATAATTTGTGTTGTTATATAATTTTGTCGCCCGTTAACTTGGGGCTCGACACACTTACATTTAATAATATATTTACGTTGTATAGAATTGTCCCCCTAAAGCGTGGGGCTATACAATTTAAAATACATTTAAATTGGTTCACAATTTATGTCATATGTACCGTTGTAATATATATGCATGCATACAACACGAACAAATACATGAATAAAGAGAATCACACACACACACACACCTTATCGCTTAAGTTTTAAATTTTTCTTTAATTTCTTTCCTGAGGAATTAAAAGTCTGGAAAAACATAGTGGAACGATTTTAATTTACACGAACAAGATTAAAATTTGTCGAAGAAGTTAAAATGTTTTGTAAAACTTCACTTCCTTACGAAAAGTTTAATCAGTTTAAGACAACAGATTAACACCAGAACGCTATTCGGTTCTGCTCTACATAATTTGGAAACGATGTTTGTAAATGAAAAACAAACATTAGATTAATTTTATGATTGGCGTTTGTACACTGTGGAAGACGGCTTTATCTGGAACTCAGGCCGCCGCGCCGTCTCGAACTTCATCACTTCGTGTTGTGACTTTGACGAGTTTCCAACGGCAGTCGCTAAAATTATGCTGACGTATCAGAGTATTTGTGATATCCTTATAATAGTTAAATTAACAAAACATCTTCTTCTCTACTTTATGGCGTAGGCTGCACTGCCTGTTCCAGAAACCATCTTGTACTCGGTCGTCTGACACTTCGGTGACCTCTGGACTTGTAATTCAAGGCGATTCGGAAAAAAATTGTCTTTCTGCAAACAAATAAAATACAATAAGTAATATTCAATACACTTAAAAATTAAGATCGAATTATTTCTTTAAAAAATTGGAGTAAATGGTTAGTCCGTAGTGTAATAATGTCATTCGGTTGGCGGTAAGTCATAGGATATACACAATTGGGTGTTGTGATGAACCAGTTTCGTAGAAATTATATCCAGTTGGATAGGATTTACTGCCTTACACATTGTCCCTTAACACTAAACAGCAGTTTCTCTCTCTGTATCTACCAGTAACGTATGAGTGTTCCATCCGCAAAATGTAGTTATGATGAACTCCCGTTAAAATCAACAGAAATTTTGTTTTCAGATACATATAAACAATACAATATTTATAGCTACAAACATGGAATTCCATAAATATTTGTAAAAGAGCAATTATATTTAAAATTGATATAAGACAATGACCTTTCTAATGTTAAATTCGTGTAAGCCCGGAAGGGGAAGAAAAAATATACCAGCATAAATCCATTTTTACAGTCGAAGTTCATTAAAGTCTCCTAATCAGCGTGGATCCACGGACTAATGTTTAACTGTGACGATAAGAGAAAACTAACAGCAAGCTTATCTGGCAAACTAATTCCAATAGGTGTAATATTCACGGATTCACATTTTAATATACATTCCTTCTCAAATGAAGGTACATTTGATTAAGTGTACTTTTATGTCTGTTAATCTTAACCGGACATTTTAATTATGAATACTATATGGACGCCTACATTATTTTATTATTTTGTGAATGATATGTTTAGTCTAATTTACAAACGTATTCTCCGGACCGAACGAATAGGACTCGTCAGTCAAAAATAAATGCAAAACGTGTAGGCCTACGCCATCTAGTGTAACCTGCGACCAATAACCACGTCCACGTCTCCATACACCCTATACTCAGAAACATCTGCGATCTAAATGAGTCAGCGGTTATCCACAAAATAATGTTTTTGTAATCGTTATGTGGCACACTTACAGAATAGTGCTTGCAAATCAGATAATAGCCACGAACTGAATGAAGAATTTTTCTTTCAGTTTCATACGATAAATCAGTAAACATCGTAGCTTGCAAATATAATATTATTTTTTACAAATCTTTTAAACGTATTGGTTTTATTTTCAGTAATTAACTACGTTCATTTTCGATAATTGTTACGACTTAGCTTTTGTTGTAACGTCTTAAACAGTACCTTTATACCCGAGAAAGATTACAATATAAAAAACAAATTAACTAGAACTAGAACCATTCGTAGGCTTACTTATAAAATTAAAATATGCAGTACCATCGTCATTATCATCCATCATGATGGTAGAACCTATTAAGTAATGACCTGTTGCGACTACAACATATATTCAATATTAAATATTTATTTTTAATTCACAGGTAAAGAATAAAATTGTTATTTGTTAGAGGTCACTGACGGTCGCCGTGAGTAAGAAAGTTCTTGCAGACTGTTCAAGCATAGTTTGTCAAAAATAATTAATTAGACGGGGACTATTCTTCTAGTTCGCAAATTCTCTGCTAAAGCTCGGGAATATTCCTTTCCGCACCCAGGTCAGCTAACAAGCACGGATGATCATTTCCCCCCCCCCACCGTTTATGTCAAACCATCTGAGACGTGATTTGTCAATAGGCCTGAAACCTCGTCCACACTACTCACCATCTTCCGAATCCCCTCATGATCTGTTGCCGAGCATCATTCCTATATTAATGGCTACCCCGCGCTTGACAACCTCGTCATCACACTCTGCATATAGAAAAGAACATGCTCGAACCGTCTCGGCTGAGCTGTCGTCCAGTCCCGGGCTTCCGTTAAGTTCCTGCCTGCGGAAGTTGTCCGCCTTCGACCAATGCCATACGGCGGTTGCGACTATCATCCATGCTAGCACTATTCCTGTCTCGTTTCTCTCACGCCAGTAGGCCCTACCTTGTCGTTTCCTGTCTTTCCTTGTTTCTTTTCACGCTTCTATACAGGTGATCGTGCAAGTGGTGCGTTCGCCACCATTCCAGTAAGACTGTTTTCCCAAAACAATGATAGACGGAAGTGCCCTGAAGTATTCGCGCTGTTGGATCGCAGCCGTAGAACGCCAGTATCTTCTGATACTGTGTCGTCGTGTGCAGCACAAGGAGGTGAGGATGCGAATCCCCGTCGCACGAACTATAGCGTGCAAGTCGGCGATCGATGGATTTATGTGTTTATGGTTGCACCGATCGCAAGTCTCCGTGGCTGCCTTAAGGGTTCACCTGCAGAAGCTTAGGTGAATAGGCTATATAATATTTACAGATATTATGATATAGTCATCCGAATATTAACTATCATATTGAATCCATATTAAACTTACCAGTATGATGGTATGATAATACATACAGTAGGGTGCTGTCAGGTGTTCAAAGCTTGTTGGAACCTCTTTTAATAAAAATTTCCTTTCACTCAGCCATAAGTAATCCTAAACATAATCCTGCTCCTTCTTCATTAAACAGGTGATTTGAGGGGACGAAAGTGTAACAGTTTGGTGGACGGATCAGCACGCGGTAACTCAATATATTTAATAAAATCAATGGATGCGTCGACAGATGCGTTACACTTCGCTAAATAAGGAACGGGAGAAGTTCTACAAAAACTTTCTACATCATATAGATGTAGACAGCATCACATATAATTACAACAAACAAAGTAGCTTTTAAGGAAAACAACAAACGTATTTAAAACTCTACTCCTTTGAAAATCATCACTGTTCTCTTCATGTTACTCGAGAAACAAACGGAGGCCTATACGTGAGCCAGGAAACAGAATGTTACTATGAATACTTTGTTATTCATATTATTATATCTATAAAAATAAACATTACCTATTGCATAAAAATCCTAAAATTATCTTAAATAGTTTTGTTTTATTGAGTTTTCGTATCTTTAATACGTATGTATTTAATTCGTATTCTATGGGATATGTAATATAAGTCTCATTGCAAAATTAGCAAAAATTTACAACATTGCCTACGTTAAATTCCTGATACACGAATGGAATGAAGTTGGCCCTACTGATTTGAATGGACGAAAAAATTATTTAATTTGCAAATTGTAGGAATTTTTTGTTTATAAAATTGTGTTTGAATTATACAGTTTAAAATGTTATTATATATTTTGATGACTAATAATTACAACTGAAACGTTGTAGATTCAATTATCATTGTAATGTTTATCGTTAATCGTGTCGAAATATAACAGGAAAGAAAAACTGTTTTCATACGATATTATGAAAATCCCCCCCCCCCCCAACATATCCAAAATTTGGTTTAACTCTATTTTACAGTTAACAATAACTGTAAATAACAATTAATTTACAATTAACAAATAATGTAGTTACAGTAAACTGTTACAGCTAACAATGTAACCATATCTAACAGGTTCATATAGAAAATTTCTACATGCGTTTAAAAAAATGCAAATTGGGTGTTAGGAAAGAAAACGATAAGAATTATTATCCAGAACTTAAGCAAATACTAATTATTTTGTACACTTTACGCACAATGAATAAGCAATTTCAGAACAATCTAACATAGTACTCAAAAGTTACTGTTTTCCTAAAGCCAAAGGCGCGTTTCTGTAATTAAGTCAAAATCAAATATGCACCACTTTCCTTAAATTAGTGACATTTTAATAATTCACGTCGAAACTCTTGAGCCCGACCACGGTAAAACATCTTCACGGAGCTTGACGATTTAAGGCAAGGTAAAAGAGAAGAGAGTATTTAATAATAAATACTTCAACTATTTCAAATACTTTTGTATTAATATTTTCTATAATAATAGAAAAATTATAAAATTACTTTAACATTAACGCCATGAGTTTGCTTTTGTTAACCCGACTATCATTAGGCCTACACGACACTAATGAATACATAGATTTGGGAAAGTTTACATAGAACCGAAAGAGTTTAGTACCATCTTCACGAGGAAAAGATTATTTACTCTTGTTTAACAGTAGAATGAAGGAACACGGACGCTTTATGCGCCTGTCATCAAAGTACAATAGTGCTACAAAAAGTTACCGTCTTAACAAACTTCTAAAGTATTCCCGTTTTTGTTGTGCCCACGTTAGTTAATAAAGTTTTAATTACTCGTGTTATCGATATTTACGATGTAATATTGAATTTCACCAGCACGTATGGTATATCACTAATTTTTATACAGTCAAAGCTTCACCAAACTTTCGAGACTTTATATATTCAGCGCTTGCCACTAAATACTTACAGTAATGTATGGGAGTAAACGTTTAGCGTTTTCATACTAAATGAGCTATTCAAGGAACGTATGAACATGCACACCGTTCATGTAGTAATCCTTCAACTTCTTGCTATTTCATAATAAACTACTTCATAGTTACAAATTGTATTCCTTTGGCTATGATTTGTCCTCTAGACGTATGTAAATTACTTCAAAAATCACTGTAGCAACAGGCGGCTTCTGAACAGGATACTTTATTTTTACTTTTCTATTTCAAAAGCCACAGGTTGATAAAGAAATGACAGGTTGGGGGTAATTAGATAGCCAATTTTTTAATCGATGATAATAAAAAAATAAAATAAAATGTTTAGTTTTCTTATAAATCCAACAAATAAATATCTATCAAAATAATATAAACGGGCGAATATCGGAGACAGCCTATCACATGGTGTTATCGATTTCAGTTTTCCTTATCTTGACAAAATTTTAATTTTTTATATGCTTGTTTAATGTTTTAATTCACTACAATGTCGGCTGTATTATACTACGGCAATCAGTATATTAGATAATATACGTATTTGTATTGAAAATATGCTAATGCAGTTATTTGTATACAGACTATTCTGTTTGGGTTTGGGTTTGTATACAGACTATTTAGGCTATGGGGAAGTAGTTCTTTCTAGTCTTTCAAGATATCCTCAAGACTGTTTTATTTTTGATCAAAAACAATACGTAGCCTAAGAGATGTAGTACACGATTCAAAGAGGAATCACCGGATCGATTACTTTTTGAATTGTCTCAATTATTTTTTAATGATGGATAGTTTGAGAGCTCCAAGCAAATTTTGTCGTCTACTTAACAGTTCATTATTGGAGCGAGTAAGTAAATGCTGCTTTCCGAGGAATAAGTATAAATAAATCGAAAATCCGACCATATTAAACTGAAAATGTACACATGATTGTTTTTCAAAATTTTCAATATACATAGTGACGATATACTAAAAACACCCCCCCCCCCACACACACACACACATGATTCAAAAATATTACTTTTTTAACCTCTAACGGTCACGTGTTACAGATCGCCCTTATCTCAAACACGATTTTTTACGTCGTCACAATACAGCCTTTTCCACGGGGGTTCCAGACAGTCGCAGAAAGTTTTTTTATCAAATTTTTAAGTGTGTACCGCTTGTCATTATGTGTAGTTGGAAGTGACATTCTTATTTTTAATTATATTATTTTTACTCCACCTCCTACTATGACCCCACACATAACGTTCTTTATATATGTTTGTTATTATCACTCCTCCTATGTTGCCCCTCCCACATTACAGGCTCTACAGCTATCACTGGTTGGCTGCTTTTCCTTTATTAATATTAACGTCAATTCTCAAACTTTAGTTTCCTGAAAATGTACTCTAAAAATGTTATAATAGTCATGTATCGTATACATAATGTGATCGATCTTAAACATAGTACAAAAAGAAACATAACATAACGGTTGCTATAAGCAGATTAAGAAGTGACAATTTCGGGATAATCGAGTCTTTATTGGTAATCATGCTGAGGATCTCAGGAGCTTACAGCTTCGTACGTGACAAGAGTCAGGTTAGATATTAATCATCACGGAATTGCACACGTCTTTAGATTTTTTTTTACATAAGTTTTATAAAGATAATTTGAGTACACTAATGTTGCCTTCATAAGTGATAAGGAAATATTATCGCAGAAATATGAATGTCCATTTGCTCAAATAATAAATTAATATCAATCAGTGTATTTTTAAGATATTGATATAAGGGTTAGTAAGCAGTAAATTTCAGTATTAAGTTAAATAATGTGTTTAAAACTATGCCTTAGACATGTTATTATGTGTACTTCAGTGGTTTTCTCTTAAGAACAGAATGTTTCTATTTTCTGTACGAACTTCTGGAATTTAAATGTATAAATTTCTCGGTCATAACATCTTTATATTCACTTAATAGACCCCTGTTCAATCAGATGTTCAACCAGTCCATTTTTAATATATCTCTTCGGTATGCATATAGATCGAAATTCGACCTCAGTTTTCAGCAAGTGCGGGATCTCCAGTGCCACACAACTCTTAATTTGGCATTGGTATCACGTTTAGAAATCTGTAATTAGCTTTCAGCCTTTTACGTTTAAGAGGTACTCACTCATACCAGCGTACTGAGCACATTGTTTTATCACACACATCCGCGCGCGTGTGTGTTTTAGGTGTGTGCGTTTAAATATACCCCCAAAGGGAGAGGAGATCCTAAAACAGGTTGTTTATAAATCACAAAATGCATTGATTTTCTGATAATTATCTTCCTCGTTACGAAGTTATATTTTTTGTTCAGGCTATTTTATTCTTATCAACGTTTTAACCAGAGTGACATTATCACATACACATTAGCTTGTAGACCTATGCCTACGAACTGGCGTGATTTTTCCATGTACACGTCAAACCAAACAGTACATAGTGTGGTGATTTATTTACTTTGCAAGCGTTTACAGAATTTCAGTTATATAGAACGAGTTAAGGTCACAAGTGATGGATGCACTAGTCGTCCTTGGTATTTTGGCTGCAGTAACTTGATAGCGGGAATTATGGGACATCGAAACTCTGTTTTTGTACCATACTGCCGTTACAGTGGTTCACTGTTAATTATTAAACCGCACTCAAACCCAGACATCTACGTCAAATGGAAAGGTATTCCATTTTCATTTGTTAATTAATTAATGTCGTTTGTAGTGTTTATATATAAATTAGATAATGGACACTAGCCAATTTCACATTATTGTTTGACTGAATAGAAAATTAAAGAGAAATATAAATACGTTTTCAAAAATATATATTATGTATTCACAACGTGCAGGCAGTGTGAACAAGGCGTTATTCTGTGCAGTTTCTAATAGGTGTGAAAGCTACGGCGAGTATTTGTTCTTTCCATTAAGTCACCGCATATAATTACGGGAGGGAATTCTTGTATAGGCCTACTGCATACTTTTCATTAGTATACACTACAGACCTCGGTATTTTACGCATACATACCAAATTGCTATCAAGTTTGCACCTGCGAAGCTTAGTCTGATAAGATTTGTTGTTAGAAAAATAATTCAAGTTACTATCTGGTATAAAACTTCCACGGAAACGAGCATTTAAGGATACAAATGATCTATTTAAAAATAAGTGTAGATGTAAAAATAGCTTTGCGAAGTCGTTGGTATGGAGCACCTTGTTTTATGGAAGTGATAATCGTGACGTTAGAAAGGAGGAGACCTCTATAGAAGTGGCAGGCCCTGTCTGGTAATAGCCCTACTTCTCTGATTTTTCCCTTCAGAACAGATGTTGACTGTAAATCCTGTATATGGATGCCTACATGTGAGAAAATCGTTTAAACACACACACACACACACACACACAACACAGATAAATATAGAGACAGTCTTGTGCTACGAACCAGTGTCAGGACTGATTACTAATCATGAGACAATGATTTTAACATTGAAAATGTTTATAAGGACGTGTCGCACATTTGCGGCCGATCGCTGGTGCGTGATTGAAAATGGGAACCGGTGAGTTTCCATGGAAACTACTTCTTTGTTGTCAATAACGTAGTACACATATAAAACTTCGCTTATGAATGCGACTACATTTAACTTATAATCTGTACATTGATAAATGAAGAATGAATTCATTGATTGGTGAATGAACATAAATATATATATTTTTTAGATTTATTGAAGCATTCTCTGTGCATTGCATTTGTGCAATGCCTGTAAATTTTTTTATCATGAACATTATGGAAGACAAGACCTTATATTTTGGTCGATATAACCTCCAAATTTACAGTTCAAGTATTAGAATTCTACCGCGTTGTGCAATACTACCATACAGTGAGGCGATTAAAGGGGGCAGTTTCCGTTTTGTTAATTATTACTTAATTATTTATTTAACAAAAAAATTTACCTTTAATATTTCAATATTTAACTCCATATTTGTTTCCAGAAATCAGCTGGAGTGTATCAAAATAACATGTTATTTTTGAATTCCATAGAAAATTAAGTAAGCGCTTGAGCTCAGAAAATGTTTCAGACATTTCGAAAGAAACTAGATGAACTCTCTTTATATCAATTAGCGCACTCTCAGAACAGTATGTTCATAATCGTTGTTAGTAAGGAAGAAAGGAAGATAATTTCCATTCAAAATAAACCAATTCTACTGCACTGCAAAAATGCAAATAGCGTATCGAACAGAAATGTCGTCAGATTAGCTTCACTCGTTTGAAGGAAATCAACTCTGATGTAATGCCAAGAGTTCACAACTCTCAGCTTCCAGCTCAGTTTTGTTGCTTCCATCACGTGTTTTTGTTTAGTCCTAGTCAATTATCCTCATTTGTAGTCTGCAACACTAGTTATATTATAATCTTCATACACTGGGTACGGCTAACCTCCAGCGAACCCAGGATACAGAAATGTATTAATCCAACTGTGATTTGTACTAACAACATAATATATTTCTAACAAATACTCTTACAAGCATTATTATTATTTGGTGTTCTGCCCTAAGGCAGGTCTTCAAATGGTAAAAGCTCTCCAAGCTGTCCTATCGCATGCACTTATAAGTATAAGTACAAAAAATTCTCTGACTTAACGTGTCAGTATTCATAATGTTTCTTATTACAGTGGTACAACTTATAAACATAATATGTTGAAGATCGTATAATATTTCATTGTTAGGTCTGCAATAATAATTCTCAGACACACACAATACTGATGTAATTATAGGCTACTTAGTAGTTTATACGATGCTTTCATTAATTCTTACATTTAAGCTTACAAGTTCATGAATGTAAATTGTCTGTAAACCTTTGGGCCATATTTGTGCCATATTCTCCTATTAAGTTCTTTTTAAGATCTCTTACTATCTTCTGTTCAGGTTAAAATTGCTGCTGCCAAGGCTATAACTATTTTATTTCACATATTAGGCACTGAAAGGAATTGCACATTGTTGTCGGCGTAAGAATCTAGTGTGAAATGGTGAACCCCAATAACTCATTTTGTGTAAGCATACTCTATTGTGAAACAAATTCCCTAGAGTGATGTTAATAACAGTGTCACAAAGTATCATTCTAATGATCACGAAAATTTACAGACCTGCAGTACGCAGGCAGATCAGTCATTGCTAAGTTCATCTCATTGTGTCGTCGACGAAATGAATTATTTAAATACGATATCGAAATTAACAAATGATGGATACTCAAAAGACCTGGATTGTTAAAAGATCAGACTATTTTTTTTTTTAAGGCAATAACAGTGAAAATGGCCCAACGGATTGATAATTCTGGTATTAGTTACTTAGTGGATAATGAACCGTAAAAATATTTTACCTCGTAAAAAGTTATGTAACGTTTAAATTTGTGAAACATCTTCGGATCACAGCCTAATAGCCAGGCAGGAAGTACTTTCAACAATGGTACCTACGTTAGGCCCCTAATACATAATTAACAATTATGTTGATCTGATTAGCAATTATGATTAGTAATTAGCTGATTTGAATAGTACTGGAGTGGTGTACAAGTCATCTGCCAGTCGTGTGACATACTGGTTTCATCTAGGAGTAAGTACCTAATGCACTTTAGCCCATGAACAATGCGCTTTCTGTCACGGTAAAAACCGTCTATAGTATAGTTTACCATAAATTTGTGTGCTCAAAATTAAAATGCATATATTTAAATAGTATGCTATACTATTTAGTATGTTAGTATGCTATAAATATTTAAAAGCAGCATCTTTGAACTTGTGAATCGGCCTTACCGAGGCGATCCGATAAGCCTTTCCTCATCAAGTTGCCTGTCTACTCAACTTCTTGTTATGAGCAGATTATAGTTTATATCATTTCATTTGTGAGATACTAATTTTATTTGTTTTTCAATATGATTAGATACGGATATACAACATTTGATGTTTACAGTGTACAGAACCCGCCGCCGTGTGGTCATCCATCCAGCTTTTGCATTGTAAATGGAACCACGATCCTGTAACCACTCACCGCTGGACATATTGGGAATATTTCTGTACAATTTTTGCGGACCTCCTGTATTCCTTTAATTATTATTATTTCTTTTTTGTATGGCTTTTGTTGCAGTCAGTCAACGTTTTGCGCAGGTATTATTAATAGAATTCGACCATGATCCACTAGCTGACTTTTTTCTCAAGTCCCGCGGGAGGTCTAAATGACGTCCACTCAGCAGCTTAAACGGTTTCTTATATTTTTAAATTCAAGCGTTCAACAAATATAAAACTTATTAATTTTGAAAGCCGCGTCGACATTGTTGCCATTAGATATTCAAGTATACAGAATTGGACACATTTACATAGTTAAATATTGAGTAAATATGTTCTTCAACGCGGCTCTGTTAGAATCCGAGAATGATCGTACGTTTGTGTTACTTATTAGCAGGTTGAGCACGCAGTCTTCAAGTGCGGTTTCAAGTTTGAAGGCGGGACTTTTGAGGTCGTCATTCAGAATCAACCAATAAATCTACCATCGCCAAACAAGGTAGTATCAAGTATTGCATTGTTTATAATGAAGCGATGTCCAATAGTCATTTACCAATTTCGCGTGACAACGCCGCATAAAAGTTGAAATAAAGCTGATAACAAACAATCGCCCTCGTCTAACGTATAATAAAATCTAAACGTGGGCCCTTTGACTCACGTATAACACTTTTATACCTCGTATAATGAGTAACTGTGATCACTTCAATTAAAACAACTCATAAAGCAGTATAACTTAAACAAGTAGTGTTACTATTACGATAGAAATAAATACCACATAAACGAAGTGGCTGGACTGTGAGCGCATTTTAATACAGTACGGAAGAAACAGCGTGCAGATGAAAGGCGGATTCCATTGCCATTTACGGCGCGAATGCTCATCTTCAGCATTCAAGGCTGTTTTAAAAATAAACTGTCGGGGCACGTTGTGTACTGTTAATCAAGAGTTCCAATCAAAAGCCGCAATACCTGTCTGTAATAACCTTAACTTTCAAACCGTTACACGTTTCACGCTAAACTAGAGTGTGTGAACGGCCTCGGATATATTTGCTGATTCCATTATTGCTCTCCGTTCAATAAGCAATCGGTGTTCACTCTCCGCTATAATTAAAACTGTCTACTTTAATAGTAAAGTAAATTAATGGCAATTAGTGTTAGTGGCTAGCGCAATCGCTTCCAGCGCGGTGCTCCGTCCGGTCATCTCAGGATAGATCATTTTTGCCGATCCTTGGTGTGTTCCAACATGATGGATAGCGTGATGGTCTCGTCGGCAAATAAAATTATCTACGGTCTCATAACATTAGGCCTATATACATTACCTACTTGTCTGTTAATACTGTTAATATAATGTCACCCGAAAATTTCCCTGGAACATTAGGAGAGATTAACTTTAATTTGTAATAAATAATTCATAACGCACTTTTTCCCGACTTAAGAAAAGTAGTGTTCATATCTGCAACCTCTAAGTAATGTATTTGTCAATGCATTCTTGTCTACTCCAGACACAACTATTACAATAGTTTTTCATACCTGACTTTCGATGCTATGTCAACATTATCAGAAGGGTTAGGTCGGAGTATTACCATCGTTTGAACTTACCACCCAAACTTTCGACTACTAAACAATCTGCGATCGTCTTCAGGCATAATTTAAGCTAATACATTAAATACAATCTTAAGCCTACCCGAGATTCGGTCACTAACAAGCGTGAACCGTCAAAAGAACAACCCACCACCACCTACACCACCACCTACAAAGTTAAACATAACTATAGAAAAACTATATAAAAAGGAACCGTTACTTAGCTTGTAAGTCCGCTGGTAGCAAGTTCACACAACGAACAACGTCAGAGATCAGCAACCCCCTGTTTAAATATACAATTAAGCACCCTGGGTCCGCCCACAGCTACCCCGCCCATGCATACTCCAGCGGACTTACAGGCTAAGTAGTGGTTCCTTTTCATATAGTTTTCCTATAGTTGTGTTTAACTTTGTAGGTGTTGGTGGTTTGTTCTTTTGACGTGTCACGCTTGTTATTGAATGTATCTCGAGTAGGCTTAAGACTGTATTTAATGTATTAGTTTAATTTACACATAAAGATGATTACATATTGTCTAGTGGTCGAAATGTTGTGTGATAAACTCTAACGATGGTAATAGTCCAACCTAACCCTTTTGATAATACAATAGTGTGATCTAGTTGTCTCCACGGTTTGTCACATATCCTACTTCATTAGGTGTCTCCTCACTTGCAGATCCGTAATTAAAATTTATCTCAGTAATTCGAACCTTCTCTATCTTCCACTTTTTTCTTAGTTTCACTTCCATTGTCGCATTCAGGCACCGAATAATGTCAGGACAAAGATTCATGGAAGTGAATATTTGATGAAATTATTCAAAGTTACAAAACAGTCCGTAATTTTCCGTGTGTATCTACATTTTCCCATTAGCATATTCCCCAATGCGCTGCGTGTATGTATAGGCCTACTGCATTCCACAACCACACTCGCACTGGCACCGTTTTCTACGTCATCGTATTGACGTATGTACATACGACCGGTAACTGTTTTTTTCATTTTTTGTATAGCGAGTTTTTTACTGTTTGTATCGCATATAGGTAGAAGCCAATTATCGCTGCGGTTGCTAGGCACACCTTTATTTTACCAAAATTCTGAGCCTGAATTCGATGTCAGTATAAAATCGATATAGGCCTATGTATAGGCCTATGTTGTTGATATATATCTATTTTGTTGGCAATTCATTATTACGATTTGTATAAATTTAAATCTAATATTTTTTGTAAGTTTTACGTTAATTACGTTTTTATTTACATGTTAATATAATCACATTTCTAAAATAACTGTAACTAGTTTATCTACAGTCTGTTATTACAGATGAAAACGATCAACCAAATACGTTAAAAAATTGTCGCAGATCAAACATAAAATTAACATCATATTCTAACTTTATGGGTATTATAGGTATCGAATACGCTGTTCACTAACGTTAGCATCTCTTCAGACAGCCATTGAATAAATTGGATTAGTTTCTCGGTTGGAGGTTGGTCCAATGTTGTCAAGTCCCAGCTTACCGTAAGCGCGCCATTCCATTCAACACAGATTCGGTGTAAGGTTATTCATTTTTAACCACCTATAGGCTGAAATTTTGAGGATGCCGGCTGCAAGTTATAATCGAAAGGCTTACTTCACTTATATGAAAGCGATCTGGTAAACCGTCATCCTAATGTTTGAATCAGAGAAGGTATGGAAGAGGAAAATGTGGAGGAGGAAGTAGCACTTCAAACTCCCACAGACAAAAGCGGCATTGAGGCCAGCAGAGAGTCAGGTGGAGAAGAAAAAGAGAGGACAAGCCTTCAGATAAGTGGAAGCAGGTCCCATCGCAGAGGCAGTAGAAACATACTTAGACGAAAATCGAATTGGAGGGGTCCAGAAAACATACTACTACTTCCAGTCAAAGAAACAAAGATAAGAAAAAGAAAAAATAGCCGAAGCCAAGTCCGGATGGTATCATCATTAAGCCGATGGAAGGCAATTCCTACGCTCTGTGCTGAAGTCCTAGGCGAAGTACGCTCGCAAGCGAAGCTAGAGGACTCTCAACTGCTGATCAACACTTTTCGCCAGACAAAGGCTGGTGACATCCTTCTCGAGCTTGGGACGAACTTGAAGAACAAAAAAGTATTCAGCTCGATACTGAAAAACATTTGAAGAGAAAGCGATGGTCAGTAGTCTCCAACCCAAAATGACGTTGGAAATCAGAGACTTGGACAGCTTCATATTAGAGAAAGAAGTGCTGGATGCCACTTAATGACCTGGAAGGAGAACCCAAGGGTTTTCACACCAAAACCTACAGAAGGGCACAGAAACTGGCCATAGTCCAGCAGACGGGGCGAAACAGCTGCTTCAGGCAACTCAGACCAAAATCGGAATCAACTCTTAATTTTTATAAAAATCGGTTTATAGTGTTTGGCAAACTTCAAAATTTGATCTAGGTCTCTGAATATTCTCTATAGTTTTGGAAATTTGATAATTTCAGGACACGAAGGCCCAGAAAAAGGGATCACTAATGTGAAAAAATTAAAATATCCAGCTGGGTATCACACTAAAGTGAATTTTAACCCAAAACCAAATATAGCGTTTACTAGAAAAGTTATTTAACTTTAGAGACATCGCGGACCAAAAATTGAAGTCAAAGTTTTAAAAATATTGTAAAGTCTATGTGGGACGCCAAATTATGAGTAATTTTATTCAAAATACGAAATAGGTATCTTTAATAATTTAACAAAATAAGATCTGGCAGCATCCCCTGCAAAATTTAGACTGCTTTCAAAATGTTTATCGACTACATTTGCTAAAACTTTACATATTGTTATCAGTTTCATATATTATGTATAGATCTATAGATATCTGCGGAAACATACATAAATTTAAAAGCTTTGACTAAATTATTTTTCATGTAGGCATTATGGTTATAAAGATGATTAAAGGAACCTATGTAGTTTTCTTATTTTTATTGTTTATGTTAGTAATAATAATAATGTAAAATGATTGCTTTACAATTGCTATTTTACGTTATTATAATATTTGAAAAAATAGGCCTATTATAGCAGTTTCAAAATTTTTGAGCAGTCAGGGTATACGTAATTTTTCTTCATTAACAGTGATAACGACGACCTGTCACCTCCTCGTGGTGTTTCTCGGCTACCGATAACATTCATACTAGCAGAGAATTTTATTCATAGCTTTAGAAAATAAAATTTATGAATTTGGATTTATCTAATGTGGCGCGTGCCAACACAGTGGTTTCCTTTGCGACTCAAAGTCGCAACGGCTGTGCTGCAGTGTTCTGCACACACACGCGCGCGCGCACACACACAAAACTCTCCCTCCTCTGTGAGGCTCACCACTTCTCAGTGGACAATTTGGGACGATGATCCACCAAATGAGATCTGGTGCTAGTTTGCGCTCAGTGCATGGTTAGCACTTGGCACTTGCCTCGTATTCACTCCTAAAGTGGCCCTTCCCTCCAAACTTGATATATAGACCCTGACTGGTTCTATCTATCTGGTCCTTTGTATTCCACTTGTCCATGCCCGTTCCGAATCAGCCAAAACAGCGAGTTACAACTGCTCTTTCGCGAACTCGAGAGTTGATCCACCCGACTTTGGTTCGAGTTACCTTAAGCAGCTGTGTCGTTCCGTCAGCTGGACTATGGCCAGTTTCTGTGCCCTTCTGTCGGTTTTGGTGACAAAAACCTTGGTTTCACCCTCCAGGCCTTTAAGGTCTTATTTTATGGCATCCAGCACTTCTTTCTCTACTATGAAACTGTTCATGTCTCTAATTTCCAATATATGTAATATATATGTATTATATATACTTATACATATATATGTATGTATATATATACATACCAAACTCAGATTACAAACTTCACAGATGTGTCACTTTGATGAGTTTGCAACTTTTGTTAGTTCTACTTTTCAAATCCCTGTTCATGAACTTCAAGAAATAAAAAATTCTCATTCTCACAAACAACTTAATCAAATAACTATGAGGAAAATCCTTACATGGGTGGTTGAAACTTATATTTTCCATTAACTCAATCAATTTATTTCGAACATTATTTTCTATCATGAATTCAAGAAAGTTGTCAGTGAAAATATTCTCCAAGTGTTCAATGTAACTTACAAAGCTTGAACTTGGACATTTTAGGTTTCCAAAGATGTCCATATTTTTATTTTCATATGCTTTGAAATGTAAATACAACCTGGTACTATCTAAATTATTTGCTTCTTCTTGTGAGTATGCCAAACATGTATTGCATTCATGAATGGTTAAGCACTTTTTAATTAAGTATCCACAGACATATTGCAGTGCATTTTTACCAGGTAAGTTTTCCCTATAATCTATGCAGTTTACAACAATATTTTTTGAGATCGTGTTTTGACTAACATCTAAGTTCAATAAATCACTGCAATTATTAACTTTTGAAAGAATTACATCAAACTCTTCAGCACAGTTTGAACTGCTTGAATGCTGAAACTAACTGAGACAAAGTAACTTTTTGAAAGCTCTTGTAAATTGAACTGGAGTTGGATTGTATGAATTGCCCCCTTGCTGGCGTATACTACCAAAAAATTTTCAAGACAGTCCTGATTTAACCTGCGTGTGAGGACGAATGAAAACGACTGTATCCTTAAGTAAGACCACAACTGCAAAAAAGAATTTATAGTGATTACAAATCCCTGAAAACATTTAATGGTACTTGTTATATCTTTGTTTTCTTTGTTCTTTACAGAAATTGATTTTATCAACTACAAAAAATCATTCAAAAGTTCATGCTGTTTCTCAGAGCCCATCCATGCTCTACCATAAAATTTATCTGAAACCTTAGAACTAGAATTTAGAATTTAAAATGTCAAAGACATTATTACACTTTTCCAGAAATTCTGCTGTACCTATGGCAGATGAGTCAAGAGCACTTAAACTGACATAAGTAAACAATGAACTTGCAACAGTATGACTAAAGATTTGAACTGCTAACTTAACTTTCATTTTTTAAAAACCATTGGGAAAAAGATGAGCATCTGTTAGATTCTTAGCCAGTCGTAGGTTCTGTTGTTTGTCTTTATTATAAAATGTAATAATGTGTTGCCAAGAAGCTACCTTATCTTGAAATAAAAAATTATACTTAAGCAAGTTGTTTCTCAAAGACTTAAATAAGTGTGCCACATCAAACATATAAAATATTTTCTGATCTCTAACCACAAAATATAGATTTTCATGAGTTACACCTTCAATATGTGCAAACTGAAGAAAGTTTGAACACATGTCAGTCACAAATAAACAAATTTTTAAGTCAATGTCATGTAGTCTTTTAATTACATCATGAACAATCCGTTTCAATTACACTGCAGAACAACCAGAGTTTGTGAAGTAGTAGGTAATTGGTTGTTTCCAATTACCACATATACTTCGGATCATAAAAACTAGCACAGATGTTGCAGGTTTCAATTGCACAGTACCTGTATTATGTAACCCTAATATTTCATCCTTCGATATAGAGTAAAAAAGAAATGATTTCAACGACATTTCATCTGCACTTAAGACACAGTATTTCTGCATCTCAATTAAATTACTTTCAACTTTAAACTAGAAAACACGATTTCATTTGGTCCAGGAGGGTACTGCTTTTTTTCTGTCATCAGTCTTAAGCGCCTTGTAGAGGGCAAATGTAGTATATTTTGCATAAACTTATAAGCATTGGGACTTAAAAAATACAGAGTTAGAGCCATAGTTTTGAATTCTTTTGGATATCGCATTCCTTTCTTGCAACGCTCACTCAATTCCACTTGAATTTTCACAAATCGTGCTAAACTATCATTTAAAAACCTACTACATAAACTTTTAAACTGGTCACTATTTACACATGCAAGCTGTGGATCACTACTGTTTTCTGACACAGATGAAGATAATTTATTTTGTAAACGCCAGGATTTTCCTCGAAGCAATTTCAATTGTCTCCTCAATTTTTCTTTTCTAGGGCTCCGAGAAGATAAATCAACTTGACTTTCAACAGAAACAGTTGTTTTATAACACTCTGCAGAAATTTCAGGGACGATGTTAGTACTGGCACTAGCATTTCCATTCATATTTTCATGCTAAAAAATAAGACACGCCAAAATTAATTAAATACATGTGCTCTCCTTCCTTAGCCTTTGTCTGCCGACATAAGTAGAATGTGCTCAGTGAATTAACTATGCATTTAAGTTACGTTGACACAAGCAGTTTTTAATGAGGCCTAGGACTATAGTATAAAATATGTTTAAACAACAACAACAACAATAATAATAATAATAATAATAATAAAAGAATAATAATAATTACCTGTACATCAATTTGACCCTTTTTAATAACTTTACTGGTTTCACTGCTTCTCTCTGTTGGTGCTTTTCTTTTTTGAGATATTTGTTTCGGTGGATTTGGTATCCTGAATAATGTCGGAACAGCATCTGGTTTCAACCGGTTTCTTAGGAAATTTAAAAACGTCACATCTTCAAAGTGTACACTACATATTCTGCAGTTTTTATTTAAATATATGGCATCTTTTTTTAACAAATCCTCTCTTCTACAGTTTACAGTCCATTTCCTTGCACTGGAAAAATGCAAGATTAACGATTTTAAATTAGGCCTATAGCTAATTTGAGTTTTACATTAATGAATACTCTACTGTTTATAATTTATTAATAATATTATTAAGAAGAAAATATTAATAAATCAACTTATTTTACTTACCGTTCTTCGTCTTTTGGGAAGCTGAAAAAACTTATGTCTTAATTGCGTTGGAATTATTCTTGCAATTAGGTGCTGAGCACCATCAACCGCCTTTTCTCTTACAAACACTCATTCTTCACTTTGAAAAATAAATCAATTTACCAATGTAACATTCCAAATGTATAAAACACGTGTTCACTTGAAGTTACGTACTACCGCTGTTAATTACTTTAAAATTAAAGCGAAAACTGCATAAAAACAAGCGCATACTTGAAGCTAGGTATAACAGCTGTTTACTCGCTCTTAATATGGCGGCCACTGGTCATGCGCGCTAGCAGCTGGCGCGCGGATTTTAGCGAAGTTTCCATTCTGTATGATTCTTATTCTGTGGTTATGGGTTGTAGGTGTGTGTGAAAATGACCAATTACACTATAGATCACATATACTTTTTGATACACTTGTTCAAACACACACTTTGAATCCCAGCGCCAATTCCCTCCCACCAACAACCCCCACCACACACACCTACAACCCATTACGGTTACTTTGACTGACACTCTGTATTTCAAATCCCACTGAGGAAGACGGACACCACGTCGAAACGTTTGGGACTAAAACCAAAAGTAAGTGTTCACTAGTGAAAGTTTGTATATATATAATATGTAAATTAAATAGAAAATTAAATAGAAAGTTATATTTTACGTTTAAATAGGCCTATGTCCTATCGTTTTGTCCGATTTTAAGTAACGTTAGCTCAATTTACGAGTTAAATAAATGCGCAAATTATGGTTATTACTTGTGTACATGTGCCCCAAAATAAACCGCTCATTTTCGTTTCAACGGATAATGTATCCCATAAAAGCTGGCTCACTGGCTGTATGGTGGGATAAAAATACCACAAGACACAATATTTAGAAGAAGGTTCTTTCTCCAGTGAAAAAAGAAGACTTTTAAGACTGGTAACGTTAGGGAGGGGGCAGTAGAATGGGCACAATGCGTAGACGACAATGGGTATATTGGACAAACATTTAAACCTTACTTAGTTGTTCAGAAGCATTCTTGTGGTCAAATTTGGATTAATTTTTTTTAATTGGTACAATTTAATTGCTAACGGAGGGCGCCAGAAAAACCCAACACGAGTCCTGAATAGGAAAAGGCTGATCAGTCTCTGGTAGTCTGTTCCAATGTTACATAGAATGGTGAGGTTCTTGCAATAAGTCCCTGTCTTCCCCAATCTTCACTTTCCGTAATTTCATATTAGAACTACAATCTTCTTAAGCACTTTCTTTTCAGTGTAACGACTTTTCAGTGATTCAGGTCTCGTTATTATATATCATAACTAGATTTATTAGCTTCTTATAATGCTAAGCTTAGTTATACAGGTGATGTGTTCAGAAAAACGGTATATTCTCTTCACCTCTTCCTTATTAAGTCCTTCATTGATGGAATCGAAGAACTAAAAAGACCGCCTCAAAACATCAATTACGATAAATGACGGATTATTAGAGCTGCACCTGTCAATTCCCTATTTCAACAGGGCTCCTGATCTTTCTTTCGTGTACACTCATTGAATCTTTGCGTCCTTCTTTGTCAAGGCTTGAGACAGTTTCTCTGCTGCGTGATAAAAATTCATGACATCTTAAGGTTTGGGATAATCGTTAAATAAACCAGTTATTCAGAAACTATTGTCTTAAGTCTACTAATTTTATCTTCAACTCCACTTAAAGCGCCCACGTTTACAATTTGTGAGGGTACTTACATTATCTGTAACAGGGCCTATTGCAATAATTCGTAATGCAATGAAACACTCTCCCTCCTGTGCAACACCAAGCTTCCCTGTCGTATTGCTACTAAGGATATACTCGATTCTCGCTTTGAAACCTTCAACAATAATAACACATTTACGTTTAAATATTTTCTGCTATTGAGATTCTAATGAGATGTAAACGTTTTCAGTGTACACCGCCGTAGCAGTTGCTGTAGGCGAATAGAACGAGTTTAGCGCACATGGGTTTGCCCTATGACGTAATAATATTATTCTGTCACTAACAATACCATAGCCGAAACCATTAGTTTTGTTGGAAACGAGTTGTACAGCACGACCACGACCGCTACCGCATCAGAGCATCGATATCTCTATGTTATGCCGCGCCTAGTCCAGCTACACCCTGCCATGGGACGATTCTCATAAACTATTATCTTTTCCTACACAACGATTAGTGGATGGACGCAATCGTCACCATCTCCTGGACGCGGAACTGCGTCTCCGCACGAACAACTTTCCTGTTGATTTACGTTAAGACCAATTCACTCAAAAATTCGGAAATATTGAAACACTTCAGTTCTTCAATTTTGAAACACTCATAGCCTTTCAAAGTACATGCATAAATATTAACGTACGAATTTCCCTGCGAAGTGTGTAACTTTTTTTTTACAAGTTAGTATAAAATAGAATATTAGTTACTATTGTGAGAAAAATGTGAGACGGCTATTATGATAACGTTTTATTAACAGAACGCTATAATTAACGTTAAAGGGAAATTACGATTAATTAAGATTTACTAACGGAACATTCTTTTACGAAGAGTGTACCGATGAAGGGTCCTTTGTGTATGTAACCTACACTGTTTATGTAACCAATGTAATCTTCATAATGTACTTAATCAAGCCAAAAACACTATAAAACTATCTCAAGTCCAGAGATAGTCGTTCATTACACGGAAAATTGACTTCTATTTTTAAAAAATGTATGCTCAGTTTAACTAATACGAGAAATAGATCGGGGTCTATGCAATTTTGGCCCATTCCGAGCTTCAGATGAACTCCTGCCGCATAGAAAACGAAACATGGTGATTTCTAATATGCGACTTGGACACTATTCAGAACTAACTCGATTATATGAAGAAAATAAATAACATTTTGTTTCTTGTTAAAAACCAATCAATACTCCATAACTCAGTATGTAAAACAAATAAACCTACTTCAGTAAAATGTAGGCTACAGTTCTGATACTACAGGTAATACTGTTCATTGTGTGTATGGTCACCAAGTTGCAATGGTTAATTTTAAAATAGGTTAGATACCTGATATTCCTTCATGCAACTTACTTTGGTCGCTATGCACGACGCGTTTCAGGATCAAGGTCCCATCTTCAGGTGCTCACTCGGGTCGAGCTCGTCAGTTTATAAAAAACACACATAAAACATAAAACACTCTCGCGCAGTATGAGTGTTTGAATTCAGTGCTTTTTATGTTTTATGTGTGTTTTTTATGAACTGACGAGCCGACCCGAGTGAGCACCTGAAGATGGGACCTTGATCCTGAAACGCGTCGTGCATAGCGACCAAAGTAAGTTGCATGAAGGAATATCAGGATCTAACTTAGGTAATACTGCTTACCTGAATCATTGACTTAGCCAGTTTATTGAACCAATGAATCAAATTCTCAGACCCCAAACGACAGTAATGTGTTAACTGTTATGTGCATGTGTGTAATGTGTTGAGTAACGTGTAAGCGAAACAATTCCTGAAAACCTAACCTGATTCGAATAAGCGGCATTGATAGCCTACGTATAATCAAGCTTAAATTTGGATTCGTTAGAATTTTTTAACAACGATTGTGGGCTTCCATCTACTTCTCTTCCACTTGTTGTTTAAATCTGCAGACATAGGATACGCTTCTTTTGTTTCGAAACACTAAAGACTTGTAAAAGAACTCAACAATATGTCTCCTTTCTTCTTCATTTTCATGTACCGACAAAAAAAATTAATATGCAATATTGTCAGAGACAAAGCAGCCTTAACAGAAGCCTCTTTTTTGAGACTCATTTCTTACACTCATATGAAATTATCAAGAATCAATGGTCATTAAACCTGTTCTTACTCTGGATTTCCTTACTTCCTTTATTTTTTATAGGGGTTTGACAATACCGATCTAATGTTTCCACGTTGATTTTCGAATGGACATCAGCAGATTTGATTAAGCCGTTGAAAATGAGTACTTGAGATAACACTTTATGGTAATAGATGATTGAAGCCTAGTACTCTTCACTGTCATACTACCTGACATGGAGTTTAACTCTTCATCGAAACGACCGGTGCCGAAGATATGGATCACAAAACGATAATAAAGCTCCCTGAGCTTACTATTTTGTTCAAAACACATTTACTGTTGGAATTTCCATATTCGATAATTTTTCAGTTATCAGAAAAATTGCAAACCACCCGATTATTCTACTATTTTTTTTAAGATAACAGATTGTGAAACAGTACAATATACAATAAAAATTCCGAACCACTGAGTTCGTTTATTTCTTAGTTAAATTTATAACCATATTGCCTAAATGACAAATTCCCTAATTTAATCCTAGCTTTTAGGTTTAATTATATTTCCATAGATGTCTACAGGCCTATATCTAATACGTTTCACAAACATACATAACTTGTAATAATATGTAAAGTTTTTCTGAACCTCTAAATACGTCAAATTGCATGCATATTGTCTTACACCACGAACGTTTTCAAGAGCTAACTTACAGCCCACGTCATCGATATTACGAGGATCATCTCAAAAGTAAATTTCCCTAATTTTTTTTTCAAAAGGAAATTGCACAAGCAAGGTGACGAAGGTTGGAAAACTTTTATTTGTGTGTAGTGACAGCAGTGCCAAAACCTCATCCGCTACGTAGCTACGTAACAACAACACGAAATTTAAAATCATGGACGTTCCATTTACCAGCGTGTCCGACTGCGAAGTGCGTAGTGTGATTCGGTTTTTGCTGCAAAAAATGAATCAGTAGCTGAAATTCATCGTCACTTAGTTCCTGTGTACGGACCTGAGTGCATGAGCATTCAAATGGTCCGCAGGTGACATACTTTGTTCTTGAAAGGGGGAACGAATGTGCAGTGGGAGACCCTCAACATCAACTGAGAATCCAGCTTTCGACCCCGTTAAGTCAGTTGTGTTGGAGGACAAACGCATCATCCTTGACGAAATTCTTGCGTGATTACCTGCCAATTTGCAGACAAGTCGAGCATCATTCGGATGGATTGTCAGTGAAGAGTTGGGATTTCGAAAAGTTTGTGCTCTGTGGGTATCCCGTTTGTTGTCTCAAGAACACAAAGAGAAGAGGATTGTTGCCGCGCGCAAGTTGCTAAACAGGTTCTGGGAAAAAGGAGATGATCTAGTGAACCGCGCCGTAACAGGAAATGAAACACGGGTTCATCATTACACTCCTGAAACAAAACAACTAAGGATGCTCTGGAAAACCGCGAGTGAGAGCGCGCCGAAAAAGCCAAAGTTGCACCCTCCGCTAGGAAAGTGATTACGGTTTTTTGGGACGTTACAGCCACGGGGTCACAATAAATGCAGAGAGGTATTGCGAGACTCTGAAGTAACTGCGATTAGCGATAAAGCGGAAACAGGCTGGTAATCTGACTCCGAAATCTGGGCACGCAGTGGTTCAAAGAAGGAATTGAAAAACTTTTTTTACGTTACTGAAAGGGTATTGACAAGGTTGGAGTTTATATTAAAAATAAATACGTGTTTGAATAAAAGTATAGTTTTCTTTTTAATTTTTACATGTTTTTTTATTTTTTCTGAAACAGGGGAACATATTTTTGAGATGACCATCGTAGAACATTAACATAACTCGTATTTAACAATTCACATGATAAGTCTTTCAAAGAGCTATAAATGACGATTTAACTTCAAAATGTGATTAAAAATGAAAATTGTAATCGCGTTACAGAAAGAAATATAGAAAGACAGCAGAAATTTGGTAGTTTTCAAACTGTGAAACTAAAAAAAAAAGATAATTGTCTGGATGTAATCAGAAATTAAAAAAAATAGTTTTAAATAAAAAATTAATTGTTTTAAAGGCAAAAACGTTTAACACTTATAAATTATGATAACAAAATTTCGGACGAATATTCAAAATCTTATTGCATACAGTTGGCCCTGTGTAAGCGGTCAGATAGGAGACCAAAGGTCACTGGATAGAATCGCCGAAGCGTTGACAGTTAGGCCTACGTTTAAGAGTATTCAGGTTTGCGTGTACATTTGACTAGCGTGGCGTAGCGTTGAATCTAATAGTATTCACACTATGTACGCTTCGCAGAAATTCTCCGACTGTGATAATCGGCTTTTACCCAGCCATCGTCTGCTGCTGTGTACAATAGCCAGAGGCTGACTGAAAATAAACAGTAGAAATATTGAGAATCTACGCCGGAGGATACAAAAGTAACGATTTCTTATCTCCAGCTCGTTTGCTAGCCCCGAGTGTTATGAAGGAAAGGTCAAATTTAGTAGATCACTGTTTAGGAGGCGTTTAAAACAAAACTGCGCTTATTGCGCGAATTAAAACCGAACGATTGTTTGGTTAGCGTTCAGCAAATATTGCAAATTACTTTGGATATACATTACACTATCGGACGTGAGGTCCACAACGGCCGCACGTTGCCCTTGCCGCCAGACAAAGCCTGATTACTTTGTTCCCCCATCACCTGTGACTCCTCCAGCCATTGCATTCACTCCGTTCTCAAAGATTTATTACAGCAATTGTACCTGCGGGGAAAATTTTAAACAAGTCAAGAGAACTTTAAGGACCGAATTAAAATACCGATGAATCATGTCACAAATTTATTTGTTAATCTATTCCTTCCCTTCCATCTCTCTTCTTTCGGTCTTTCTCTTCATCCCGCCACTTCTCATATACTTTTACTTCTTTCTTGTGCACTTTGCACGTCATTAATTAATAATTTAACAGTTAGCATAATCGTCCCCTCTCAGTAACACCTCTATCAGATACATTCTCGTCTATGAAGTGCAATTTTTTTTTAAAATAAAGAAACAAGATAACAGTATCCCTTATAATAACCGGAATTATTGCTAACAGTATAAATTATTAAACTGGATATTAAACCACCGGCTACTCTTCAAAAATTTTGCATTTTATAACTGATATTTATATTAAACTAGTCGAGCAATATGTTTTAAATTCAATTTTTAGTCAGAATATTGAAGTTTGATATTCGACTCCTCAAAGCTACTTTCTCAATTCCTATTTCTTAACTGACTAAATAAAATTTTACCTTTTTCCTCAGTTTTACTGAGTAATGTTCTTTTCAATCGAATTTACGTTCTATACTTCTTCAGGAATATTTTGAATACTATGGAAAAAATTTTCTTAACGGCTATTTGATGAGACATCATCGTGATCAATAGGTTTGAAATAACATATCAGTTTCACGTAGGACAAATTAGCAAACCTCGGATAGTTAGGATTTCTTTCTTTCCATTGTAACTACCTTATGTTCCTGCTATCCAACCTGTTTATGCCTTAAAAGTCCAACCAACCCACGTCCCTTCACACTGACTTCCACCATTTCCTCTATATTTGTTTTCTACTAAGCGTTTCCTCTATTGAGAGTTACCGAGCCCAGATGGCCTCTCTTGAATGTAACTGATATTCGACAATCGAATACAATTTTGGTCATTATTTGTAACACCTTCATTTTTATGTGTATGCAAAAACACCGAAGAATATAGAAAAATTAAGAAACAAAACTATGTGAAACCACGTAAGGTCACCTCCTCGTGGCGTTTTTTTTTTTGGATAACGCGTAAGAATCGTACATACGAATTTTACTTACAGCTTCAAAAATTAAAATTTCCTAATCTCATTTTATTTAGTAATAAATAACAATTATCTAATCTAATATCGGACACGTCATGTACAACAAAATCCAAGAATTTAAATTTATATTTATATTTACGAATATCTCGTAAATACCTGTATATTCCATTCAAAATAGTTATGCAAGTCATGGCGCTTACTAGCAATAGACCACAAAAATCAATTATCAAATTTATAGTTACAGATTTTGCAAACACTGAAATCTAAAGCCATTATTCATTATAACAACAATAAAATGGCTCAAAGAATTTGAAATAACGCGTAAATATAAGCGTTAATAAAAACGTAAATGAGTGAATACGCATTCTAAAAATATTTTGCTCATATAGTTTTAAATATTTTGTCTGATTTTAATTGAAAATGTTCAAATTAATCAGGCAATAAAAATTCGTAAAACGTGTACGATTTATTAATTTTTTCCGAAATATTTTATGACTCAAACTGCATTTTTTTAAGGTGTAATCATCAATTCTTTCGATTAATTAATTAATTTTTTTTATTTTGTCTCTAAATTAAATAAACACACACACAAATGCGTGCACTCACCAGACCCACCAGAAACGTTCTGAAATTTAGCCCACCTCGTTTTGGACAATTCTGAATCTGCCCAGTAGTTACGGTACAAATCCATTAAAACTTAATTGAAAAGAGTAATTCCTATACTATTAAGACCAACGGTAAATAACTAACTGTCTTTTTCGTCATTATGGTTTGAACAAACATGAATATATATGCGCATGTTCGTGTACTGAAAAAATAAGGAATCCTGAAGTGGAAGCAGGCAATGCGAAGAAGAAAGTCAGAGGAAGAAAATAAGAAATATATGTAAAGAAATAACAAAAGTAAAGGTGGAGAAAGCCAGAGAAAGACAAACCCGTTCTGTTACAACGAATAAATAAAAGTTTACACTTAGTTTTTAATTAACAGAAGACGATTTTAATTATCCATTTGGCCACATATTGTTTTATCTTCTTCCACGAATCATCAGACTTTTAAATATCATAATAATTATTTTCTTACTACCCTATATTTCTACCACTGCTTTTAATATTCGTACATTAGCAAACATTTTTTATATTAGCAAACATTTAGTAAGCCTTTCCCGCACATACGTTTTCATTCTTTTGTACTTCCACGAGCCTTAATCTGCTTTTTAAAAATCTGTCTTATTTCATTTGTTTTCCTAACTCCGGGCTAGACTTTGTAACGTTGTAGTTTAGTTTTGCAACGCCGTTCTGTGTACCAGAGCGCCGGTGTATCAACAAACTGATCATACTAATTTAATTGTTATTATCTACAGGTGAAAACGCCAATTTTACAATTTTGTAACACCGCCCAAGGCGACTCGCTGGTTAGATATTGTTTGAATAGTGGGGTAAAGGGTGGCAGCGTCTTTACTGCATCTGACAGCGACCAACCCTTTTCGCAATTAATAACCACTCGTCCCCTCCTCCGAACTGTGCACGTTTAATTTTATAGAAAAAATAACAATAACAAAAGTTTTCCTGTACGTATCAACGTTAACAAGTGTAAAGTTTGAACAGCGCGGCGCGGTGGAGAGGAGCTGTCCACTCCGATGATGGCTGCGGTAATTACTCAGCGGACAACTCATCGCTACCACACTACACTCTCTAGTTCACCTATACTTGCAAGCGAATTTTCTTTTAAAGAGTAAACTAGTAAACTAACAGTTTCTATCGTTACACCTCTGTCCTTACATAACCTCCTCATACTTGTAACAATAGTTTTATGTCCAAAGTCGTATTTAAGATCTTTGTTCCTCTGACAGTTCCTTGAAGTGAGAGGCCCACGTCTGAAATTTGCAGCATCTAAATCTTACCAATTCCCCCCTTTAAAACAGTATATTGTAAATACATAGGGTTAAGTATGTAGGTTATGTTACTCACGTGTATTTACATTATCCACAATTGATGAATAGAGGTGGCCCGATATACTTGTAACAGGTATTTTGGAACTATTACTTTTGTGGAACGGATATAACAGTGACTGAAAAGTCGAAATACCTGTTCCGAATACTCGCGGGACCCCCCCCCTCCCTCCATCCAATTAACTATTAAACGAGTATAAAGTCTCAGTTATTGGTACTGAACACTTGCTTGAATATATTGAACCTGCCAAAAATAGGCGAAAATTGTCAGATGCATTGCTTTGGTTTATTATTCATAAATTAGCTAAAACAGTTCGTTTTTCAATAACTTTTGTAGCAAATAACTCAGAAGAATCTATTAAATAAAATCCATTCAAAAAATAAAAAATCAATTTTTTTGAGATTTTCAGCTCCCTTAAATAACGATTTTTGTTTTACATTCATAATGTTAATAACGGTATGTTATACGTTACGTACTGCTGCAAAGTCACTATCAGGCTGTTTAAAAAAGAACATTAATTTTTTTTCAATATTTTCTTAAAATTGTATATACTAAGCAGTAATTTTATCTATGCTCTATTACTGTCATGTCTTGTTTTCATCCAAATAATGAAAATGTTTTGTAGTGGTGATCCATTTGTTAAAGTTCCAAGACAAATCAATGGAAGAGTCAATATTTAAAAAATATTTAATATCTAGTTTAGTGATCTGGAACCTGTAGATAGAGTACAATAGTTAAAAAAATATATTTAAATTCATTTTCTTCTGACTTTTCATGGATAAAAGAAGTCATTAAGGTTCTTTTCTGTCATCTTAATAATACCATCACCTGTCAATCATTCTCGAACAGTTTCGACTTTCGAAAGATCGATGCTCGGAATGTGAGGTCTAGTTTTACAGTCGAAATGTGAGGCCCCCGGCGACCGCCTATAGGGAAATACAGCACTGTTGTTCTCACTGTATCTGTCCCTGAAGCCATGAAATTTTTCCGCTTTTTGTTTTTCGATATGTACTACAGACTCAAACAAGGCACGGTCGTGAAATATTTGTAGCTTGTGTCCGCACATTATGAAAAATTGCACTGTTTGATGTACCGTTAAATTATATCAAAACTACCTTACTTGTTCCTACAATGGTTCTGCCCGTACTGAGACTAAGCATCCTTTAATCTTTTCTCGATCTCTTGCGGCTTGCTAACTTGTAACCCCCCCCCCCCCCAGAAGAGTCGCCAAACATCGCCCTGCCATTGAGTTCCAGTATCTGGCTCGTTATTACCTTCTTTCGTATTTGAGTATTGCTTGTTCATTCGGTATATCCTGCCCATCGTAAGGGTTGAAACCTGTTGTATTCTACAGTGCTGCGTTCTTTGCACTGCTGCTGCAGTTTGTGAATGAATCTGATGCGCCATCCATAGTTATCTACAAGGAGCCTAAAATTTTCCTCTGTACTCAGCGCTAAAATAAGCCCAACTTGGAAAAGAAAAGTTGTATGAAACCAGAACCAAAGCCTCAGACAGAACAGATCTTATGGAAACACAGATAAGGTAGGTTAAAACTACAGTATGTTTTAAACTGTCAAAATTCGATATGCACTAATATTAATCCACAACTTCTTAGCTTACATCCACAACATCCAATTCCATTTTCATTGGTAGGGTCACCTGCAAAAAGTATATGTATACGGATATGTGTAATGTATCAGGAAAATGTATAGTGACATGTGAAGCTTATCAGTTGTATGAAATTTTCTTATTCTAGCGTTTTTACTGGTGAAATTTCTGTTTGTGTTTTCTTGGATTTTTGCCCGCGTCAGAGTTGCAATTCGTCCTGAGAAGGCAGAGTTTCGGCATAAACCCATGCCCTTGTTTATCAAACTTCCGATGGTCTGACAACCAGATACATCCACTGACCTCAAACGACCGTATCCATCAACTGTTTTCCAGTTCCTCATAGCCTACTAGTTATTGTACTGGTCAGTGAACTAGAGCTGGACAGTATTACAGCCGAAGAAAATAATGAACCACAAGCACAATATGAAATAATGGAAGAAATTTCATATTCATGTATCTAGAATCATAAAAAACGTTTTACTAAGGCTGTGTGAAAATTCCAGAACAAGGAAAATATCAAGTATCGGCACCTTACTCTTTCGTCACCTTTGAATCCTCTTCAAGATGACTTACCCTCCAACCTTATGTCGCTCTTGTTTATTAACTCCTTTCCCTCACCTCTTGGCCTTTCCCTCCATTTTTCAGTTAGTTGTTGATTGGTAATTTGAAAGATAAGAAGGGATAGGTGTTTTGGGTCCAAGATTTCCACACACGTAAACCACAGTTGCTGACACGTAAGGCACCCACAAGAAGTTCTCTAACTATTTTTGCTGACGGAAAATTTAAGTAGTTTTATTATATTCCTTCTCTATTAAAGTTACTTTCCTTAGTTTATCAGATCAAGTGTACCGGTGCATGTGTTTGGTTTTCTGTTACCGACACTTGACATTTTCTTTGTTCTGGAATTTTCATACAGTCTTACACTAATTGTACGAGTAATTTGAATATTTTTTAAAATAAATATTAATAAAAGTGTCCATTTTTTAATCGATTGTTTTGGACTGTTTCAAAGCCAGATACATCCAAAATATTTTCTAACCCCTCGCGTTATTAATAAATCTTTAAATGCTGAAATTTAAATATTTAAGTGGTCCAGCTAATAATATTATAGGCCTACAACAAAATTTTTTATTCTCCATTTCACCTTTCTAGCTCTCCTGAAAATATAGCTCTTATTTTCTGGATATATCTGGCTTTGAAACTAAACGATTCATATATAATTTGTAAATAAAACACACGTACACACATAATGGTATCCCTACCCATATTAGTTCATATCATCTTCCCATACTATCCATAAGTTACGTTTCCCTAGCTTTGGATAGTTTGGAAAGGACCTTCCACTATCCTTTTCTTTGTTTGTTGACATCCTACTACAAAACCCATTGTACTTATTTTTTGACTTGTTCCCATATTGACTTTTCCAGACTTCAAGACTTCATTTCCGAGACATTTTGAAACACCGTTGCCTACACACTTTCAGAACTTCTTCTTCTTCTTCTTCTTCTTCTTCTTCTTCTTCTTCTTCTTCTTCTTCTTCTTCTTCTTCTTCTTCTTCTTCTTCTTCTTCTTCTTCTTCTTCTTCTTCTTCTTCTTCCATCAGGAAGTAGAAGAAGAGCCTTTTCCGGTCCCAAAGTAAATAAATCCTCTTCACCAACGCTTGCTACGATTTCATAGGTTTGTATTGACAAACTTCCTGCCATCCGGCATCCTACTCAAATGACCTGTCCATCTTTCTTTGTTTTCCGCAATGCGATCTTGGATATTAAACAATTGTGCATTTGTCTTCATTGTAGAGTCTATCTCTTCATGTGCAGCCTTTAACAGATCGCAATAATCTCATCTCCGAATCCTGTATTCTAGTCAAATGTTTCTTCACCGGAACCCAAGTTTCAGAACCTAATAACACTACCGCCACCATTACCTTATAAAATTTAAGTCGAATCCTTTCTCTGTTTTCCTGGATAACACTTGACGAATTGTTCCACATATTGACTGGAACTTCGCCAACTTGTGACTAACATCATGATCTACGTCTTAAGTGATATCACGACCAAGATAGCGGAAATGTGACGCATGCTCTATACTTTTATTATCTAATACAGTTTTAGTTCGCAATTTTAGTTTGGCCACATTTCTTCATAGAAATTTTCAAGTTGTAATTCGAAACATCGAATTTGCTACAGAAGTTGTTGTAACTGAAACATCGATCTCCAAGCTCAAATTCATTATTTTTTTATAATTACTACATTCGCAAACATCACTCTATTCAAGTATGTTTTATTATTTATTTTTATTCCTGGTTTCACTCTGAACTTCCACCCTCTATGTTATCAGTAAAGACGTTAAACAACGTTGAAGTCATGCTACAGCCTTGGCGCACTTCTGATTAATGTAGGTCTCTGTTAAATCCTTTCCTATGGACAATACTATCTTTGTACGATAATATAAGTTCTTTATAACCTCTACAAGATGTTTAAGATAACTACTCTTACACATAATATCCCATAACCATAGAATGGATCTGTTACTCTATCAAATGCTTTCTCGTGGTCAATGAGGGCAAGGTGTGACTCCAAATTAAATTCCCTTCTTTTCTCAATCTATATTTTCAAAGAGAATATGTGACCAATGCAAGATCGGCCCTTACGAAATCCCGCCTGTTCGTCAAGAAGTAAAATATCCCAGATAGAACCAAGTCTTTCATTAATAATTTTCCTGTATAACTTGTAAGTTGTATTTATCAAGCTTAACTTTATGGCAAGTGACGATTTCATTAATTAAAAATAAAATAAATAATAAAATATGAAATGTAAAAGCTGAGAAATTTAAATTTTAATAAATCGCACATTTAAACTAATTTTATATCACTACCATAAATCATAATAATATTTAATAAAGAGATTAAATGGCAAAAAAGTAATGCGAGTGTAAAGATAGGGAAACCCTTTACTAATTTTAACCTGCATAGACATGCGCTAACCGGAATTAACCTGATTACCGACCCATAAACAAACTAATAATCCTTGTAAATTGATATTAAATAAATAAATAAACAAGAACACATTAGTGTACTATAATAAAGTCTGTAATGAAGAATATATTTGGATAATTAAAAGGTCAAACTTTAATCCCTTAAATAAAAAAGAATGGAGGAACTATTTTGTTGCGATGCGTAAACTCCGCGCAATTAAGTTACCCGTCCTAACATAGTAATTCAATCGAGATGGAGCGCTCGCGTAGTAAACACACGCTTGAACCATGTCCCAAAGAACGACAAGATGTTTTTTCATTTAGAGTACAGCTATAACAATGTGCAGCGAAAAGTAGTGGCAAATTAGTGTGCTAATAAGTTTAAATGTAATCTATAAAACCAAAAGGAATAAATAACTGTGTGAAGGATGACATCTCATGTGTCTAATTTGTAAGATCTCAATGTTGTTTTAAAATAATAAGGTACGAGATACCTAAAGTGAGAACTTTTATAAATAATAATGTGACGTGCATTTCTGCGACAAACAAGAACATTTACGGCACTTATACTACTAACGATGGTTAACTACTAGACTTCTGAGGACCGCAACGCTACTTCATTATGAACTAATCACTTCAGGAACTTCAACAGGAAAGTAAACTCCACTAAAGATCAACCGTTGACGAACACCACAAGGACCAAGGACCCGGACATCGAGTAAATTTCTGGATATCACAGGTGACACGGAGACTTGTCCTCCGTGATTAATTAAAATTCTAACAAATGAATTGTTAAAGACAGTTTAAATAAATATATAAAGACTTTAATGATAATCACTTATAACATGTAGTATGTCTTACGAGTCAAAAATATTAGTAGTAGCAAGTAGTGCTTATGTATATATATAAAGCTTCACTGATACAAAAATTTTAGATTAAGTCCATTCTTCAAATGGCCCCCCAATTAGTATGATAGAATATGAATAAGTGAGCTTAACTCACAAACAAGTTTAAGGTCCCGGATCCGTGGATAATGCTAACACATATAAATCCTTATGTTGTGCCCCCCCCTTTCTATTCACAAAATATTTTATAAATTGTAAACTTTTATTAAGAAAACCTTATGTGGGAATATTTATGTAGAGCTGTTGTAGTAATTGTTTAATAAAGAGATGTCATTACTTTACACAAAAATACTGAGTGAATAAATCATCAGACCCCATGTAAAGGTTCCTTTAGTTATAACTACAGCTGGTTTAATTAATAATTAAAAGTTAATTACGAGTATGGCAGCCCGTGTAATTGATCTGAGGTAAGTACGCACAGGTTCCCGATGTTATAACGTAGGTGAGACGTTATAGGCACAGATCTATCTCCTTTCTTAAAAACATAAATAACCTTGGCTACTCTCCACACATCCGGCAACGTACACCTCATCCAGCATAGACCTATATTCAGCCAATGTAGCAGTCTAATCTTAAATAATGTACTAAGAGTATTTCAACATTTTTCCGTTTATCCTATCCAAACCTTCCGATTCTTCATGGATGAAAGTGCTCCTTCTAGTTCCTCAAATATTATTGAATTTACATCCGAGTCCCCTCTAATGTCTTCTGCAGTTTCCTGCAAAACGTTAAGATCATACCATAGTTCCTTAAAATTATCAATCCATTTGTCATTTTCAATCAAATTCAGCACACTATCCCCTTCTCTTCTTTGCTGAGATGCTTCACTAATTTGTATGCCATCATTATGAGTCCACGTAGCGTGTGTTGTCTTCTACTTTACTAATAAATCTATTCCACAATTTTTCCTGTGCTTCCAGGGTAATGTATTCCACAGCATTACGTTTCTGCTTATAAATATCACTGCTTCTTGTCTGAAGGTATTTGTGACAAGCTGATAGCTTTCATTGTACCGCTTGCTCTATCTATTCGTTCCATATTTTTAAACTTCTTTTCCGTGTGTTTATTCGTCTCTTACTAAGCACTTCATTACCTACTTTCTCCAAAAGATACCGTACGTTACTCCATTCTTCTTCTATATTGTTACTTGTAGGGACCCATCGTGCATACTGTGATAACGTCTTCTGGTACATATCACAGTACAGATCTCTAAATGGAGCAGATGCCCTTAAAGCTTGGTTACCAACTCTAGCATTAAGATCACTAGCTATAACTACGTGATTCATGTTATTGTCGGCTTCCATATCTAATTGATTCTGCAACTCATCGTAAAATATCCCTCCTTATCATTCTCTGGAATACATACACCAATGACACAAAGACTTCCCATATTAATTTTGCATCTAAACACTATAATTCTATCTTTAATAAAAGAACAGTATACGATTTAATGCGATTTCACTATTTATGGTCTACCAGTATATCGAGCCTACTCCAGAATAAGCTCTTGTTTTTTGAAAAACCCCACTATAGAGCAAAATTTAATTTCCTCTATACCCTGTGCTTCTGAATTTTTCTTACTTTCTGTTACAACAGCAATATTTATTTTTCTCTCTTTCAGGCTCTTACACAATTATGTAATTTTATGAGCGAGACCCCTCACATTCCAAGTTACCAAAGTTAATATGTCCCTAATACCAATCACTTTACCTATAATCTTTCCCTGTCCATAGCCGTTATCACCATCCGACTTTTCCTTTGCGACTGTTGAGTAAGATGAATGTCGTCTAGAGTTATCAGTGTCCTGTAGTGAGATCGGTGGTAGGAATCTTACCTTGAGCCCCTGATCCTTTTCTGGTTTTCGTTCGGAGACTCACCTCCTATGCTCTTCCTCCATTAGTGCCGTTAGGAAACCTTCCTCATCCGTCCCTAGGACCGTTGTCTATTTGCCACCTTCAACTCTGGCCGAGCCCTTACCGAGTAACATAAACGAAGTACACAGCGAACAAGAATTACAGAGTACAGTTGAAGTTTGAAAAATGAAAAACCCATTAGCCCTCGAAACCAAATAGCGTCGGGGGTCTTAAAGACCAAGAGTTGGTCAAGAGAGACCAAATAGGAAAGATTATAGAAGGGAATTCCACGCAAGACAGGTTGAAGCAAGGTGACAATCCAGCTAGGGTATATCGGGTGTGCTAAACCCGTCTCCACCAGATGTGGACCCCTGATGTGACGCTTTCACAACTCCTTACCAAATCAGCTATTTCCGATGTTACCTTGTACCTTACGTAATTATTGTTTAATCTTGCTATTCTTCTCGTTTCAAAAGTACAGCTTGTTTACTGTTTAGTCTTGCTATTCTTATCAACGAAACTAATTCCCGTTTTTAATTAAAAATTGTTCTATTTTTTCTTGAATCTATCATTCAACCTCTATCGACAGCAGATTAAAGATAAGCACGTAGTTTTTAACCTTCATGATAAAACAATTTCGCGTGTTACCATATATTAATCACAAATATTGCATTGGGGCCGACTATTGCACGTTTCTCCTGTGAATCTACTTTGATGTTGCCTGTTCCAGTGTAATTAGAGGTTCCTCCTCTCTTCCTAATACTCGTCTCACAATGATATGACCACAAACAATTTTCAGATAAATTCAGTACGGTTGATGATATCCTTACAGCAAATAAAAGTGAAACCCATATCTATTATAGTACATACCTGTATCTCTATACCTATAGTGTGAAACCATTGTCCTCAGAAATCTGCCGCTTTCATATTCAATCAATGGAGCATTCCACTTTCCACGTCCTTTAAAAGATAGCTGTGATGGAATTTGAATAATAATTCTAGACATCTAAATTTGAATCTAACTGGCGGACCTTTAGCATCACAGAAAAAATATAAATGCGACGTTTCGGCCACCCAAACAATCGGCAGCCGCTTCAAGCTAGTTATAAATTAACAGATAATTAACAGTGTTTTGTTGACCTTGTTTATGTGCAAGTGTCCGTGTGCATTGTGCGTGTGTTTTGAGAGTGTTGTGTATTTTTTCATAGCAACTATTTCTTTGCATTGTTAAATCTTTTTATTATATATATATATTGTGTGTGTGTGTGTGTGTGTGTGTGTGTGTGTGTTTAGCATAATAATTTAAGTTTCGTTATAATTCGAGTACGAATAAACTTAGGAAACGTAAAAATTCTACTACTGTTTAACCGTAAAGTAAGTGTCTCAAAGCCAAGTGTCAAAAATAATTAGTTGCTTTAATTGGGTGACAATTAGCAGGCGACTAGACTAGCCAGGGGCAAAATTAGAGGACTCCTTCGAACGTTTTATAATTTATTCAGACATCAGAAAGTACCCACGAGCATAAATAAATAGGCGTCGATAAGTTTTATGTGGTGAATACAGACTTCATTTATAAATACGAAAGAACCGTAATCTTTTCAGCTGGAAAATGAATGGCCGCTTTCATTCAGTATTATTTTATTTCAATAAATAGTTCCATTTCAAAACTAGTCTGCACTCTTCTATTCCTTCATGAATATTTAGTTTTGTCTATTTCTTACAAAACTGTGTAATTAATCCTCTTCTAATTATTCCCAGCAACTTGAATATTCAGTATTGTGGAACTACAGAGTCATAGTGGTTAGCACATCCTCTTCCAAAATGGCACGTCTTGAGTTTGAGTTCATCCTTTGTGCGATCATTTTACACAACCCAAGAAACGATTACACGGAAAATACCTGGTTATATCTTATTCTTCATTTATTACATTACATTTCTACCTCTAATTCTTTAGACAGACTTTATTAACTCAAAATCGTAAACCCTCTTAGTAGAAGTGAAATTCCTCGCCCAAGGTAGAAAGGAGTTTAGGAGGCTAAAGGACCGTAACGCTTGACGCCGAAAGGAGTCTGAAAATAAGATAAAGAAGTTGTATTAACTTTCTTAGTATTACCCTACAGTTAATTAGTTTCTCTAGAAACGTCTCTCCCCAAGTACTATCTCCTCTATTGTTCGAAGTTATTTAGCCGCTGTTGATTTCAAACTCGTTATACTTTTCACTTGCGTCAGTTAGTTATTTTGACCATTTTGGGCCTGATTTTCGCTTCACTTTTCTTGCCAATAGAGTTGAGGACCATGGGCTTAAAGGTAACATTCCTACCACCGGTCTTACTCTACAGGACATTGATAACCCTAGACGACATTTATCTTACTCAAAAGTCGCAAAGGAAAAGTCGGATGGAGATAATGGCTATGGACAGGGAAAGATTATAGGTAAAGTGATTGATATGTTACTCTTTATTTTCATTTTTGATGGTATATTATGCCTTAACTTCTAATGATGGACTATTTCGCTATTAATGTTATTTTTAATTGTATTATGTATCCCCTAGATAATTCTTACTTTCTTTAGTAACACTGATTCTTCGAAACTGGCTGCTTGAACTCCTCCAGCAATTGTCCCTTCTCATTCGTCATTCGTTACCTCGTTTAGTCTGAACATTCTACCTTTCCTTTTTTTTCAGATTCTAGGACTTTTACGTAGCATGACGTTCTTCTCCTCTTCCTTACAGCTTCAGGTAGTTCAAGAAACGATTCCTCACCATCATTCAGATCTTTCTACGATAATTTTCATTAACGTTCTCTTTCCTCATAGTCGATCAACAATTCCTTATCTCATTTTTTCCAAATGCTTTGTGATGTATTTCTCCAAAGTGTTTTCTGCTTAATGTGTAAGTTTTTATGTGTTCTCCTATACAAACTTTGTAGGGAAACATGAATAGACGATATGTAGATTAGTTGTAATCTATTCCTTTCAGACTTTATTGCCCACCATTCTTCTTTTGCTGTCGTTGCTTGTCTACTATTTTGCTTCTGATTCTGCACCGCATAGCTGTTCTAATTTCCACATTGTCTACATATATTTATCTACACTGATATGATTATACATAAGAATAGGTTATGCGGCTGTCCAGCCCAGAAGTGTGTATACATGTTTCACCTGTCAAATCATATTTTGAAATCCCCCGAGTTTAAAACTATAATTACTATAAAATAATCTTGCGTGTAAGTGTTGCAGGGGGTAAACGAAGAACTCATAGGATATACAAATTCTTGGTTTTATAAAAAGATGTCTTCGCGATGTAGACACATCAGGCCACTGCTTAGAAACATATCTGCAGTAATGTACGCATATATATGTAGAATGTTGTATACATTCTAGTATACAGCACAGTCTATTATATGGACACGCATATACACCCTCTTAAATTATTGATGATTTACTTAATTGAAACAGTTACAATGTTCATATGTCTAGAATTTTGTTGTACTTGTACAATTTTTGGCAAAAATATTTAATTCTGTATTTATGGTGCATAGGAAAGCATATGGTGACTAAACTAGAAATATAACCAATTCAAAAGAAGAAACTAGTCCGTGTTTAGTGTGTTGGTATAAATTTTTGTAATTTTTGCTATTTGTCTTTCGTGTATACGTTATTTCTAGACAAAATAAAATTTGGTAACTCAGAACGTGATAAGGCTAGTGGATTTTAAATGGCTACTACATCTGATAGTATGATTATTTCCAGATGATTATGGTTAACCAAAGGAAAAGGCTTTGGTTAAATCGATCAACAACAAGGGACTAGTTTTTCGATTTTTTTTAAAGTGCTAAATTGAATGAACATCTGTTGTCTTTTAGACTGCAATAATCAGTGTACACACGAAAACCATCTGTAGCAACGGACTCTGTGTAATGTGTTTTGCTCAAAATAATTATTTACCTAGAATAACGGATTAGATCTAATCAAGAATTCGACTCCATTCTAAATAGGGAGATATCGTCCGCTTTATAAAGTTCAGAAGAATCAGGTGGATAGGCCATATAGAAAGAATGGACAACCAAAGACTCCCCAAAAGAATAACGAATGGGCATATAGATAGGCGCAGAAGACGAGGCAGGCCAAGAAAGCGATGGCAAGACGAGTGGAAAAAGACCTGACTAGGATGGGTGTCGGCTCGTGGAAGACCAAGGCACATGATCGGACTATCTGGAGGCGGATCATTAGGGAGCCCAATATGTACGTATGTATGTACCTATGTAGTATAATTTTTGTTTTAATGTACTGTAATATGTATAATTACGAAATAATCATTTTAAATATTAATTTTCCTTATAACAGGTCTTCCTGACATCATAAATAGTTTTATTAGGCATCATCCTAGTAGGCCTAAATTACATAGGATTTTTTCTGCCATCATATTATGACAATTGTCATCTCACGGTTCGTAACATGTATGAGGCGTCAGAGTAATTATAGTTTACAACTGATTACTGTAGCTTAGATAACACATTACAGTAAAATTTATTTATTTTACATTACTTATATTTTTTTAGTTAGTTAGTTAGTTATATTTATATTACATTATATAGCTGAGTCAAACCAAGTTTTAGATCTTCTTAATGTTATTTATTTAAAATTTTACGGTTTATTTTATGCGTACACAATTAGCATATAATACAGTTTAGCATATAACGTCGTTTTTACTGAATGTTTCGTAACACATCGTATATTAGAATACAGCTCATATTGTAATTAAAATGTGAAAATATTAAAATATTGAGTATTTACATAATTTACTTAATTTAAACAGTTTCAATGTACATACGTCTCAAATGTTTTGGCAAAGGAAAAATGTTTGGCAAATGTATGTAATTCTGTATTGTATGATGCGTAGGAAAGCCTATGGTGACTAAAAAAACAAAGTGGTAATAAACTCAGTGTCGAAACAGTTCAAACTGTTCAATTAAACAAGTGTTATTCAGCTACTAGTATAACCAATCCAGGGGAAGAAAATAGGTCGTATTTAGTCTGTTGGTATATTTTTTTTGTAATCATTGTTACACTGTTATATTTTATGTCTTCGTAATGCAAGCGGTTCAACTTACTCGTATACGTTATTTGTAGATAAGATAAAATTTAGGAACTCAGAATGTTACTCGGCGATTGGATTTTAAATGGCTTCTCCGTAATTATTTCAGATCGTGTTTGACTTCACGGTGAATTGCGCTCCGTATTCCAAACGCTTTCAATTCCCATTTGTCAGGACTAAATAAAATATCTTTTAAAATTCATATAGCCAGACAGTACTGAGAAGCTTCGAAGGAAAAGCTGCCCAAAAGTAGCGCTCGATTGTGGCTGATCGGAATGACAGTCACTTTGGACCGAGAGAAGTGGCGCACCTAAACAATTTGGCCCCCGTACCTGCTCCGAAAGGCACTCGGGACGGACTACATGATACATAACAGTTAATGAAATATCGACGTTTATTGTTTATACATAGAAAAGTAAACTATATCGGTCACCGTTATACTATCCTTTATTTATGTAAGCCATTTTGAAAAAAATGCAGTACCAGAAGAGGACTCTCTAATGCCATAGTCTCCTTCTCAGCCCACTGATACACGGACATGGAAATATTAATGATATTTCTTAGGACCCGAAGTGAAGAAGGGGCATGACGGCTTTAGTACGGTCAAAGTGTGTCCGTGGAATTTTATCCTTCTAGTAGAGGACGACACAAATGGTAGTAAATTTACGAAAGCATTCATTGATAGTTATGCACAAAAGAAATCATTATTCTTACTATTGTATTTAAATTGTATATTTAATTTGCTAATACGGAGCACAGATACTTAGGCCACATAAAACTTGTAATTTTATGTTTTAGAGTAAACATAAGTGATGTTGATCAGATGAAACTTACTTATGTGTTTAATGTGAAGCCTGAAAACATATGAAACACTGTTGTTCTCAAATTAACAACTATTGATAAACGTAATATTATTCGAGATTTTTATGTAAACTACCACCAATCATATATTAACTACTGTAGAGGTTTCTTCCGAGAATGCCACTACAATCACAGGCTATTCGATTTTCTTTTAAATTGTGCAATAAACGTTGCATATTTTCGTGCTTTATCTGGGTGGATTCCAAAAATGTAAGTCACACAGCCGGCCAAGTTAATTCGAGGTAATCCGGAGACTGAGTCACAACCTTCGTGGGCAGTTGATGAAACTCAAGGTCTGTTGCAGATCTTGCTTGAGGCTTAAACTTATTTCGGGTATCTGACTGTGACTGGCTCTAATAATATGACTTTAACGACCATATAATTAGATAAATAGGCTTTTCAATATTTCATACACCTTTTTTTACCGCACCTAATATCTGTGTGTGTGTGTGTGTGTGTGTGTGTGTGTGTGTGTGTGTGTGTGTGTGTGTGTGTGTGTGTGTGTGTGTGTGTGTGTGTGTGTGTGTGTGTGTGTGTGTGTGTGTGTGTGTGTGTGTGTGTGTGTGTGTGTGTGTGTGTGTGTGTGTGTGTGTGTGTGTGTGTGTGTGTGTGTGTGTGTGTGTGTGTGTGTGTGTGTGTGTGTGTGTGTGACAAAATAGAAACGAAATGAAGAAATACTGAGAGACACAAACTGAATAACCGAGAGATTATACTCATTACTGTATAACGTAGACACATTAAGTACTCGCTAAAAGCAGAGCTAAATACGTGTCATTTAGTTTGAAGTGGTCGATTAAGAAATTTATGACTAAAAACGTGTGTATTATTGCTACTCATTATTCATCAATATTTATTAATATCGTAACTGTTTTTCGTTTAAGAAGTATGTGTAAGTAAAAGAAGTTCAAGTCAAACTTACAACTTAAACAAGAAGTCTTCAGTGTTTCATTAGGAACTTGAAAATCTCTTTAGTTTATCTACAAGCAAGAAAAATAAAAGTAATAACATCACAATGTGGACTACCTGACTTGCAAAATATAAATTACATTTATTTTTAAAAATCTTGGTCACATTTTAATAGTTCCAATAACTGATTTCTATGAAACATTGTAATCTGATATTGATAGGTACTGTACGAATACTTCAAACAAGAAGAAGAAGAAGAACTTAAATATTCTTAACAACCCAGAGTTGTTCGTTTGAGTGGGGGGGGGGAGAATATTTAGTTAACATAATTCGGGCAGTGATGCATCAAAACAATTTTCTCCGGCAGGGAAATATATTGTCGTTACTTAGGGAAACGCTTACGAGCCTCGAATTCCTCCCCCTCCCCCTGTTAATTCTCACACGGGTGTAACCAGGAAAAATAGGAAACTAAGAGACAGTTGCTATAACCTATTGACACTCGAAGAGAACAGATTATTATAACATCAAATAGTATAAAAGGTCAGACGTATTTGTAACGTAACAACAACATTATACTGCTACAAAGGTCTCAAGACGACGGCTCAACGGACGACGGTTGCCAGTCACATCGAGTTGCCTACTTTAGAGAGTGTAGGACGCCAGTCGTACAAACTACAATCAAAATGATAGGTTAACATCGATTGTTATGATAAGAAGTGAAATTTACTCCTTTACAATTTCCAGGCGTTACTAATTAACATCACAATTGCTAGTACAGTCACTACTCTCAGCGTAAGCACTGTATGTTAGCGAGGTGAAGCTTTAACTTTTAAGGTTTCCTTTCGTAAAGCTTTCGCAGTTAGTTGCATCTCGAAGCCATCTTGCTTTGTCCTCTACAGACTACAGTATGAAGAATGTCTTTTCTTCCAAGCTGCAACCACCAAATGTACTTATTACAAAAGATTTTCGATCGCCAGTCTGTGATTTTTACATTTATAAAAAAAACACGTTGACAAATGTTGTCTATCATTACTTCTGCGGAACACGGGAAATTGTTCTTCTAAACAGAAGCTAAGATTTTTCGGTGATTTCCTGATCCTACAGTATTTTATTATTGTAGTGAACAAATAAACAAAGTGATTATTGTTATTTTAAGGAAACAAAAAAAAACTAGAAAAATAGAAACAATTCTGCTAACGGACTCGTCCAACAAACTAGTCACAATACGTCAGACACGTGTACACAACTCTGCGCTGTAGCCGCAGAGACACGACGACTCTTCTGACGCTGAGATTAACGTGGATTGCGGACTCTCTTACGAAGAACGTTGTTGGCGGTAGGAACTCCCGCCCTAGCTTGCACCGGCAGTAAGGTCTACAGCGACTGAAGGTGTTGAAAACCCTGGGATCACCTGCAGTGCCGGTCCAGTAACAACTGAAGAGTGAAGCCAAGCTAGCTGCGGCCACGTATTAGTGGGTCGTGCGACCGCCTTTGACGCTCCTTGTAAGGGCCGCGTGGCAGCAGTTCGCGGTCTGGTGTCGGCTGGTGTGTGCCTAGCGTAGTGTGCCTCCCGAAGCCAAAAGGCGGCAAGTGCAGTGGACCAGTGTTGGTGCTGTGTGGTGTTTGTGGCTTTCGCGAAGCTCCGGACCAGTGGACCTGTATTTGGGATTACTACGAGGGATCACTTCGAGGTAAGCCTATTTACTGTTTTTCCCGCGGTTTTTGGTGGCATCGCCCGCTTAGCTTGGCGTAGGCTAAGTTAGGTCACTGCCGGTAGCGGTCGGTCGCTTCGCCTAGCGCGGTGCGGCCTACAATACCGGCGCTGAGCGGGTTAACAATTCCCGTAAGAGGGCTTCGGCCCTCCGCCCTTGTTCGTCAACGGCGTCAAGAACGTCGTTGACTTCTCCAGACGCCTCCGGCTCGGAGTTCGTCTCTCGGCGGACGTACAGATGTCTCTTCGCGGGAGAGAGTCTGCGCGTTAGCTGTGCGACGGACGACGAATACAGGGCCGTCTACCTCTTTCTCCAAGCTAACGGCCTCCAGTTTCACACCTTCACCAAAGAGAAGGCGGCACACGTCCGGCTGATAATTACCCTGACGAGGTGCCGGACGAGCTCCGCCAACTCGGTTACACGATCAAAGAATGCATTCGGTTGTACACATCATATGGACCCAGGCGCAAATTACCCCTCCTCCGGGTGATCATCCTGAAGGGGGAACAGGCAGACAGACTACTGGGCCTGACCAGTCTTTGCGGACTGAAAATTAAAGTAGAAAGGAGCAGCGAAGCTGGCCACGTCCCGGAGTGCCATCGTTGCCAACGATTCGGGCACGGCTCGGACAGTTGTTACAATGCAGAGGCTTGCGTCAGGTGCGGGAAACCTCATCCGACTAAAGCTTGTCAGTTGCCGGCTGCGGGGCGCCGCTTTTGTATTAATTGCGGCGAACCTCACTCGGCAAATTACCAAGGATGCTGGGTCTTCCAGCAGCACCTGAGGCAGGCCGCGGACAGGAATAACCCTCCTGCCCGACAGCAGCTTCCAGTCGTCCCGGATCGTGCTGCCTTTCCCCGTCACCCGGAGAAGGTACGCTCATCTGAACCGGAAACTCTCGCCCGACCTCGGCCACGTGCTCAGCCACGTGCATCGGCCCCACCTGCTTGTGAAGAGCATGCTACGACCGCATCGTCCCAAGACCTGCCCGTTCCTATGGACGAGGAACCTGCCCCGAAGGTAGTGGAGCCAGTCCCGGAGAGGTCAGAATCTCCCCCACCCATGGCTCGCTACAAACCCAAGAGTAGAAATAAGAAGCAGAAGAAGAAAAACGTTGCTCCAGCTGCCCCTGCCCAGACACCAAAAACTAAACCAATACAGCGCCCCGGCGCTGGGGTTGCTCGGCAGTCCACAGTAGAGCCCCGTCCTGCAGCTGAAAGGACCGAGCGCCCATCCAAGAACCATCCAAGATGCTCGGGTGAATTCAGCCCGCAGCTATGCTGCTGCCGCCCGCAGCGACCCTGCCCCATCTGCTTCGTCGTCCGCATCACCCTCAGCTCTAGCCAAGGTAAAGTCTTTCCTCGAGGAATATGACCTCGAAGAAGTGGCCCGATTATATCGATCCATCCGAGGGCGTCTTCGCACGGCGACCCCGAATGAAAAGTTCCTAATGCTCGCGGAAGCTGCAGCCGTCATAGGTCTTCTGTAATGCTCCACGCTAACAGAATTACCTCCATCCAGAGTGACCTATCCATCATAGCGTGGAACGCCGACAGCCTTCGACCCAAACTCGAGGAACTTAGAGAGTTCACAAGCCCGACGTGCTTCTCCTCTCTGAGACCTGGATAAGGGCCCAAGACAATGTGAGATTGCCTAACTATGCGCTTTACAGGGACGATAGACCTAGGCGGAACGCGGGGGGTGGCACGGCCATAGCGGTGAAGTATTGCATTGCGCATCACCGCGTGGTCTTGCCTCCTCGCCAAAATATCGAGGCCACCGCCGTCGAACTCCCCGGAGTTCTCGGAGGTGTCCTCCTGGTTTCGGCTTACAAACCGCCGACCTGTCTGCTATTTTCAGAGCGCATAGGAAGGTTATTCTTGCAGGTGACCTGAACTGCAAACACCCCGACTGGGGTAGTCGTCTGACTACACCATCCGGGAGGGCGCTTAGCAGGTACCTTCACGACCACCACCTGCGAGCCTACGGACCCGGACTACCGACGCATTATCCCCGCTGACCTGGAGCCCGACCTGACATACTAGACATTGCTATTGTCAAGGGCGTTGTCAACCAGATTGAGGTATCCGTGTTAACGGAGCTGTCCTCTGACCATTGTCCCATCGAGGTGCACGTACCTACCCGTCACACGATTGGGAGAGCAGCATGACGAGTGGTCGAGTGGGTCCGATTCGGGCCTGGCTTTTGTCGCAGACTTCCCGAGGAAGTTCCGCTTGATACCACTCAGCACATCGACGAGGCGGTCGCCTTGTTCGATGATGCCGTGGTCTCTTTCGTCGGCGTGTGCTCACGGATGAAGCCTAATCTCACGCCCGATTATCACCGGATCCCAGAAGAAGTCCGTCTTCTCGCTTTAAAGAAGAACAGACTTCGGAGACGGTGGCAGCGGACGCGAGAGCCGGACGACAAGGCCAGCTTCAATCGGGCGGCCGACAAGTTACGTCGTGACTTGCAGGCCTTCCGACGAAGCTGCTGGGAATTTGCGGTCGCCAAAATGGCAGACGATGTACAAGAGGGAAGTTCCTCCGTTTACAGGATTCCTACCGCGATGACCGGGAAGAGGCGCCGTTCTCCACTCCCGGCCATCAACGGACCTGGGGGACATCCCCTTGCCAAGCCGGACGAGAAATCTGAGTTTCTGGCCGGGCACCTGGAGCTTCAATTTGCTCCTAACTCGTTCGGTGACCCAGACTCCGATGAGGAGATAGAAGCTGAAGTTGAGGCTTATCTCGGCAGCCCGATCACCACCGAACCCGAACCCACTTCGGTGGAAGAGGTAACGGACAGGCTTTTATCGCTTCGGCCCCGGAAGAGCCCTGGACCGGACGGTGTTACTAACACCGCCCTACAGAGACTTCCGGACCGGGGAGTTCGCTTCCTGGTCGATCTGTTCAATGCCTGCTTCCGATTCGCCTACTTTCCTAAGAAATGGCGTTCGGCTACGGTCACGATGATCCCGAAGCCGGGGAAAGACCACAAGTTCGCCGAGAACCTCCGGTCTATCAGCCTGCTGTCGTCCACTTCGAAAGTCTTCGAACGACTAGTCCAGCGGCGGCTAGTGGATCACCTTCAACGGTTCGACATTCTGGTCCCCGAGCAATTCGGTTTTCGTGCTGGGCACTCCTCGACGCATCAACTGATGCTCTTCGTGGAGACCGTGGCCGAGGCCGTTTGCTCGCGAGAGCAGACCGTCGCCGTTTTCCTTGATGTCGAGAAGGCTTTCGATCGTGTTTGGCATCCAGGCCTTCTATACAAACTCACGGAGATTCTGCTTCCGGATTGCTACATTCATTTGATTGCTAGCTTTCTTCGGAACAGAACCTTTCGCGTGAGAGTAGATACCACCCTTTCTTCGGCAAGGACTATTACTGCTGGTGTACCTCAGGGAAGCGTCTTGGGCCCCTGCTTTTCTCTGTGTACGTCAATGACGTGCCCAAGTTGCCTGGCACCAGGTTGGCCATGTTCGCTGACGACACGGTGGTGTATGCCGTCGATCGTCGAGCTGAAACGGCAGTTATCTGGCTCCAGGAACAATTGGACGAGTACGTTGAGTAGGCAGAGAAATGGAGGGTTGCCATCAACGCGGCCAAGAGCACAGCAGTAGTCTTCTCCAGACGCTTTAGGCTCCCAGACAGACTCTACGTAGGCAATACTCCGTTGCCCTGGTCTCGAGAGGTCAAGTACCTCGGGGTTCACCTCGACCGACGTCTCACCTGGCGGACACACTCTGCACAAGTAGCCCGAAAGACCGCCCATCGTCTCTACCAACTCCGATCCGTATTATGCAGCAACGCCATGACCCGCCGCCTAGGGAAGCTTATCGTCTCCACTTATGTGGCGCCGATGGTTGCCTACGCGATACCCGTTTGGGGCTACTTGGCCAAGACCCACAAGCGAAAGCTTCAGTCTCTCCTTGACCGAGGATTGCGCTGGGCATGCAAAGCCCATTACTTGACATCTAAAAAAACGATCCGAGACTCCCTGCGTGTCCGTTCCCTGGACGCCACTATACGGACACTGTCCCGAAAATTTTATCGCCGCACCGCCCGATTCCACGGCAACAACCTGATTAGCGCCCTCGGTCGCTACCAATCTGTGCCAGGAGAATCTTGGACCCGGCCTCGGCGTACACTCACCCTCAATTAAGTAATTAATTGAAAACCCACGGCCGGTAGCAGGCCACACACTAAATCCAGACCAATCAGTCGTCCCTGCGGCAGGACCTCTATTTGAAGCTCGGAACGCAGTATACGAGCGGGCGACGGGCAAACCCTTCGTCCCGCACAGCCATTGAACTTGTACCCGCATACGTGACTGGTGGTCGTAATCAGTGGAAATCCTCGCAGAAGTTTACGTTTGCTCATGAGCACTTGATTGGCACTTGATTTCAAAATATAAAAAAGAGCAGTTATTATCTTCCCCATTAAAGTCACATCTTACAAACTAACTAAAAGTTCCACATCAATATTTGTTTGTATTGTTTATGATTCCTGCTGACACGTGTATCATTTATGTTGCTTTATTCTAAGAAATTAAATATATCGTCAGCTGATATTCTTCACAAATTTTAGTAACAAAAGATTTTTTATGAGTGTACTATGGTAAACATTTCATTAATGGTCTGATTCAACCAAAAGTTTCGTTGGTACTTAATTCGCTCTTGTTATCTAAGTAAGTTCACGCAAGAGACTGCCGTTGTCAGCATAAGAAACTCTCGAATCTTGTCCACAATTGATGATTTTTTGTTTAAACATTAATCTACCGTGTTCAGGTATAAATATCGGACTACACACTTTTCCAGTACGAGAAAGAAAACTCAAGCTAGAACCTATTTTTGCTCCTTCTTCCTGTGACGCAGTTGAGTGAATTATTCCGTAAATTTCTTATGAATTATTGAGTGAATTGCGATGCGAATTAACAAGAATGTAATAAATCGTATATTAAAAATAACGAGGGGACACTTTTATCGTTCTCTAATACGGTGGGTATGGAAAACAGGCGATATTGGCCGTACAGTCTGAACGAGAATAAACGCTTCCAGTTTTACTGCCAATACAGAGGTTGTTGTACTGCGGCGTAGAAGGTCATAGCGTTTGTGCGACACGATATTAAGTGACGTCTTGTTAATGAATTAGCGATTGTTTATCATCACAGAAGACTGACTCTGGTCTGCGCGTTTGCGCGTCGCAGAGACGAACCGCTAAAGAAAAACTGAGTTCCGAGCTATCTTCAGGAGCTCCTGCCTCGTGGCCCTGCCCAAGTAGGGCGACTTGCTCTGTAGCAGGCCGTTTCTCGGCTGTTGTGCTAGCCTACACTAGTGCAGTATACACCGAGGGCGTTTCTACGAATCACCTGGACGTATACGATACCTGCCCAGCCCAGCCACAAGAGGATTGTCTGGGAACCTCGCCGCATGTGCATGCAATTTGCATGCCAGCCGCCTGAAGGTGTCGTCTAAGGATCGGACGCCAAGTCCTCTCCTGAGAAGGCGAGATGAGAAGCGATGGGGGACTTTGGCCGCTAGCCGAAGACCCCTGTCGAGGACGCTTTGCAACTTCTTTTTATGTATTGCGGCGAGGTAACCCCGGGCAAACGTAAGTAATGACCGGCAGCAAATACGCGCTGACGATCATCTTGCCCAATTTCCTGGTCATGGCTGAGCTGATCAGGAGTGGAAACAGTAAGCTCAGACGAGCGGATAATCGCTTAAGAACTGTGGGTACGTCAGGTGAGCCGATGGTCAAGGTGTACTCCTAGGTACATAACCTCGTTGGAACAGCGCAAGTACGTCCTGCCGATCCGTAGTTGCCTAACAGGGGTTTTCCGTCGCCTAGAGAATTGAACGGCTACACTCTTGGTCGCGTTGAGAGACACCCTCCAGTTATCAGTCCAGTCCCCGAGCGAGTCGAGCTGGCGCTGTAGTCGTAAGACAGCCCGTTCTGCATGACGTTCTGTATATACAGCCGTGCCGTCCACAAAGAGGGCCACCTGGACTCCAGGCTGTCTCGGCACACCGTTGACGTAAACTGAGAACAGAAAGGGGCCAAGAACACTACCTTGAGGTACGCCGGCAGTGATTTGTCTCTCGGAAGAGACAGAATCGCCAACTCTCACGCAGAAGGTCCTCTCCGTCAGAAAGCTAGCAATCAGATGAAGGTAGTAGTCTGGGAGTCCCTAAGCTTGAATAAACGCCCGTCATGCCATACGCTGTCGAAGGCTTTTTCTACATATAAGAAACAGCCAACGGTCTGTTCTCTCCGACACTCGGCTGACCTGTACTTTTTAAATTATTGTATACGTTAACAGGAAACGCTGGGTTACGTACAAATTAGGTTAAGATGAATAACACAATTCGTGATTATTTTTCTGTTTCTAATCTCGATTTGCGTGTAACAGATCAAACGTCTATACGATTGACGTTCCTACGAAACATGTATATTACATACATTCCGCTGAATATGCATGAATCATTCATTCAATTGATAGATAGATATTGATTAATGAGACGACAATTTTATGCTCCTTGCTCCCTGAAATACACAGAAAACAAAATCAGAAAAACTGCTTAAGTAGTATATAAATGTTCTTTCTGGGACAGGTCAGAGGTCTAGGACAAGGTCAGAGGTCATGTCAAGAGGTCACCTTATCAGTGATAACCCCGCCTTATCAGCGATGACCCCAATTAAAATCCAATTAACCCCCGCCTTATCGCTGATAACCCCAATTGACCTCGAATTAATCAGCAGATAACCCCGTTGACCTTTCGTAATCACCAGATAACCCCGTTGACCTTTTCTAATCAATGTAAACACGACCTCGAGGTCACTAGACCGTAACACACTGACCTAGTAAAAAACGTAAACATAAACAAACTGTCTAGTGATAACGTCGTAAACATGACCTCGACAACACGCTGACCTAGTAAAAATGTAAACATAAACATTCCGAGTTCGTTGACACGACCGTAAAAAACGTAAACATAAACAAACGTTCTTGTGATAACGTCGTAAACATGACCTCGACAACACACTGACCTAGTAAAAAATGTAAACATAAACATACACGTCGGCTTTGTACATTTAAAATGTGATTAGTGTTCCAACATCTTTGTTAATAACATGTCGTGAGTTAAAAATTTATTATATAGTAATTGATCAAATATTACTAATAAATTCTTTAACCGATAATACAACACAGATTGAAGAAACATACACGTCGGCTTTGCACATTTAAAAACGTAAACATAAACTGCTTATTTCCTTTTACAGTGTAGATAGCGTAGTCTTCATCTAATATATTACATTTAAATGTAATGATTGTCATGGTATACAGATAAGATATGAATTAGCTTAGTCGGTAACGTGTAACTATGTTATTCTAATAATATATTATATGTAAGGTAAGTATCAATTGTTCAATCCTTAGCTAATTCATAATTTTTTTGAATAAAAAAATCTATTCATTTATATATAATACACGTTAACAGTTGGTTTATTAGTGTTCCAAACCGTAAAAAACGTAAACATAAACAAACGTTCTTTGTGATAACTTCGTAAACATGACCTCGACAACACACTGACCTAGTAAAAATGTAAACATATACGTCAGCGTTGCTGTTTTTTCCTTTCACAGTGATAACGTCGTAAACATGACCTCAGCAACACACTGACCTAGTAAAAACATAAACATACACGTCAGCGTTTTTTCCCTTTCACAGTGTAGATAACGTCGTCTTTATTGACACCTAGCGATGAAATCGTGTGTTGTATAGCAGTTGAAAATGAATTGTTGAACGTGGTACAACGTTCTTCCATACGATATGTCAACGTGATAACGTTGTAATCAACGTAAACATGAACTTTGATAGTTCAGTCAAAATGAAGAATTTAACATTGCAAGATGTCTTATCTCATCCTATGTTTGAAAGATTTATTAAGAATAAAACTAAAGCAGAGATTGAATTTATGCGGGATACATTGTTGGTACTCCAAAAGTGTCGTAAGGTGTTGGAATTTTATAATTCAGACGGACTGAAAGAGATTACACCGGAACGTAGAGAACAAAGCGGTGAGACGTTTACACATTTTCTTGAATGTTCATGGGCACATGAATCTACTGTGGATGGACCGGATACTTGTGTTTGTTGTTATGTGTCTACACATTGTAGTGATATCATCAAGTTTCTCAATGATCGATTTAAATGACTTAACGATAACGAATGAAAACATGATCTATAGTATATAAACATTTTTTGTGTATACAAAATCGTAATATATGTATGTTTTTGTATATATGATTTTAGTAATTAATAAATCTGTATAACGAGTAAGAAATCATATTTTTTAAACAGTAAAAATTAACAAAAAAATAAAAATAATTGTTACCTTAATAATGATCATAGATTACATCAGCAAGTTGCATCGTTACAAACTAACATTTAGACATCACCCTCGCATGTAAATGCGACAGGACAATCGTCCGCTGTCCAATCCTCAAACCTTACCCGACACGATAAACACCGTACGGTATCCTCATTTCCTTGATATACAAACCCAGCGCTTACCAGTCTGTAAGGATTTTGGTTGGTATTTGGATAGATTCATGGCAGTTTAATACAATTACGTTTTTGCAGTACGTGTTGTAAGTAGGAGATCAAAAGATCAAGTAAATAACTTGTTTATCAAATTTCTTATCAGTTTCATTGCAATTAATTCAATCACGTTCTCAGTAAGCGTTTTAATGAGCATTTTTTGTGTAATGAAATGTTGTGTAAGAAATTGTTTGAATCTTGTTGATTTATTCATCATTTTTTTGTTCAGGTATTAAAATAAATACACATACATAAACTATGTTATAGATTATTTTATTCGGATAATTTTAACAACAGTTTATATAATGATAGCAAAAGATTAATATAGGTAAACTCATACATTAAATTGGATAAATGAAATATTTACAATTCATAATATTTAAACAAACAGTACCTAGAACATATATTTTTTAAAAGATGATACAGGAACCGTATTAGATGGTGGATTTATCTCACAGATCATTTTATTTGAGTAATTTTAACAAACAGTTTACATAATGATAGCAAAAGATTGATATAGGTAAACTCATACATTACTGATTATATTAAAAATACATACATAAAATATGATATATAGGTAATACATTAAATTGGATAAATGAAATATTTACAATCCATAATATTAAACAAACAGTACCTAGAACATATATTTTAAAAGATGGTACAGGAACCGTATTAGATGGTGGATTTTAACAAACAGTTTACATAATGATAGCAAAAGATTGATATAGGTAAACTCATACATTACTGATTATATTAAAAAATACATACATAAAATATGTTATATAGGTAAACTCATACATTACTATAATTGTATTAAAACACATACATAAAATATGTCATAGATCAGTTTATCCGCATTATTGTAAGGAGTAATGACCATACGGCAATGTATTTATACCGTTTTCACATATTACTCTTTTATCATCTGTGTTACTCAATGCAAATTTATTAATAGTTACAGTTTTAACGATGTGACTTTTCGATCTAAATATTGTCATCATTCTATGTTTTTGTTCATCTGATAATGAATTAAAAAGACATTTTTTTAAATCACTAAATTCAATGTTTTTTTTAATTACGCATTTTTTTATACCTTTTGCTTTTTTTGTGATTTTGTTTTCGTTCGTTGTAAAAGTATATAATTTTGAACGTAAACCAATAAATTCTTTAATTGGAATACTTTTACATTCGTCTTTAAATTTACCTAAAACTTTTTTATTTGTTAATGAGTAGCACATATGATCTGATGAAAATTCACTAGTATCAAAATACGTTTTTAAATCAGGATCCAACATATCTCTGTAAAAATCATTTGTAATTATTTCGTAAAACAAGCTATCTGTATCTGTATATAAAAGGGAAATATTGTTTCCATATTTCTTTTTCATTACGTTATAGTGAAAATCATACATTACAGTCTTACTTAATTCTAAAACAGAAAAACCTACATAAATGGGTTTGTTTAGATAAACGGATGTTTTATTTGATAATACTGCACAAAGTGATTCATCGTAAATAATTCTGTCTTTGAAAGTTGGTTTTGATATGAGTTTCAATAATTTTTTTTCATTACATACTAGATTTAAATTTATTTGTTTCCGAACATTTTCCATACACTTTCCAAAGACGGAATTATTTAGTAATTTAAAAAAGTCTTTTTCAAACTCATTTTTTGCATCTTGTCGTTTTATAGTATTTAGATTTATGTACGGCTTTAACCATGGTTTTTGTGAAAATTGTAATATTCTATGAATTTTCGTTACTTTTAAACCATGATTAATAGCTTGTTTTAAATTAACATAATGACAAATATATCTCTCTTTATTTTCTAATGTAGCAACTAATTTTGTTTGTTTTGTATTGTTTACGCTTTTATTAACAGGCATGAATGGTAGATCTCTGTCCTCATCATGTAAATTTTGTGGATACTCTATATCAACTTCTAATACATATCCTATTTCTGATTCGTCAGGTACGTTTAAGATATTTATTTTATCAGTTTCTTTAACCCACTTAAAATTTGAATACGGTATACATTTACACATTGCCCACCCATACAAATTATTTGCATCTAAATATGTTAGAAATGTTTTAGGCTTATCTGGGTTATATGTTGATATATATGTATTGTTAGCAATTGAATGCTTCTTGATATTAACAGATAAACCCCCACGTACCCCGCTCTCAAAAAAAATGTATTTATCGATATCAATGAGTAATTCAAGTTTAATTTTAGTAAGATACAGCATAGCGTCAAAAGCAAACCCTGGCAACGTGAAATAATGTGCGGAATCTAAGTTGTATGACGATACACAAAGAGATCTAAAATTTTCAAAGCAATCACATAAAAGTAGTACATCGATTTTTAAATATAAATCGCTGTATTCTCCTAAATTTTTGATTTTGAAGTGGTTCCAAACGTTAAGAGCGTGAATGTAATCTTCATCGCTTACGGTTTCGTCATTTAATTTACTATAAAAGTATGCTTTTGATGGAAGCTGACACTCTACTAATTTATCCCACGAATCTGTATATTCGTATGGATATACACCTTTTCGTGTAACTAATTGCATGTCATTATCGGAAAAAAATTTACTTGTATAAAAAAATTTATTTTTTGGTAAATTGTTACTTAATTCAGAAAGTGATCTATCTAAAAAGCGATAGGTATCAACAAATCTAATAGTTATGCCATTTATAGTTTTTTTGGAAAAAGAAATATATTTTTCTGTCGAATTTGGTATAACATAAATATTTTCGTTATCGCAGCCCAACTGTCGAATAATAAAATGTGAGTCATAATTAGAACTTGCATGAATAAAAATAGGAATGAACTTTTGATTCTGACGTTTTAGATTGCAATCGTTACATAATGCTGCACGATATAAACCGGTAAGATGGCAATGATCTCTGACGGGTTTGTAGAGTAATGTAAAATTTCGCATACACATTTCACAATGTGTTGCTGCTTTGAATTTAATCTTGTCTTGTTTTGTCATTTGTATTGGTTCGACTTCTTTTAATAATGAACCAAGTCGATTGGTAATATCTATAAGATAGGACATAAAGTTTTGTGCAGCGTTTATACCTCTATATATGTAAGGTTGTGATGGTAATTGATTTTTAATAAAATTGGGTACTGAATCATCGATTACAAAGTAAACACAAAAACTCATAGGTTCATGAAGTTCATTAGCTACTGTAAAAGAATATTTTGGATGTGGGTAGCACGTTTTAATCGGTCTCAAAATACATTCAAAATCTGCATACGCGACTATTGGTACCCTAAATTGATAATGAAAATTTCGAAATTGTAAATTGTCAGAAGGCATTGTTACACGAACAGGTGTATATTTTCCACAGTACCTTTTATGATCTTTTAATTTTTTAGATTTTGCAGTAAAATAGGTAAGACAGCTTTTACAGACTTCAATATTGTCATGATTTTTTGTTAATTGAGATTTTATTAATCTATTAAAATTACTGATGTAACAATAATGATAGTTGTTATCTTTGTTTAATAATAAAAGATCAAAATGATTACATTGCTCATTTTCGCACACTTTTAGTGGATAAATTATTTTACCTTTTTCTACACCATAAACATTTATAGAAATGTTATTATTCTTTTCAAAAACTTTTATATCTCTTAATGGTGTAGGAAAATTAATATTATTAAAATTAAATTTATTTTCGATATGCTTATATCGAAAATTAATTCGCTCTGGATGTGAGTTTTTTATATAACGACAAAGAATCGCCCATTTAAAACATAAATAATCGTTATTTTTGGGATTAATTATACATTTTTTTGTGATTAAATGTAACGGTAGTGGGATGTACGAGCTGCCTTTTAACGGTTTGAAACGATTTATTCTTAATAAAATTCCATCTATTGAATGTAAAGTCCATCCGGATCCTTTTTGTAAATATGTCTCTTCTTCAGAGCAAATATTATTATTGATATCTCGTATTATACTTGTTAGTGAACTACTTTGGAAGAGAGTAATATTTTTAGTTTTAAATGATCTATCTTGATAATCATTTAAAACAGGTCTTACGTAAGTGCATTCTACTACCATGTTAAATTTAATTGCGTTATATAACGAAACCATATTATATAAAATATTTATTATTATTAGTTCTAAATGTAATAATAATAAACAGATATCTTTAACATGTTCGTTGGTATTTTTATAAAAAAATGTTTTTAAGTTACCTTTGAACGCATTCTCAATTTCAATGAATTCATTTTCAATTGTTGTATTCCTTAATCTACTTGTTTTTCTATTATTATACAATGATGATGATGATGCTGATGATGGTGATAAACTTATCGAATCAGACGTTTGATACCAATCGTGTGACGGTCCAGGTTGAAGATCGTTTGCGCTATTAAAATCAGACGCTTGAGGTCTGCTGTGCGATGGATCAGGTTCTGTATCCTGTACGTGCGATGACCCAGGTAGAGGATCGTTTGTATTAATAAATGAATCGGACACTTGATATCTGACATGCGAATCTTGTGCATGTGAAGGTCCAGATTGAGGATCGTTTCTATTATTAAAATTTTCGTTTCTAATAAACTGACGTTTTTTGAAAGGCAGATTTTTTTCCATGTTAACTGAAATCAAAAGTTGTAAACGAGTTTATTAGCTACTGTAAAAGAATATTTTGGATGTTTTTGTTATCTATACGAGTATATTTTTACTTATTATCAGACAACGTGATTGCTTACATGTGATTACAACATACTAATAAAAAATTAAAAATCTTTATTTATTAGTTACTGTTGATAAATTATACTTACAATTTTGTTGAGACCTATGCTGAATCAATCTTTTGCTATGACTTGTTGTTTTTACTGTACGACTATTTATACTAACAATCAACCGATGACGCCGTAACCTCTTGATCTCGTCGTGACTGATAATGAATTCGGTAAACAAGTTATTTACTTGATCTTTTGATCTTTCGATTTACGTAACCTTTTGATCTCGTCGGTATTTACTTGATCTTTTGATCTCCTACTTACGCAACTGATAATGAATTCGGTAAACAAGTTATTTACTTGATCTTTTGATCTCCTACTATTGAGAACGTGTAACTGTATTAACTACAATGAAACTGATAACACATTTTCTGTGTATATAAACCGATTGAAAATTATGATTCAACATCCAGAAACGTACCAGCTATTACAGTCTGCGATCGTCATTAAGGTAACAATATTATCTTATGTTAATTTACTGTTTTAAAATATTTTTTTCAAGAACATGTACAGTGATTCTTGGTTATCTGTAAATGAGTTGTGTTTTTCGTATGTCATTTTTTTTTTAATTAAGTTTTATACTCTTCAAAATTTAATCTTTGTTATAAATCTTTCCTAAATTCTATTCAAAAAAATTAATTTGTCTTTGTTATAAGTGTTTCCTATGTCATTTTTAAACCGTATTTGATTTACATAGATCACATTTACAGCTGTTTTTTGAACCGTTAACGTCTGTATCATCTATCTTGATGGATCAAGAATTATCAACACAGGTGAATCGTTTCTTACATTTAAAACAGGAGGAGGACCGTCTTCTTTCTAAATGGTTTTTTTCAACAAAAAGGTTAACATCCGAAGAAATTGTAAAATTAAAAATGATAGTTGACAGACCAGAGTCAACTCTAAGACCGTTTATAAAAAAGTTAATAAAGGATTTATAGTTTAAAAATTTTATGTTTAGATCCAGTATCTCATTCATATGTACATATATAATGTTTTATACTCTATTCAAAATTATTTATCTTTGTTATAAGTCTTTTCTATGTTTTAATATGTATGTTTCAAAAACATGTAAAGTGAAGGTATAATGTGTTCTATACGTTTCTTATCTTGGTTATAAATTATTTGTTTTTGTTTAGTATATGACTAATATTTTTTCAAGGGGTTCGTGGTTACCAGTTACAAATAATGCGTTCTATACGTTTCTCTATCTGTAATTTGTCTTTGATTAGTTAACAAATTATTATTTTGTAGTATATGACTAATATTTTTTTCAAGGGATTCGTGGTTACCAGTTACAAATAATGCGCTCTGTACGTTTCTCTATCTGTAATTTGTCTTTGTTTAGTTAACAAATTTTTATTTTGTATGTTATAGATTTTGACATTTCAATCTTACCTTCTATCAAGTAATCATGGACTCCGTTATGTCATTAGAAGAAGTATTCAAATTATTCTACTTCTTAGGTCTGACTTCAATCCAAAGTTGGGAAATGTGCATGAAAAGTGTTAAAACAGAATTAATTAATGTTGACAATATAGAGGTTATAACATTATATATGAGATTGAGTGAGGTAGTAAAACGAATAAAAATTGCTCTGGAAATTAAGTTAGATGTGAATTCGCAGGACAAAATAGTTCAACTTAATAATTACCTATTTGACATTGAAGAAATTTATGATAATATAATCAATACAATTCCAAATTTTAATGAAAAAAATATAATTAAATCAACTTTTGTTATATTAAATAATTTAATAAAAAATTATCTTGATTTTAATATGAAAAATATTTACGTTGGTAACGATATTGATATTGATATTGATCATAATGATGATGATGATGATAATGATGATAATGATGATGATGATGGTGATGATGAGAGAGAACTTGAAAAAATATTTACATCCGTAAGAAAATCTAAGAGTGAAAGAAAGAGTAGTTTGTTTGAACAATCTGTAATGTTCCAATCGAATGGAACAAGAAAAACCTTAAAAACACCTGGGGAAACGGGACGTTATCTACTGAAGATTGAAATCATAGATACCAAAGATTTGAAAGGAATTGAGGTAAAAGACAGATGGACTAAAGCTGCTTATAGAACCACGTTTTTAGTTGGATCTGAAAAAGATCCGAAATATATTCAATTGTACAAAATGGTTCTAAATGTAGCGAAACATTTATCGACTATTCAAAACGTTAAAAAAAATAAATTTAAAAACTTTTGAAGTTCCTCTTCATCATATTGTTTTTTGTAAGTAAAAAAAAAGCTGGTATAAAAATAAACATTGTATATATTATATAATTATATGTATATGTTTTTTAGTATAAAAAACTTATATTATATGTAACAAAAAAAAAGCTGGTATAAGAAAATCATATTGTATGTATGTTTATGAATGGTAATTATATGTTTTTTGTAATATAAAAAATCATCGAATCTTTTGTATGTAGTACAACAATTTTGTATTGTAAAAGAATGTATGTATGTTTATGAATGGTAATTATATGTTTTTTGTAATAGAAAAAATTATATTTATACATGTATGCTTTGTATTTAGTAAGTAATAAATCAAAAATGAAAATGTTTTTTAAATTTTTTATTTTTTTAAAAACCTTTATTTTACATATAATTACAATAAAAGTTAAGCAATCATACAGTCCCAACAATTTATTCTTTTAGTTTCTTCATCATGTTCATCACACAAACAGTTCCAATATTGAATTATCCATTTAGTAATATAAAACACGTTACTTAATGCACAGTTTGTTGAAGAGTGATCATATGGACAACGTATACTATTTACAGACTGCTTCTTCAAAACGCTTAGAGATGGACACTTGAGTGATTCAATATCCACTATTTTTACATGACAGTTCAATTCTTTTTGTAAAGTTATTTTTTTTTCACGTCCTTTTATATAAATACACTTTCCATATATATATGAGTTTAATATTACTGGAAGTTCACTATATTCTGTTAATCCACAATTCCAACTAAGTCCAAGATAATTATTGTTAATCCAGTCATTAACTTTTTTTTTCTTTTCTGATAAATGTCTATAATCGAATGGAGGTAAGAATAAGTATTGATTACAAATACCAGCGAATTTAGCGTTTACTATAGGTTGCACACACAATTCTTTAATAATATAATTGTTTCCATCATCGCGAAAACTTTGAAAGTCGATAACGTATTCCATTGCGTGCAACAGCAGAACTGATATAAGTTTTGCGTAAGTAGGAGATCAAAATATCAACTACGTAAATCATACAGTCCCCACACTTTCAATTTCTTTAATTTGTAATACACTGTTCCAGTATTCGATAATCCACTTAGTTAAATGATGTACATTATTTAAAGCACAATAATACAAATTATGTTTGAAAGGACAGTGAATAGAATATGGAGTCTGCTGTTTTAACACTTTTAAGGATGGACAATCGAGTGTTTCCATATCTACTATTTTCACATAACAATTAAATTCTTTTTCTAATGCTACTTTTTTTTCTGATCCTTTAACATAAATACATTTACCGTTCATATATTTATTTAATATAAACTCTAGATCGTTATAATCTTGAAGACCGCACTTCCAGCTAAGTCCAAGATTGGTTTTAATCCATTTATTAACGTTTTTTTTCTTCTCTGACAAATGTTTGTAATTAAATGGTGGTAAAAACAAATACTGATCACTAGCACCAGAAAATTTGTTATCTTGTATACACTGAATACAAAGTTCTTTAAAAATGAAATTGTTTCCATCATCGCGAAAACCTTGAAAATCGATAACGTATTCCATTGCGTGCAACAGCAGAACTGATACACTTTTTATCAACGTAATTATATTTTAAATACTTTTCTTACAGTACCAGATAAAGGCGTATATTGCATAATTGTATCATAAAAAATGAGACAGTAGATAGTAGTTTTTTCCGGTATGTCTGTTGACGTCTCAATATCCAGACGAATGTCTATTGAACCAGTTTTTAATGATTCATTTTGTTTTGAACAATCAATTACACAAAAAGGTGTATACGTTAGAAAGTTTGAACGATTTATCATTGGCGAATTTTCACTGTTGTAATAATACGAGGACTGAAATAATGAATAATACTCATGTAGAATCGACGTTTCACCATTAAAATTATCATACGGATAGTATTCTGAATTTAAATATAACTTTACGTTATAGAATGAGGCAAGATCAAAATGTGCTGGGTTTTTATGTACATTATTTTTCCTGTCAGTCTGAAAACCTACAATAACGTAACGAGGTTTATCTGATTGTGATGACGTTTTAACAGTCCAAGTAAGTTTGTTTGCTTTTGGCACAGACGGATACTCGTAAAGTTCCCATTTTCGAAACGGCATTAATAAAGGTCGATCAATTTGTACTATCTTCAGAAAATCTACCTTTACTACGTCGTTAACATAAACATACGGAATTCTCCATGATATATATTTTATTTTAAATTTGTATGTGTTTACTGTTTCAAGTAAAATTACTGCATTATTATCAGTGGACGCTCTAATTAAAACTAATTCTTGCTTTACATTTAACAAAATCTTTTTAAAATCTTCAGCAAATCCGAACAACCTTTTTAATGGGATACAGAAGCTAATATCTTTTGATGATGGTGCCATATGACTTATTAAATCTGAGGCCCATCCACTATTTTCTAAAGTGTTAATTTCGTATGGTTTAATCGTTAACATATTCTTAATTGTTGATGTTATTCCAAGATTTTTAACTCTATCGACTTCTGATCCACTTATTTCGTATCTAATTTCATCAAACAAAAATGCTAAAGCATTTGAACATAATTTTAAAGTTTGATCATATATACCATTATTATTAGTGTATTCTAGTTTTATATGAAGGTAACTTTCACTCGGTAATGTGTACACATCTTGTTGATTAATTGGAATTCTAATTTCATCATTATTATTGAATGTAGTAGAGGTGTACGGTAGATGAGTGTGATAAGCTAATCCTACTATCGATTCATCTTGATACACAACATCTTCTATAATATTTAGAATGCTAGCGTTTACGTTTTGAATATTAAGGTTCATTTTTTGTTTAAATAATCCTTTATTACTGTTAATCCCAATGACTGTAGAAATTTCAGGTTTTGTGGTGTTAACCGGTCGATATTCATATCTTTACTACTTGTAATTGGCTTATTTGCAGTTGTTTTATTGATTCCGTAATAAAAAATAAGACCCATTATTATTGTTTTCTCAAATACAAACGTAACGTTATTATTTCGTTTCGAAAATTAATCAGTCTTCCTTGTTGATCTTCTAGTCTTACTACAATATTATGTATCCTAGATGTGTTTACTGGTAAATATATCACGTTGGTAGGTTTTTCAACAATTTTAAAACCTGGCGGAACACTAGGATAGAATTCGTGTATTATGTGATCTGGAATTCCGTTGTTATACGAACCGCTAATTAAATTACAAATCAATCGGATGCTCTCTACTCGAACAATACTTATCGGTAAGGTTGAACTGTACCATTTATTTGGATTTATTATACATGTTTCAAATCCTAATATGGTTGCTAACGAATCGGGTTTACTAAAATCAATTTGAACGTTAGAATAAATTTCACTTTTTAATGTATTATTATTCGCCTTTATAATTATTTTTACATTTTCATCATGTTGAATTAAGTAATCGTTAATAAACGTTGCGATATCTGAAATTTCATAAGAGCCAGTAGGCAATACTATTTTCTTATCAGTACCATAATATAATACATTGTTAATTCCTTCCTCTATATTAGGTATTGAATGATATGTCATAAAGTCAATTAATCCTAGTTCCCATTTTTCATCACTTAACTCGATTGGTGGAAAAATATCACATGTTAATACGGATCCTTTACCGCTTAGACAAAACATTATTACTGAGAAACTGTAAACACAAATGACCGCAGTTGACTGCATCCATATTTTGTCTTCGTGTATAATTATAAACGATTTCGATAGATCGTTGATTTGATGAATAAAAGTAATTAATTAGTTCGATAGGTGGTCTTAAATTACCAAAACTATCAAAATAATTAACTTTATTTTTACGTTTAAAATAACATACCCAGTGAGTACCATGACCATAACTATTATCTAAATTAACTATTCCAGTTTCATTTTGCCAAATTCCAGCGTGTAACGGTAATGTGTCACGCATAAACACTCCTCTGAAATTAGGAATCTTTAATTGTTTAACATACAGTAGTAAATCTTGAATTGAAAGCGGACGTATAGGAATACTCTTTATTAATTTCGTCGTCTTTGTTTCATTTTTCTTTTCTTTTTTTTTTTTAGACCTCCTCCTGTTTTTTTATACGGTCTCAAATATAAACCTTTTCCACTTTTACCAGCAAAACGTTTTAAATAATTATAAACTCTGTTAGACATAGTTTTTTTTTTTTTTTAATTCCCCCACCAAATTTACTTTTAGCTTTCATTATGTTAGTTACTGACCACGCTGCAGCTTTCTCCCCGAACGATGCGTCACTTGATTTAACACGTTCCCAAGCTCTTTCAGCTAATTCCTTATCAGCCTTAGCGCGATTTGTAGAATCTGAATACTTTGAATATGCAATATCGTGTTGTTTACAAGCAGCGTCAAGCTTATTAATTCCTGGATCACCTCTTTGTAAGCGTTTCGCTAAATTTGTACCGGGTCCACAATACTGATAACCGGGTAAATGAAGTTCGACAGGTAATAAATCAATTGATTTGTTTATAACTTTTCCAAGAATATTACTCACTAGACCACCGCCTTCTATCTTGTTTGGATACAGATGCATTTATGACGTTTCATATAAACTTTGTATTATATATACAATGCGAAATTCGTTTATAGTTTTAACAGGATTATCTTTAGTGCACTCCTTATATAATTTATATAATATTCTAACTAAGGTGCTGTTAACTTTATAGTCTTCTAGATCTAATTTAAATGCATTCATAACTCTTGTTAAAGTCTTTTGATTTATAACGTCTGTATCATCTTTAGGATCAGCAACATTAGTCAATCTGCTTTCATTAAAATCTATACTATTTTCCTCTTCACTTCGTAAATAATATATTTTATCATCTATATATCGTTTACATTCATCTTTTGTATTATTTATACCTGTTAATAAAGTCTGTTTATTTATAGCGTCAAGCAAATTAATAGGATCTGCTACATTAATTAACCTTTTTTGCTTGAAATCACAACAATTAGTTTGTGTTTTTTCATCAGGTAATTTATTATCAACATAAAGTTTATTGGCAGCATCAAATTTATAAACAGGTGGTGCGATATGAGACACACGATTATTCTTGAATGAATACACTGGATTATTATCCACCTTAATTGGTATTCTATCAGCTAAATATGATTTAGTAGCATTTTCTAAATAATTTTTATTTACAGCGTCACAAGGTTCGTTAGGATCGGCTAAATTAATAACTTTTTTCATCTTAACATCGTAACAATCGTCTGTATTTGTTAAAGTAATCGAATTTGTTCTCATATATTTTACATTTACGGCATCATCATCCAATTCAGGATCGCCCACATTACATAATCGTTTATTACTTATATTAAAATTTCCGTCGTCAGTTAATTTAAATCCTTCTCCAGGCGGTCCACGCTGAACGTTGGAACTAACCGCTAAGTCACCACTATAGTGTCCGAATTTATCGATACTCATTTTGAAAATATCGCTTCAAACGTTGCTGCGTCTTCTTTTATTATACCGGCCTCCTGTAGCTCTTCAATAATTGATAATATTTCATTTTCATGACCCGAATGACCTGCACTTTGTGAAGCAATCAATAATTTTAATCTATCGCATAATTCATTTACATTATTCCAGTACACAAACACTGGTTTATTGTTACTGAAATTTAATAAACCGCGACCTTCTGTATCACTATGCAATCGGCTACTTCCAACTTTTGATGCGGATGATTGTGAAAGCTTATTAATAATAGGCTTAATTATATTTTTATATTTGTAACTAGTACTGCTTTTAACTCTGTTTGTCTTTAAACTTAAATATGCCGCGGTTTCACTTATTATACGCGAGTAGTCGTCTAAATCTTCTTGTGAATATACATAAGCATTTGGGGTTTTCATAAAAATGAGATCGTACAAACCAGGTGTACCTTTGTACATAACATTATTAATTGTAATAATATCACTTTCATCAGTCTTTAAAGGGTATTTACCTAACATTAAAATATTATTATCTCCAAAATATGGACCAAAAACATGATCAATATCATGATTACTGTCATCAAAAAATTTACGCATATAGTGTCTTATTAACGGACCTTTAAACCATATATCGATAAAAGGTTCAATTGATTGTCGTCCTTTTGATGTTGACATCAATTCTTCAACCGTGGGTAAGGTTTCATACGTTATTTCTTCTTCACGCGGCAATGGTAACGGTGTTTCTACTGTTCGTTTGTTCGATATTGGGATGTTTTCGGTCTCTTCTGAAAACCTTTTGTTTTGTAAACGCGACTGAATATCGTCCATTTCAACATCTAATTGTTGTTCTTCTTTTTTACTCAATGACGAATTCGTTTTCTCTTGTACTAACTTTTGTAACGGAGTGATAATAGGTTTCAACGATTTTTCTGCAAACTGTTCTTCATCAATAACATTTTGTGTTAGAGTCTGATGTTTTTTTCGAATATTTTTTCTTATTTTTTTAATTTCATTGACAAGCTTCTCTTGCTTGTCAAGGGAACGTGACTTCTTCGATGACATATTGACAAGTAATAAAAACATTTTCGATTACAAATTAGTAATATAGATATCAAAATCAAAACGATAACGACCGCCACAATTCATATCACTTTCTTTATCTATAACAAAAAAGCCTTTTTTGCGTCTTGTCCATGCTTTAGAACAAAGTTCTTTAAACATTTCAAATGTCATATCAGTATTAACATGATCTCTGTATATATGTTTTAAATTTAGTTCGTCTTGTTGAAAAATAATTATTAAATTCGCGTTATCACGAATCAAGTGTTTTGGGATTCGAACATATGTTTGACATATATAAATAACATTATTATTTTTATGTCTACATATTGTAAAATGATTTCTTATATTATCTTGTTGTTCACATGCTACATCATCAAATATAATAACTGAATTTTGTTCAGTATCATCAGGATGAATGACTTGATCATTTTCTGAAAATTTATAGTATTTTATTGTTGGTATACCTGATAAAACTGTTTCTAAAAATTTGTACTTTGACTGATACAACGATTTTGAAAAAACATAAACGTTCTCAAAACATAAACCATTAGGACTGAACAAAAGATTAAGCATTAGGTTTGTTTTACCAGTATTACTTGGCCCAATGATAAGGGCCCTGACATTATTTGGTAACAACTCGCTATGGACTCTTTCTTTTTTCTCCATAGATTTATCAAAATTACAAATACGTATTTTTTTTGTTTGCTGCACTATTTTCATTATTAAAAAAATAGTTCAAATGATTTGGTTTTTATCAATCCAACTGTTATGCGACTTATCGTATCCTAACCACTGAACAAGTAGTTTATTACCTTTACGTTTTAATATTTTTTCAATTAAAAATATATTGTCGTATTTTGTTTTACTAATTTCTTGTTCGTAAAATCCACCATCTAATACGGTTCCTGTATCATCTTTTAAAATATATGTTCTAGGTACTGTTTGTTTAATATTATGAATTGTAAATATTTCATTTGTCCAATTTGGTAAATAACCTTTGGTAAAAATTTGTTTGTATTTACTAATTCTCACTCTATCCCCAACTTTATATTTCGCAGGTTTCTTATTAACAAATATTCGTTTTTTATTTATTTGTATCAATACCCTTTTCTCATTACTTATATTAACATCTTTAGGTTTCATACTTATAGTTCTGTGTACAGTATTATTATATTTTTTCAATAACTGAGGAAGTACTTCGATCCATGTATACTTTCCACTTGTAGTAAACCACTTCCACATATGGTTTTTTAAAGTACGATTAAAACGTTCAATGATAGAGGCTTTTTTATCTGAATAAGTCGAATAATGATTTATATTATAACGATTAAATAATTGCTGAATCGGTAAATTGTAAAATTCTTTTCCTTTATCAGTTTGCAAATGTTTCATTTTGTTTACATGTAATATAGGCATTAGAGCTTTTACAATTTCGTGTGAGACTTTTGATTTTAACGGAACTGCAAATGCAAATTTACTAAAACAATTTATCACTGTTAGTATATATTTATAACCTTTATTTAACTTTGAAAAAGAAATCATTTCTACAAGGTCAGCTTGATATAAATCGTGAATACCTTTCAGTTCGACATTGCGTGTAGGAAAATTTCTTCTCGCTTGCTTATGCAATTCATTACTTATCTCCTGTCTGATGCTCATTATTCAAAGTACAATAACAATTAAAATTGTTTAAATCTATAACCTTAGTTATCAGAGGTTACTTTGTATCAAAGTACAACAACTAATTAACAACTGTTTACATCTACGACCTTAGTTTATCAGAGGTTACTTTGTAAATACGTCAATATAAATTACTGATAACTTTTTATTATCAAAGGTTACTTTGTTAAGAATAAACAACATTAATTAACTAAAGGTTATCCTAAGGTTAAACAAAAACACATCAACTCTTTTTTTTATAAATTTTATTTTCACTTTAATATATTAACAAAATTAGCAACACACTTTTTTGATCTGATATAGTCTTCATATTTATAAGATATATAACGCACAGTTTTACATGTCGGATACAAAAGTTTGTGCATAAATTGAATATGCGTAATAGTATTAAAACATTTCGTTTTAAAACCACATTTAGAACAAACAATATTATCCGAATCATCAACAAATCTTTGATTTTTAAAAAAGTCTTCAATACACTTTCCACTTTTGTCACTCAATGAAGCCATCTTTTATGACTCTGTGTAATTTAACAAGTAAACAATTTGGAGATGCCTTAGCGTGTTCAAACCATGGATCGTCTGTGTCTTGCCAATCGTGAAGTATAACTTTACAGTCTATACACATTACATCATCGTCAACACCAGTATACAAAAAACCTGCCGATACTAAATTATCAACTCGTGGTAAACGTTTAGGCCAACAGCAAAATGTTAACTTCATGATTTCTTCAGTTTCTGATATACATTTTTTCGCATTCATTATATCATCAATATGTAATAATATACTGTATAATGCATAATTATTATATTTATCATATATATAACATACCATTTTACATTCTGAATTAAATAGTTTGTGCATAAATTGAATATGTGAAATAGATAAAGATCCTCTCGTTTTAAATCCACACTCACGACACACAATACTGTCTAAATCACCATTAAAAATAAATCCTGCTTCTTCAAAAAAATCTTGCAATAACTTACAGGGGTTCAATTTTTCGCACAACTTCGCCATTTTTGACATTGCGTCCAACTTGTTGAGCCTCTACTAACTAACTACTTCCAACGGAGAGTTTTGTATTCTTCTTCAAAATCAATATCGATTATTAATTGATTTCGATATTTTTCTAACCTTTGTAATATATCATCATACAAGCAAATCGCTGGAAATTGTATCTTGATAATTTGTTCATTTTCAATTATAGTAACATTTGCTTCAGAAAATTCATTATTTACAAAATAACATATTTCATTAAACGTTGAATCAGTAGATTCTATGCAATATATATACCAATTGAAAGCATGAATATTTCCTTTCTCCATGTTAACAGCTTCACGTATTCTTCACAACTGTACGTTCAAATCATTATGTTCTTAGAAACTGAACTTTTATTCTTCTTCATCAACATTACTATCGACTATTGTTTGATATCGATTGACCTTTCTTTTGTATTATCAATTGTAATATTAATTCTTTCAATTTATATAGTACATCATCATTTACACATTTCAATCCAAATATCGATAGATTATTTTTTTCTGTTCTAACTAACTCACCCGTAAATTCATTAAAGACATACACAGTATTGTTTTTAAAAAAGTATAAATTACCATCAGAAAATCTAAATGATGAATCGATTTTAGGCGGAATTCCAGGAAATGTTTCAGATATATAACCCCATGATTTAGTAGTGAACGTACACTCATTGACTTCTCTATAATAATTATCATCATGAAATATATAAGTTTTACCTGTATAACTGTTGAATACCGCATGTAAATTATCCGGTTGTATGTTAAATAAAGACTGGATATGTTTCGGATAACCATGACTTAATTTAAGACTCGTTAAATCAAACATGAATACCAAAGAATCTATAAACATAACTATCTCACCAGATGGTCGTTGATATACAGCTAAAATTTTTGTGAAGTTTTTTGGAAGAAACGTTAACCAATGTTTTATTATTAGCGGTTTGGTATATATCATCTCTGCCGGATTTAATATCCACAACCATTTTTCATATAATATATATAATCGTTTATCAGCAATTAAAAATAAATTAATATTTTTAAAATTACAAAGATCGATTTTATTTGTATCTATAGGATGCTCGTCTTCTATCTTTGGTACTGAAGAAGATGGTGACATCGGTATGAAAGATGATATAAAAGTACTTCCTGCCTTACCATATAAATTTTGAATGGCTAAAACATCATCATCACCTAACTCGATTTTACCGTTATAATAAGCATACATTACAGAATCTGATACATCTGAATGTGATAAACCTAAAACATGACCGATTTCATGTATTAAAGTTGCATACAAACTTGTGTGGTCAAGAGGAACAACGTTATCAATCGAATATGACCACTTTTCATCTTCATCAATATGAATTTCTCGCCTTGAATTATTATAATCAGGAAAATATGCATGTGCTAATGTTCCACCTTTGCCGTCAAACGTTCTCGTACATTGCCACGATTCTTTTTGCATCATATGTTTCAATCGTTTATTAGAAATTAAAATATCTGTATTTACTCTATCATGTTTAAAACGTATACCAGACTTTTCCTCCCATACTGCAAAAGCTTGTTTAGTCAACTCTAACACCTCTTGATTCGCTAAATAATAATGCCATGTTACTTCAGGTTTGTTCCATTTAAAACTGGATACTCGATAATCAAAAATAATATCACTATTACCGCACCTAGGTTTTAACATTAAATTTATAGTTTCATTATTTAGCTTACCATCAGTAGGTAATTTATAGTATTCTTGAAATATAAGTAACGCATTAGTAATATCTGTTTCATTTACAGTTTGCAACGAAGATTCATCGTCTGTTTGAAGATAACCATATTCATATAAATATTGCTTAGCTCTATCCACTTCAATCTGTGTTTTATTATCGGCTAAAGAATTTATTAGTAATATTGGAACAATTACTATATATAATAAATTTTTAACTACCGACATGTTATTAACAAAGATGTTGCTTTCAGAATTCACGTTGAAACACTAATAAATCAACTGCTAACAAGTATTATATATAAATCAATATATTTTTTTATTCAAAAAAAGTATGAATTAGCTAGGGATTGAACAATTGATACTTACCTTACATAGAATCTATTATTAGAATAACATAGTTGCACGTTACCGACTAAGCTAATTCATATCTTATCTGTATACCATGACAATCGTTACATTTGAATGTAATAGATTAGATGAAGACGACGCTATCTGCACTGTAAAAGGAAAAAAAACAGTTTACGTGTCAACGAACTCGGAATGTTTATGTTTACGTTTTTAAATGTACAAAGCCGACGTGTATGTTTATGTTTACATTTTTTACTAGGTCAGTGTGTTGTCGAGGTCATGTTTACGACGTTATCACAAGAACGTTTGTTTATGTTTACGTTTTTTACGGTCGTGTCAACGAACTCGGAATGTTTATGTTTACATTTTTACTAGGTCAGCGTGTTGTCGAGGTCATGTTTACGACGTTATCACTAGACAGTTTGTTTATGTTTACGTTTTTTACTAGGTCAGTGTGTTACGGTCTAGTGACCTCGAGGTCGTGTTTACATTGATTAGAAAAGGTCAACGGGGTTATCTGGTGATTACGAAAGGTCAACGGGGTTATCTGCTGATTAATTCGAGGTCAATTGGGGTTATCAGCGATAAGGCGGGGGTTAATTGGATTTTAATTGGGGTCATCGCTGATAAGGCGGGGTTATCACTGATAAGGTGACCTCTTGACATGACCTCTGACCTTGTCCTAGACCTCTGACCTGTCCCAGAAAGAACATTTATATACTACTTGCTTAAAATCTTTTTGTACGATTTCTACTTAACCTTTTACAACATAAAATAGAGTCCGGTTTCGCAATGTTTCAACGCGATTCGCTAGCGAGAGTTTAAAGGTAGACTCAAGGCCAATAAAATTAAGACAATCTGTTATTAATTTTTAAAGTTGCGTGATTGCATAATTGCTAACAGTCTAACTGAATAATTAAAAATTAAAAATTCTCGTCTCAACTGCATTGTAGTACCGTGTGAAACGTCGTACGCGGATATCTGTTAAACTCTAAATACGTTTACTTTTTTAACCATAACGAAATGTGTGAATCGCAAACTTTGCAGAGTGCATAGTAATATTTCATTTGTAGCAGTGAACGAAATCAAATAATCGTTGTGTAGGTTTAGGTGTTGTTCCAAAATTGGGAAGCTTTAGCGGTTACATTTCTTGACAGAGGACAGACTAGGACTAGAGAACACACAACACGGCATGCCAACTGTTGCCCTACGAAAACGGACTCTTTTATGCGTAGGCCCACTTTGACAATACGTACCGAGATTTGGCCATAATGACGGATACAAAACTGGGTGTAACGATCTAAGTAAACAAACCATCTGCACAGTTTAATTCTTGAAGTGTGTAATATTAAAATCATCTTAAACTAGTAATCTCCCTAAGCTACAAAACTACTTGCACGAAATAAATATATTATTAGATAGATTTCAATATTAGTTAATTTTTCAGTTAGCAGAAAAATTACAAATACCCTTATTATTCTACTATTTTATTAAAAAATGACAATTGTATAAAGGAGACAGTCATACATTAAACACTAAACATTGCGAATTATTGCATTGGATTTTAGCTACATTTATAACCATAATACCTAAATGGCAGATAATTTAGTCTTAACTCTTTGAAGTTTACGAATGTATCCATACATATGTATCAGCATACATCTAATACTTTTCTTAAATATACATAACTGTTAACAATACCGCATGTAAAATCTTTTTCGGAAAAGTAGTTCCAACTTTTTTTAAAGCTGGTCAAAAATCTGCAAGGGGTATTGCAAATATTATTTTGTCAAATTATTAACGATATCCAGTTCATATTTTAAATAAAATCTCTCATAATTTGTAGTCCCACACAGACTTTTAGAATTTCATTAAAGTTTTGACATTTATTTTTAGCCCGCAGTGCCCCTAAAGTTAAAAAAGTTTCAGAGTAAATATTACATTTGGATTTTGGTTAAAGTTCTCTGTAGTCTGATATTCGGCAAGCATGTTTAGTTTTTACAAAATTTTGATACCCTTTTTTTAGGCTCTGGTTTCCTCAAAATTCTGAAATTTCAAAAAGTGAACAATATATTCATATTTTGTTGAAATTCTTTTGATTTGATACCCCACGTGGATTTCTGCGATTTTTTTTTATTTTGACCTCGAACATTTTTGTCTGCGCCCCTACTTTTGGTAGATACCAATCTCAGAAACAATAGTTATATCAAAACACGTGGCAAAAATTTTAATTCGAGTTGTTTCCTGTACCTTTATCACAACACATTCCATTCCTTGTTCCACACGCAGTACTTGTTTATTTTACCTAATTCAACTCGTATTTAAGTCATTACAAACAATTATTTAAAATCTTATCCAACGTGATCTCAAAAGTTTCTTTTATAAACCGATAGCCTATAAATGTTATTTGACTATAACTATTTTGCCGTTTCTTAATAATGACAGTAACAGACTGTTTTATGTTGCGCAGGAATGTACCATTTTGGTTAATCTGCAAAAGGCACTACAGTCGTTTTACAAGTCTGTGAACGTATTGTTGATATAAACGTTTGGTAATCTCCTACCAACTGACGGTACAGTAGGTCAGTTAATTGTTCAGTTAGAATCAAAACAGTTACCCAAATCAAAAAATGAATTTCCCAAACTTTTAAGATAGGCCTATACGAGTTACGTCGTATAATTTCTTTTTAGCGTAATTCTCCAAATCATTGCCTGGCTTTAACAAAAACAACTCCAATATGATAACTAACGAAATCAATTTCAGACCAAAAAATTAATTTGTAATTAAATACAATGGTGTTTGCGGCAGGTTTCAGCTCGTTCCAAGGTAATTTTAAACACAATACTGAGTAAATAACATATTAACTTTGTATTTTGATGACACGTTTAGATACAAGAGAAGTACAGCAAATCTAATCTGTGACGCTTGTCTCTCTAACAAAGACACCATGGGGTATTTAAATCATATTCGCCTTTGTCGCGTTTCCTTGTAAAGTGAACTTCTTGGAAAACGTTATCGTAATTTTCTTCCCTTAACGCTTTGCTAAAAGGCGTAGCCTCGCAATTTACTCTTCACCGTCTTCTTGATGAGATTTTAAATAGAGGGATGCTCAAGTCGTTTCACAAGATATTAACCGGAACACGTTGATGAGAAATTATCAGTAAATACTATCGATAGCGCAACTAATCGAGTTTAGACCACTTCTCGTTAGACAGCTTCTACGATTTTATAGCTATTACGGATATTCCGCACTGCCTGCCGGTAAAGATAATATCTCGCTCGATAACGTTGTTTCCTTCAGAAATAAAAGAGAAAACGATCTAATCCACTTTGTAAATTAGACCAATTACACGTCTTGTTTGTAAGTTTAAAAATAATTATTACACTTTCGATGTACCAATTTTGTGATTTTAATACATCGATAATTTATCCATAACGTCTAATAAATATCATTATACTAAATGTTGATTATATTTGCGGGATTAATACTTTTTAAAGTAGCTAAGTCTGCGATTAAGTGGCGTCTACGGTGCACAAGCCCGTTTAAACAACCGCTGTTAATATATAACTACTTTCATCGTACAGTATTAATCTGAAACAGATTTCGCATAGACGTGTGGTCAGTACTGAGTAAGAAACTTTCGAATTGTTTGTAATACAGAGTTTACGTCGGATTCACAGATTTAATTGCAAATATAAACCTCTTTTAATAGAATGAATATATTCTATTCTAACAAAGTACTAAGTAAGTCCTAGCTGTGCAAACTACGTGTTCAAGTCCTCCACGGGTGGGAAACACCAGGTAAGTGCATAGAGACTTCACTCACAAATGAAAACGTTCCCTCCACTGGTGGCCGCAACCACAGACGGCCGAGCGTGAAGCATGAGCGTCAAGTGAACGTATCTAAGAAGATACATTTTAGGTTAGTTGTCTCCAAGTCGCTTATATTAATATATGTAGACGTATTTACCAGATATCCGTCGTGCGACTTCGTTTTTCTTGTCCTTTATGACGCGTTTCGGCAACGAATTGCCATCTTCAGAAAACTTGATCACTCATTAGAGATCGTTAAAAAATTAAAATACTAAAATCATTACAGTAAAAGTGCACTTTTACGACAGCGGAAATTCACATACGCGAACATGAAATTTTATGTTTCTCGCGTGGACATTATCAATCGACTCATTATCAATTGATCGGTTGGGAGTCGCTTAAATAACGGGATATGTGTGACTTTTTTAATTGACGTACTCCATCATGTGAGTGAACATATTTTATCACCTGATGATGGGACTATAAGTTACGAAACGCGTTGTGAATATTAAAAAAGGAAGTTGCAAGGAAGGGAACATGGACACACAAGGTAATGTACGGTAATGCAAGGGGCCAGCCGCCCCGGGCGGCATAGCCAGGAGGGCAGCAAAGTGAGCATAGACATGAAAAAATTGTTCTCCCGTTTGTCTTCTTCACTAATCCGTCAGTTCTTGCTCTGAGAGATTCCGTACGTTGGAGACGTCTTACTTCTTCGCACGTCTATTTGTTTCAGCAAATATTCTTTCCGTTAATGATCTCCTACATTTTCAGAATGTAGTGTAAAGTACATTAAATGTTATAATCCGCGACTTTATATTTAATGACTTCACAAAAATATCCACTGTCCGACGTACAATCTGTTGATATGAAAATCATCTAAACCGTCTGTGCTTCTGAAAATATAGACGGTTGAGTTACTGTTGCTCAACCCGAAACGCGGTATGCCATGATGAGGTTATCACGTAGTCATATACAATTCCTGCCGGCTGGATATCTCTTCTTCCTTTATACTAAGTTCACGCATCACGATTAACAAAATTTGTTTTATATACTTTTTATGAATCAATCTTCTAAAGTGCCAAGTATTTCTTTAATTATTTTATCAAAAGCACTTGTTGTTTGCATGTACACTCTTATTATATGACAACTTTCTCTTTTATTCCAAGTTAAATCTTCATTACTTCAAAACATCTTCATAAAATTGGATATTTCAATGGCCACTATAGTGTCACCATTTCGGTCAGCTTTGTCTGCTTTTGAAATTGAACAAAGTTATTTAAATATTCTGAGCCGTCCGTTATCCATTATGTCTTTACTTTGTCTTCTATTATGTACAGTATTCCGGGTTGCATAATTCCGTCTACCTATTCTCCACAAGTTTGTTACTTTATTGTTGCTATTCAGGCTTTAGCTAATATTATTTTAATTACACAGAGCGAATTCGGTTGTAAGACATTAGTGAATGCAAATATATAAATTTGTTTACATCTTCACGTATCCTGTCTTGACTGATATTGGCTGAACCTGATTTCTTGTCTAAATTATAACTGCGATGATCGGTTATCATGACTTGTGTCTTAAACTGATTCAAGTTCAAAAACTGTAATTTCTACCACAGTTGTCTGATCTTAACATTATTTCTACCCTTTTTTTTTTAATTTCAGAGCTGTCAGACCTCAGATTACACCCTACATTGTTAATTAGCCTCTCTCCAACTTAAATCCACGCTCGCAATCATTAATAACATTTTTCGTTACATACTCCCTATCTGCTGGATGGATTTTTGGGTTCCTAAAAAATATAAATAAATTAACAACAGTACTGTGGAATTTTGTTTATTTTTTGTTTTTGAACGTCTAATTAAGACAACAAATAAATAAAAATAATGGTGTTGTTTTATTGATTCTTCCACAAATAGTTGATAGTTTCGTCAAAGTCTGATGGCGCCAGTATTCTCACAACCTGAAACACAATAAATGACATTTAATGAAATAATATTTAGGAGGAGACACATTCAATGGAAAATTCAGAGTTGTTCCACGAGTACAAAGAATTAATATTTTGATAACACATCCTTCAGTTTATTCAAATAGTTTATTGTTTGATAGTATAGTATTGTACTGTTTAAAGTATTGAACTTACTATTGATAGGTGAAGTATAAGTCCGGTGTGCTGTTATTTTTCGTCACATCCGGAAACCGAAGTGGTGGAGTGTAATGTCAAGGCCGGTGGTGTAATCCCCTCCCGTACGTCGTACATCGTTGGATTTCGGGGTGGGAATTGCCGTCCGGGAGCCCTTCGTAGGCGCCCAGGGTCCTCCGTCTTCGCGACTCTGCAGAGGCCACAAGACTTCTCTACTAGGATCCTCTAGAGGCGCCTGGGGTCCAACGTCCCTCTTCCGGTCGGTATTCGTCGCAGCCGGGGGTTCCTGTGTTGTCACAGCCGACGATGTGGTGGTTATGTAATGTCAAGGTCGGTGTTGTAATCCCCTCCCGTACGTCTTACATCGCTGGATTTCGGGGAGGGGATTGCCGTCCAGGAGCCCTTCGTAGGCGCCCAGGGTCCTCCGTCTTCGCGACTCTGCAGAGGCCACAAGACTTCTCTACTAGAATCCTCTGGAGGCGCCTGGGGTCCAACGTCCCTCTTCCGGTCGGTATTCGTCGCAGCCTGTGTTGTCACAACCGGCGATGTGATGGTTACGTAGTGTCAAGATCGGTATCGTTACAGTCGATGATGTGGTAAACTGATAGAGAAAATGAATAGTTTCGATAAACTACAAATTTCGTGCCGGCGTGCTCGAAGTAGTCTATTAAAAAAAATTTGATTATTATTTCCGTGGTTACGGCCAATTTATATTCATAGTTATTGTTGTTCAGCTGTTTTTTATTTAGCGCTTTATGTATATTTGTATTTATTTGGCATTGCGTATTGAGACTGAAGGTAACGCGGTACGGGACTCTTGAATCAGTAATAAAATGGGGTTTGATTTACCGGGGGGGGGGGATCCAACACGTAAGAGAAATTCCCCTTTCGCCGCTACGATTTCATAAAACCTTATTCCATAGATCTATTGAGAGAAAATCATATAATTGTTTTCTGTTTTAAAGCGTCCTGAACTGTATTTTACATTTTTGATGCAAGATTTTTTTTAATCTACGAACTTTTTATTATTAGATTCTAGACTTTTATATAGATCTGCACGACTCCACTTGTTGCCATTGACGAGTCTGATCTCTCTCGGTAACCGCTTTTGAACAATTCAGCTCATCACATGGTTTGCTTTTCAATACGATGTAATAATTTTGATGATGATTATTAATTAAATTGTTCAAAAGCGCTTAACAGGAGTCACTGGACTAGTGGAGAGCATTAGTTGTACAAAAAAAAAGAAATTTAAAACAGTAAATGTTTTCTTACCATTATATTAATTATATACACAACTTCCGCTAGGAGTTCGTGTTCCTACGTGCACGTACCTACGTCTTTAATTTGCCACCCCATCGCAGTCTCCTGTCTCAATGTTTCAAGCCACAGTCGATCTTGATAGCATTTTAAGTGTGATCTTTTGCCAGCTGCAGCTGATATCGTTAACACAAATGATATTATTAACGCTAATGCGGTATTTGGAAATGTCGTCGTCGTCATCCTTTACGGCTTAGGCTAGTAGCCTGTTCCAGTCTCAATGGAAGTCATCCATCACTTACGGGGTCTTACCACACTTCTCTTCCCCCTTGCATAATATTCAAGGGCTCTTCTTGCAAATCTAGTTGGATCCATTCTCTCTACGTGTAACCGCCACTCCGTTTTGTACCGGGAGATGTTCTCATTTAAGCTTTCAGCTATGCCTAGCTTCATTCTAATATGATCATTTCTGATAAGATCTCCCCTAGTCCAACTCTTCACAGCCCTCAAAAACCTCATTTCCGCTCTTTGTATTTTAGATATATCTTTGGCCTTTCTAACCCAAGTCTCACTACCATACAGTAGTTGAGGTACGGCCATTACATTATAATATTTCAATAGCTTCTCTTTCCTTGTTTTCTTATTTAAATGTTTAATGATACAGCCAAAAAGCGACTGGAAGAGAGTAATTTTGTTTTCAATCTCCGAATCATCTTGATATGTGATGTTGCACCCTAGATACTTGAAATATGGCACCTGCTCTATTGGCGACTCCTGCATGACAGTCTTTGTTCTAATATGATTTGCGCCAGAAAAACCCATAACTTTTGTTTTGGATAAGGAAATGGTTTGATTGTAATCTGTCAAAATGTCAGTAAGATAAAACCTTTTGGGAATGTTGAAAACAAATTATTTTAAAAAAGGTACTGAAAATGCTATATGGCTCACCCAGCGGATTCTATAGAGCGCGTGTCTCGTTCCCTAACGTCCGTTTCTGCTTATTCCTCAAGTCATTTTCTTCCATCGCCGGTTCTCCATCGTTTTTTCATACTTTCGACACTCATCGCTTTCATCTTCACCATAGTTTCAGCGATTCTCTTTTTGTTTTATTACAAAACGAAAAGAAAAATAGTACAATTTACTAAAAAAAAAATGTTTCCGAATGTTTCCAAAAAGTATTGAACAACGTGAGAACATGGAACGTCTTTCGGAAACTTGAGGAATCCCAAACAGCTGGGACAGCAGAGATTATACCCTACGAGTCACCATCTACCAATTGCAAGTCTTCAAAATCTACTGTATTCCCTCCTATGCTGCACACCAGAGCGACTGTTGTACCAACTACCACTTTGCAAGTCTCATTTCCCCCCTCTCATCCGTTCTCCTCCAAGTCCTCTTTCCATGATCTATTGGGTCTACCCTGTTTCAGTCGTCAAGATGCAATCCAGTCTAGCAACTTTTTGGTCTAACGATCGTGAGACATCCGTTCCACACGCGGCCGTACCGTACGAGACGCTTTGTATTTACGATGTCTAAAATTGTCTTCTCAACAACACGTTGCCTACTGATATCATCGTTTCTATCTGTTTCTATCTTTTCTGTCCACTGGAGCCTGGACACCCCACAAGACCTTCTTCCACAAGTTCGTTTCCATTGCTTGCATCCTTCGGGAGATTCTTTGATTTATCTTCAAAGTTTCAGAACCATAGATGATGACTATAGTTGTTGAGCAAATCATCTTTTGTTATTTGTCCTTTATTTTCCAACTTCAAAGCGCAGAATTCACCTGCTCTATCACGATTTTCCCTTATTTTATTTTGTTTATGGTATTTTCATCAGTTCTACCAACTTTTGATAATGTGACTCCAAGATACCCAAAAAAAAGAACTACATTTTATAATGAGTGAACCTACTGCCATGTCGGGTCCTTAAACTTCAATAAAATATGACGAAGTTTGGTTTATCCAAAATTTATATGGAGGTCCAGGATCTGTATCTTCATGAAGTTTTCTTCTTCTTCTTCTTCTTCTTCTTCTTCTTCTTCTTCTTCTTCTTCTTCTTCTTCTTCTTCTTCTTCTTCTTCTTCTTCTTCTTCTCCTTTTCAAGGATTAGGTTATATAAACCTGTTCCGGCACCCATTTCATCCTCGGACGACCCATGTCTCTTCTACCAATGGCTTTAGTTCAGTGCAGCTTTCGGCAATTGATCCTCTGTCATCCTTTGCAGATGATCCCACCATTGTCTTCTGTAAATTGAAATAATTTCATTTATGTCCTTTACTTCGAGTTCTGTTCTGATATCCTCATAACTTATTCTATCTTGCAACGTATAATTTAAAGTATTTCGAAGAAACTGCATTTCAGCACTCTGAATCTTGCTGCATTCCTTTTTTGTCATGACCCACGCCTCACTCGCATACAGCGGCTAGGGGGGGGGGCGCAACGGGGCACCTGCCAGGAGGGCGGCAAAGTGAGATTAGACTTGAAAAAAAGTTTTCAATTTATAAAACTACAAACAACTTGTTTCTTTGATATGACTATTCCTTTCATAAAAGAACCATAACCAGCCTAGTTCTCTGGTTTATGCTTGGCCAACCGAGACATCTCAGTCCTTCCGAGATATAATGGTGAATAGAGGAACATGTCAGTTGCAGAACAAGAACACCCATTTTCCTGAAGCTGGGCGATCCTTAAACAAGTATTGGTTTGATAAAACCTTGCAGAATGACGAAAAGGTAAATCGCATTTGGATGTGTTTTTCTCCAACTAAAAAATCTCTATTTTGCTTTTGTTGCACTTTATTTACACAAAAAAAATTCAAGTACCGTCTGCCTAGTGGCAAAAGCTAAAGAGCATGATAATGTCTTTCGGCCGCCAGCTAAACGCAACATTTGCAGAAAGGAAACAATCAGTCAGTCAGTAACCATAATAATGTTGCGTTTAGCTGGCGGCCGAAAGACATTATCATGCTCTTTAGCTTTTGCCACTAGGCAGACGGTACTTGAACTTTTTGTTGCGATGGGGCCGCTGGTATTGAAGCTTCACCGCCGACAGCAACCGCTCGTTGCTGTTCCTTCTCGAGCTTCTTTCGTTCCCGATACTTTCTTGCTCGCTCGGCATTTTGTCGTTTCTTGATCTGAGCCTTCTCGTCGCTGCTATCCATTGTCGAACGCTGTTTTAATCAGTCGCCACGTTATGGTTACTATATACCAGCAGCAGTGTATTTCACCAAAACACAAAACAAACCTTTATTTACAACAATCCCAATGACATTATGTATCTGTGTTATACTTCACATTTCTGCGGTGAGTAATTAAATATAAAGAACAGTAGATTTGCATTTACGATGACAAATATTTTAATGAATAGATCGTTAGCTGAATCACATACGAAGACAACCATTAACTAGAGACAATAACCCCAATAACCTATCTACAGCTATGCAGTGTTGTTTGCTTGTTAGGTCTTTAATCTGCGACGACGTTAGCATGTTAGCGGTCGCGGTTTTAGTTAACGATTCCCGGCTGGTAAATTGTGCTAACACTTGATTTTAAACTTTCAGGACGCTTTATAAATCTGGTTTAATTGTTTGCAGTGATATTATTTTTAACACATTATATATATTGCGACGTATCAAAACAAACGTTTATTTACAACAATCCCAATACGTCACGCAAGAATGACGTCATGCAGCGTGATGCGTTACAGTTTACAGCGTTACAGAAATTTTCAAATGATGGCCAGCCAAAAGACATTATCATGTCAAAAATCTATCAAAGAAGCAATTTCAACAGTGACAATGGGTTATCGTCGTGGCGAAATTTAATCTCCGTATTCAGGATCATGAAAATAGTCCTGCTCATCGCTCTGCGTTTTTGGAATGGAAGGAACTGGAACGTTCTTTAAACAAAGGGGGACTTATTGATGATCTACTTCAGGAACAAATAAGTAAAGCAGCTAAGACATAGAAAGAAATCCTCGAACGGGTCATTGCCACAGTACAAACTCTTGCACAACAAAATCTGGCACTGAGAGGACATCGAGAATCAATTACTAACAATCCAAATCCTGGAAACTTTCTGGCTTTGTTAAAATACTTGGCTAAATTTGATCTTGTCATGAGATCTCATTTGGATTCAGTCTCTCGTAAATCTGGGTGTATATGTATCATGTCTTTCGGCAACTATTCAAAACGAACAGGCTAATAAGCCTGCTAGGAGAAAGTGTGCGCAAATATATTATTACTGCATGTAATAAGGCGAAGTACTTTAGTATTATATTTGACACAACACCAGATGCTGTACATGTCTCAGAACAAATGTCGCAGATTATAAAACTTGTTGAATTTAAACGCAATTCTGTTGATATCAAGGAAGCTTTCATAGACTTTAATCCTTTAGAAGTCAAAACAGTGGAGGGAACTTGAGAGAGATATTTGAATCTTAGCGATTGGGACAGTAGAACGTCTATTCACCTTCTTTCCCTGTTCCACTCATAGATGGAGTGTTCTTAAAGACTTCGTAAATATTACTCTAAAAGGACATTGTGATACCACGTGGAATTCAAAAGCAGGTGCAATAGACACTCAGTTGGATGAAGTGATCGCTCCACTGGAGAAACTGAGGGATACTCCGACTGAAACAATTGATACGTCGGAAGATTAATAATGAATGCGATATAAAACTTTAATTTTGTGACCTTGATTTTTTTTGGACAGATATTCTTTCATCTATGGATAAAATCCAGAAAATCTTGCACACCAAAGGAGTAAGCTTTATTCATGCATTGACACTTTTGGAGACGCTAACGGAAAAATTAAAAGTTTGGAGGAATGAGCTGTGTGACAATGTCACTACTAAGGCAGAGCAGGTAAGTAATGAATGGGGTGTCAGTATCACTAAAAGGATAAGAAGGAAGCGCACGATCCCAAGGGAGTATGCACACGATTCTGCATTAACCGTGTGTCAAGAAATGCGACCTTCTCTAATAGAAATTTTTGTCAAACTGTCAGTTAAAATTTCAAGCCGTTTCTCTAACATAAAAGAGTTAGAAAAACGCTTTGGATTCCTCTGTAAATTTGAGGCGTACATAAATGATGGGGATATACATTTTAAGGAACAGCTGTCCCAAATCAATATTTGGTGCACAGTGCTTGCAAAACTGTATCGACATGACCTAAACAGTGAAGAATTGTTCAGTGACATAAAAGACGTTATACTTTTATTAAAAAGAGACAAAGTTAACGGAGAACAATTGGTCTTTACACCTCAGGGACTGATATAATACATTTCTTCAATGGGATTAGAAGCCTATAAAACACTTAAAAATTTTTTTTACTTTACCAATGTCTCTGTCTTCTTGCGAAGGATCGTTTAGTACACTTAAATCGTACCTACGATCAACAATATCTCAAGACAGGGTATCAAATCTAGCGATACTTTCAACTGAAAATGACATTGCATCGTCTTTAGATTACAGTGATTTAATAACCGACTTTGCAGCAATTAAGACCACGAAAGTTACATTTTAAAATGACCAATACATTTATATTTATTAAATATTAAGTGTTTATCAATAGAAGACGTTCATTAACCTGTAACGGTAAGTGATTTACTTTATTACTTTTAATGTAGTTCTTTGTTTAACTTTATGTTGCATTAGGATATTGTTTTGACGATGTGCTTTAGACCTACAAGGAATTTGCATGTGTATTAAAACGTTTTTGTTATAAATTTTTTATATTACTACATTTTTTATAGTCTAAATTTGTTACTAATAAATGTATAGAAACTGAATACCGGTAATATTATAATGTATTTTCTTAATTTTGACTTAACAAATGTTCTTAAGACATTTGCTGGACGTGCTTTCATACAAAAATCTACATATTTGTATTTATTAAGTACTTTGTTCACTGGATGGGCCTTCATTTGTGCTTTTTTTGTCCACTTTTAATTGTGAAGGCGAGGCGGCCGACGATCTCCTTGCCACGGGCGCCAAAAAGCCTAGCTACGCCACTGCACAGTATCGATGCCGGTGGATGCGGGATGCTCACGAACCTCAGTCTTACCGTAAGCATAAGTGTGCTTATTGACGCTGTTTCACGGATTGTGTTTTGCGAGTAGTGACAGAACTGAGAACTGTGCGTGCATTTTTAACAATATCAATGGCTAAAGGAAAGGGTTATTTTACCGATGAAGTAAAAAAAGACTTGCCATTTTTAATAGAACAAAATCATTTCGTCTTTTCAGTATCAGTTACTTTATTAAGCAGTGTTAATTGTTATTTTCAACTTTAAGTAGAAACTATTTTTTTCGTATTTGGTGTTGGAGCTGTTGGAAATGGAGAAGATTGGTAAGGGTGGGTGAGAGGAGAATGTTTTTAAAATTTCAAATCAGGTCATCCTAACTTACAGAATTGTACGTTGTTAAATCACTCAGAATGCTGGATCCTTATTGATAACAGTAAAGAATTGTCCAACAACGAACAAGTATATAGACAAAATATCTACCGGTTGGGTCTACTATGAACTAAGAACATTCTATAAACTCAGAATAAGTAGAGTACGTTCAGATAACATTTAGGCCTATAATTTCGTTATACCTAATAGCTATTGAACTGTTGATCTTACAACGCAGCCACTTTGAGGAAAAAATCAGTCTCTTACTTTTTAGGCAAACGTCCTAGTCTTTGAAGACTACAGATTTCAAATTCTTGTTTCTAATACCTTCACTTCATCCGCATCACTCACAGTTCGTCATTCACGTTCAGTTTATTAGCGAAGAAACACGGAAACCCCAGTTATGCTTGTGACCATTATTCTGTCCAGCTTTCACGAAGCTTAGGCTAATCTATCAACGTTCCGTCTGTAGACTTGGAATGCATTTGATGTAAATCAATATTTTAACTAGCCTAGAAAGTGTATGCTTGTTTAAGTTATAAGAACTGTGTTGAAGCTGAACACATTCATCATTCGTATGATTTTTTTTAAACCTAACTTTCGATGGTACGTGAAAATTATCATAAGGATTAGGTCGAACTATTACCATCATTAGAATTTATCACACAACGTTTCGACCACTAAACAAACTGTGGTTCAAGTCCTGAGGATCCTGAGGGTTCAAGTCCTGAGTTGTCCACTAAATAAGTCCTGAGGTTTCAAGTAGATATCGCTGGACTGGAAACTAATACTAATAAACGTAAAATCATAGAGGCATCTTTTATGGCTGTAAATGATAATTGTATCAGCCAGCCTAGTAAAGATGTATCTAGGATCTGGATTAAGAATTTAAAAGAGTATGTTTGTCGTGTTGGGCGGGCCAAAGGAGCTTCGTTTGTTGCTGGTCTCTGACGTTCTTTACGCGAACTTGCGTAATGTGGTTGTGCTTCCCGGTTATGTCCAGCGGACTTAGAAGGTAAGTAGCGATTCTATTTCATATAATTATTCTTTTAGCGGTTTATTAATTTTTTTCACAGTTCATGCTAGTTAGTCAACGAATCTCGGTTGGGTTAAGTATGTATTTAATGTAGGTAGTATTAGTTTAACTTACACCCGAAGGCGATCACAGATTGTTTAGTGGTTCGAAACGTTGCGTGATAAATTCTACAGATGATAAAATAGTCCGACCTAATCCTTCTGATAACATTCATCATTGGTTATTCATACAAATTGTACAAAAACAAAATGAGTAGAAATTTGTTGTATAAAATCTTACCTTAGCGTAGAAAACTTCTGCAGAAAATCCTAATTATGTACTTGGAAACGTGACATGTATAATAGCGTGGAATTACAGTATATCACGTTGCCAACGTTTGTCCAACGTGCTGCAGGTCTACAACGCAATAACAAATAGTAATACACCACTTTTGTATTTTTATATGAACTGCTTGTAAAATCGAAACTTTTCAACAAGTTCAGAACGTAATACTCCAACGCACAACGTACAGGACAATGTAATCGTTTGTTATTACATAATGTAATCATTACATATGTTGAACTGTTGATAGCAAATAAGTGTACTTAGCATGTGAGGGGAGCACACAGGCTTACATCTAGTGCCAGTTTGCAATGGACAAGCTATGACTTTACATTAGTATTACTTACATACGTTTTGTAGCGCAATGTATTTCGCTATCTCACCCATTGTCTCATCCGACTTCGTATTACATGTTTAGCGTTGTTATGTTAATTTAGTCTATTATAAATAAACTTTGGATAGGAATACCTGAAACCTGGGATTGTGCAATTAAAAAAAACACTGTCAAATGAAAATGATAAGAATTACAACACTATCAAAATGAAAATGATAAACATCCAGTTCAGCAAACAATGCTTGCATTCACAACAAAATAGGCCTACAGTACCTCGTGAAGTAGACATTCTTACGGCTTCTTAAGACTAAGAACAGAAAACGTGTTTTGTACAAAAGCCGTTCACAAATTAAAGAAACAAGCAGCTGTTGTGGCAAAATGGTTTATTTAATTAATGCGACAATTTTTTTTTACTTTTCGGCATAAACACCAGATACATGACGCTTCCTCCATGCTTTGCTATTTGGATTCTGCCTGGAAACCAAGATTACTCTACTACAAGGCTGGAAACAATGGCTCCAGTTTCATCACACGTCTAAACTTTTTTCTAAAACGCTGGTCAACATGAAAAAACTTTCCGACTTTAAAATAATCAATTCTTATTAGTTTTGATGTAAGTGAAACGATTCTGACATTTAAACCTCTTACTTAGCTGTCATTTTAATGAAAAACTGGAATTTTCTTTACGACTTAGTGAAATTTCCAATTTTGCTAAAGAAATTTTGAGTTAAAAAAATTGGATTGGCAACACTGAATAACAATCTTATTCATTACATTTTGTTTATGCAGACTTACTTTACTACGCCGCATTTCTTGTCTCCAGGCTTCAGCAGTGAAATCGTCTGGAGGAAAACCCAAGAGTGTCTACGACTAAAAGAGAAACCGAAAGAAAGACGACTCTATTTTACTTCCATGTTCCTTACGGAAATGGAAGTATCCACGGTGATGGCAAAAAAAATCGTGTTCGAGATTATTGCAGATTCTGATTGTACTACACTCAAAACATGAAAAAAAGTCATTTTTATAAAAGTGTCTGTGTGTCTGTCTATGTGTCTGTAGGTTTTTTTTATGGCAAACGATAATAGCCGCAAATTCAAACAAAATCAAATAATTTTTTGCATGCAGCCCTGATTTGTAGAGTACTCAAGACCTATTGTTTTTGGTGAAGATCGGTTAAGGGAAAGGGGTAGTTTACCTGCAACGTTTTTTTATCAAGGGTAATTTTTTCTATGGTAAACGAGAACAGCCGCAAATTCAAACAGAATCAAATAATGTTTTGCATACAGCCCAGAATTGTAGAGTTCTCAAGACCTGTTAGTTTTGGTGAAGATCGGTTAAGGGAATAGGGTAGTTTACCTGCAACATTTTGTTTTACAAGGGTAATTTTTTCTATGACGAACGATAACTGCCGTAAATTAAAACAGAATCAACTACTCTTTTGCATACCTTTTTGAATTATACAGAACTCAAGGTCTGTTGATTTTGTTGAAGATCGGTTAAGAGAATGGGGTAGTTTACCTGCAACGTTTTATATTTTAACTAGGGTATTTTCTATGGCAAACGATAAGAGCCGCAAATTCAAACAGAATCAAATAATGTTTTGCATACAGCCCGGAATAGTAGAGTTCTCAAGACTTGTTGGTTTTGGTGAAGATCGGTTAAGGGAATGGGGTAGTTTACCTGCAACGTTTTTTTATCAAGGGTAATTTGTTTCTATGGCAAACGATAACAGCCGCAAATTCAAACAGAATCAAATAATGTTTTGCATACCTTTTTGAATTAAAGAGAACTCAAGGTTTGTTGATTTTGTTGAAGATCGGTTAAGGGAAAGGGGTAGTTTACCAGCAACATTTTATGTTTTAAGAAGTATAATTTTTTTTGACGAAAGATAACTGCCGTAAATTCAAAGAGAATCAAACAATTTGTTGCATACTTTCCTGAATTGTAGAGAACTCAAGGCCTACTGATTTTGGTGAAGATCGGTTAAGGGAAAGGGGTAGTTTACCTGCAACATTTTATGTTGTAACAAGAGAAATGTTTCCATGATGAACGATAACTGCCGCACATTCAAACAGAATCAAATATTTTTTTGCATGCATCCCTGAATTGTAGAGGACTGAAGGTCTATTGATTTTGGAGAAGATCGGTTAAGAGAAAGGGGTAGTTTACCTGAAACATTTTATGATTTAACAAGAGTAAAGTACTTAATTTTTATAAATAAAATATCCTGATAAGAAGCTCATAATAATCCACTGTAGAAACGTAGATGAAATATCTATAAATGAAGAGGTTAGGTGAATGGGGTGGGGGTAATTTTCTATTATTAAAATTTATAGTTGAAGGTGGAGGGGAGAATTTTATATATGTGTACTACGTTATCGGCAACAAAGAAGTAGTTTTTGTTAAAATTGCTTTCTGGGCTGTTTAGCCGTAGTCCAATGTTTTCTGCAAAACCAGACTTTTCGGCAGTGGCATCGACTGCCATCATCAGTGAAAATCGAGTGCGAAAACGTGAGGTGGTATACGTTAGTGACCACAGTACTGTGGTTAATGCTGAAGCAATAAGTAGAAAGACGTAGTTTCTATGGAAATATTCCATTTCGAATATGATTTTAAATATAAATCTTAGAACATGGAAGTCATGTATGGTTCTCCATACCGATATTTTCAAAATGAAAACAACCTTGTTTACATAAGTTTGCAGTGATGTAAAGTTCTGATGATTTATTTGATAACGGGGCCTAATCCATACAACTGGAGACTTTTCATAAACTCATCCAAGTTACAGCTTGAAAGCAGTTTTGCTTCACAGTGGAAATAGGCCCTACACTACCGTCTGTTCCTGTAGCTGTACATGTACATGTAGGAGAGTAATGTAAATTTTAAATTGCTTCTTGAAGAAATTAATATGAAGACAATCAATAGCGGATATGTGGAGATATGAAGGTCATTGCCATCTTACTTGCATTGCAGTTAGGGTACACCAAGTAATGCTGCTTTCTCTGTGAGTGAGATGGTCGCAACACATCTTCACACTACATAAGAAAAACTGGCCAAAAAAGACATTTTGGGGGTCTGGAAACATGAATACTCAGTACACTCCATTAGTTGCATGTGATAAAATCATACTGTCGGATTTACATATTAAAATCGGGATGATGAAAATTTTGTGAAGGCAATGAATTGGAAAGGAGAAGCTTTCAATGTTTGAAGGCAAAATTCCCACATCGTCAATGTTGACTCGCAGGTCCGTGAACTGTTTAAGGATAAAACTTTTAAGAAAGTTATTGAAGGCAATGAGAAAACAGCTTGGAAAGCCTTCAAATCTGTTACTTACTACTTCTTGGGTTATCAAAGAGTTAAAAACTATAACGTAGGTCTACCTCTTAATCTTAATGATCTTCTGAGAACATACCGAGTATTAGGTTGCAATATGTCACTTAAAATATACTTTCTTGATGCACATTTTGACTTCTTTCCAACCAAATGTGGTGCAGTGAGCGAGCATGGAAAGCGTTTCTACAAAGTCATCACAGCGATGGAAAGAAAGTGTCAAGGCAATTGGAACGCATCTCTGCTTGCTGACTATTGATGAAATGTGACCCCAGAAGTAGACAAAAACGAAAAACAAGACCAGAAATTCTCCAACTAATAGGTAATTAACAGATTCCATGTAGGTTATGTAACCTATATGGGCTCTATCGGTAGGCTTATCCACACATAAGTTTCTGTATCTTGATACCGAGAGCTAATAAAAGTATTCCTATGTCATATTCGTGATTCTCGCCACATTTTTGGTTGAAATTGACTATTTTGGTGAAGGAAAGAGACAACTTTTACTTTTTTTGTTGATCAGTGAAATTAATCACATTCAAATTACACTGTTTAAATTCGGCTCACAGGCAAAGTTTAGTCTCTTGGTGTTCTTCGTGAGTCGTCTTGTTACTAATCTTGCATTTGTTTCACACTATGCAAACTGTGGAATGAATTGTGCCAACACTTACTTGACTCTTTTCAGCAATCTCTTCGACTGTGATACGTCTTCTTTCATAAATGCATTTATATGAGTATCCAGTATTGGAGTTGAAACCCGTAGTGGACGTTTAGAATTATCTGGATGTCACCAATCACTTTTTGTTCGGCAATTTTGTGAAAGTTCAATGCAATTAAAAATTGTCACGATTCTTGAAGTTTTTACTATAATACGTAGTTAGTCGTAAACGAGTAGATTCCTGAGGATTTACATCATCAGAAAGGAAAAATTCAGTTACTACCACTCAGTGGCACAGAGTTAGGAAATTTTGCTGTAAATTGCAATGGGCTAAATGTTAATTACTTAATTCTAATTATTCCAAATATTTACAGACGAATAATCAGTAATGCGATGTGTTAAAAAACTTGTACAAAACGTCGAACACTATCAGCGTCTGCAGAAGAGGAAGAATATTTGTACCAGTTTCCTGGTGTCCTTTATTTTCTTTATGTTACAATGTAAAACATCATTTTATTGTTTCATGACTTTGTTAAGTTTTAGATATCATTAACGTAATCTTATGTTTTAACACTTAAGTTAATGATTGCAACAAAATAAATAGCAAATAATGAGTTCATTTTCTTTCAATCTTCGTAGTTTTATTCACAAAAATATAAACCCCTCCCTACAAGGAAATTCTTTCTGTGCCGCTCACAACTCTCTGTTCTTGTAACATTGTTACTATCCAGTAGCTGAAACATGGTTTTTCATCAACCCTCAAGCTTCCCACCAGACACCCGCAACATCCTTTTGAGTCTGCTTACCAGGATAAAGATGTCTACAAATTAAGAGACGATCTTAAGCTTTTTCCCTGTAGACGGTACACTGATCTGGTAACAAAATCCATCTCTCTACAGGCATTCGTTACAACAGTCACGGCTAGTTTCCAGCCGAAATAAAGCAGTAGACGATTTTCTTACCACGGTATATGCCAAACGTTTTTGGTATGCGGGGCTCTGCTGTCCCTGCTAGAACCTAGTCTTTTGCATCCATTTCTTTTTGTTTTAGTCTTGTCTGATATCGTTAATTATCATCTTATGTGGTTGTTTCTGTACTAAAGTGCTACCTGGTGTTCTTGTTCTTTAAATGTACTATTCTCGAAAGGCCAGTCATTAAGTCAAGGTAACTGACGTTACATAAATTTTTATTGAAAACTGATTACAGGAATGCCAATTTAAGTTCTGAAGCATCTTGTAATTTCTAGAGACCATTTTCTGCAACAAGTATTTGTATTTGCCTTTTTAATTACTGAATGATCCTCGTTATGTAGTAGAAACGTTCATAGATACGACAGATTGAAGAAATATTCAGCAAGGTTTGGGAATCTACAATGGAAGTCTAGTTGTAATCCGTGTGGTGCTAGAGCTAGTTATATACAATAGTGTCTTCTTTAATTCCAAAGGCATAACTAGACAACCCAGTAGCCATCATCAACAGAACAAGAATGGAGAGTGAGTAAGTAGAAAGCTGATACCATCTGGAATTATCAGAGCTACAACAGCCAAATTTTTTTTTCAAAATTTCTGTTCTGAACTAATTTCCTCTAAGAAATGTTTCCCTTGTCAATACAGTTACCCATTTGATCAAACTGTCCAACCACTGAGTGGTTGCAGCTTGCTACCTGTAACAGCAGAGAGCCAAAATACTACAGAATTCATCAGTGCTGTTTACAGATGTACTGTTTAATTGTGATTCATTCTGGAAATCAAATATCTGCACGCATGTGTGCACGCACATGCACGAACACACACACCACACAAATGTTTAATATATGTGAATGTCTGTGCATCGCATTCAACACTTGTCAGCTTAAGCTATGCAAAGTAATTTTTTAAGAAAATATTTCTAAATTTTTCTCAGTATTGCCATCTAACTGAAAACCTGAAAATTAAATGGTTTAAAGTGCACTCAGCAATAAACAACAAAATTCTCTCTCCCAATACAACAAGTTATTAATAACCAGTGCTGAAACCATGTTTATTAATTGTTGATCTTCGAAAAATTAACAGAGAACTTGCAGTATAACACATAATGGCAAGTTTTGTGAGAACTTATTCAAGACTGTAAATCCAGTGCTTGTTAGCAGTGGGTTTGAGAGTTTCATTTTTACTTTCATTTCCCTTACGATTTACTGAGTCTACTTATAGATGAACTGAACTGAATTTTAAATTTAAGTATTTGGTTAAAAAGAAAGGAAAAATGAAAGTGGGGTGAAAAAAACAAAGAAAATGTATGCAGAGTATATTGTGATGAGAAGATGAGGTAGATGGAAATACCAAGTCAGTTTAAAATTACCAATAAAATAGATCCTCCAGTAAGTGGTGCAAGAGATGAAATGGGAAATGATGAAATAAAACAAATATTGTGTCAGATGTTCAAAAAAATTAAAAAACAAAAAAGAAAACTTATCAGGAATTGAAAATAAAGTATTAAGAAACAAGTCAGAAATTGGAGTACATGCCATATAAACGTGATCACTATGAAAATGAAAAAAAGAGGAACTGTTTAGATGCAAGAAAAGACGTTAGAAGTTAGATGCACATAAACAGAACGTTTTAAAGGAAGGAACTTTTTGCACAAGTATCTCTGAGTTGCAACAGAATTACAAGGAGTGGATATAGTACATGAAAACTGAGTTAAATAATTGGAAGAGAAGATAAAAAAAAATGGAAAATAAATGTAACTTTTGAAAGATAGAAAAATTTAAAGATGTTTATAGAATACTAACAATAGAAATGAGAATCAGATCGACATAATAAACAATAACAGCTTTTACAGACCAAACGACAACAAAATAGAAAGTGAAGAGGAGTGTGGGAAGAACTAAAATTGTTTTAGAAATATTCACATAGAGTAAGAATAAATGACAAATACAGCAGATCCTAGATTATCCAGCCCAATGAGGTGCCACAGTGGTTGGATAACATGATGTATTAATATATGTAGCAGGGAAAGGTAGTGTAAAATACGCCACCACTTTAGTTTTGCTGGTATGTAATACATAGGGCCTACTCCTGATGATGCATATACAATACACTGTAATTTATACTCAATACATATAGCAGTCAGTCTTACTGCACTACCAGGAGGCAATTCAGTAACATTGGTTGCTACTTCTTGGCATAACATTGGCTGCTGCTACAAAATTAGCCTTTTATTATGAAATTACTTCTTTCTTTCATTACCATAGTTTTTAATATATATACTCCATGTATTCAAATTTTTATCTTGCTTCCTGCAGATCCTTATTAATTATTTTATTTTGAATTCAAATTTTTCTTATTTCTTCTCTTAATTTGTTGCGATTATCCTTTATTGGTTCTCTTGTACCATTGATATTATACATTACTTTTATTTTTTAATGATAAATAAAGCTTTTCAGGAACAATTTCTTTTCTTAAAATGTTATCCAGTATTTCTGGTAGTTTTAATTTTCATGATCAGGACTTGTCTATTGAAATACTGTACAATAAAAAATAAATACTCCTCAATACAAAAAATCTGTTCTTGTTAAAAAGTCTGATTTATCATCATGTGATGAAGATAATTACAAGAGTAATATATTTTTGTTAAATTATTATTTCAGTGTTATGAATGAGTATATTATATATGACAACTATACGCTGCTGGATAACCAAATGTCAGATGATCAAGGTTCTATTGTATACAGGTTTGGCAACAAAATATGTAAAGTCAAAAATGACAATGTCAGCAAGAGAACGTCAGATTATGTTTGATAAACTCTCCTATAACCATAATCGCATTTGACAAACGATCAACAGAAAGATCATGACTGATTACAGGAATGCCAATTTAAGTTCTGAAGCATCTTGTAATTTCTAGAGACCATTTTTCTGCAACAAGTATTTGTACTTGCCTTTTTAATTACTGAATGATCCTCGTTATGTAGAAGAAACGTGGTGAAAAAAACAAAGAAAATGTATGCAGAGTAGATTGTGATGAGAAGATGAGGTAGAACATTGAATTTGATTGATTGAACATATCCGCTATTGATTGTCTTCATATTAATTTCTTCAAGAAGCAATTTAAAATTTTCATTACTCTCCTACATGTACAGGTACAGCTACAGGAACAGACGGCAGTGTAGGGCCTATTTCCACTGTGAAGCAAAACTGCTTTCAAGCTGTAACTTGGACGAGTTTATGAAAAGTCTCCAGTTGTATGGATTAGGCCCCATTATCAAATAAATCATCAGAACTTTACATCACTGCAAACTTATGTAAACAAGGTTGTTTTCATTTTGAAAAATAGTCGTCTTTTTTTCGGTTTCTCTTTTAGTCGTCGACACTTGGGTTTTCCTCCAGACGATTTCACTGCTGAAGCCTGGAGACAAGAAATTCGGCGCAATAAAGTAAGTCTGCATAAACAAAATGTAATGAATAAGATTGTTATTCAGTGTTGCCAATCCAATTTTTTTAACTCAAAATTTCTTTAGCAAAATTGGAAATTTCACTAAGTCGTAAAGAAAATTCCAGTTTTTCATTAAAATGACAGCTAAGTAAGAGATTGTAACAACCAAAAATTTAAAATTTTTAGTATGACTGAAAAGACGTTACATTCAGCATGACATACCTACTCAGGCCTCGAGCAATAAATAAAGAAATGTGTGTCGAAGTGTCAAGTGAATGTTTACTTCAGACAATGCAAGTACGTTTCACATAGATGTACAATAGGGAACAAGGTTGGCCGTGACAGACTCGACTAAAACACGAGATTTACAGCCTGCAAATGTAAGATAATGGAAACTGTGTCAAGTACCAATTTAGAGGAGAAACTGTGACGGACACACTGCCGGTTATTTTGAAAAGCACCAATAAAAAATAAAAGGGTGTAAGTCACACAATAGTATACCCTATACGAGGACAGACATCGATACCTAAAATAATAGAATCGAACTTGTAAACAGCAGGGGAACGACTTACTGGCGACAACGAATATTTACGACAGGGAGAAGGTGTGCCGTTTTGGAAACGACGTCACGCTGCGCCAGGATAGCGTTCTGGAAAAAAAGGGTCAAACACAGCGAACAATAACAAGATACGACACGTTGTTTGCGTGAGAACTGCAGTGAGATCCGGAGTACGCTTAGACAATAGCTTGATAGACAACCATGAAATTGCTCCTGTTCTAGGAAAAGGAGTACGGAGGCTTTCGACGCGAACCCGTGGGGAGACAGGATATCCAATCACAACCCAGCATCTACCCAGAGAACTGGTGGAGAGGACCGTCGCCAGCATAGCAACGGGAACGTCGAATGAGAAGTGAAGAACGACACTCTGGCTTAAGGGTAGGAGATCTTCTGTCCTATCACGTTCAACTTGAGGCATGTTTTACAGAAGGGTGCATTGTGGTACACGATGTTTGATAAAAACAGTTTGCAGTGCACGCGGGAGGACAGTCTTTCATAATTTTTCACTCATATACTTTGAGCAGTCTTCACGTACTTTTAAAACAGTCTATTTATAACTTTCAACAGTCGGTCGTCAAAGTTCGATTAACATACGGACGGCAGTGGGACTTTGAAACTTTGCCACGCGTTATATAACTAAGAGACTTAGACATTTCGATATTGGCGCGTATCCGGTAATAGTGTACTTTCAGTGTCTAAAAACATGCGACACACGCCAGTGCTTAACAATTGTAGAATTCTTTATTATACTCTAATTCAGAATTGAACTAACCAGTCACACTTACATCAATAATCGACGCGTAGAACTATCGTTGATGTAATACCGGACGGCGAAATCATAACATTATACAGTGCTGCGGAGCGATACAATATCATGTGGAACAATTACACCGCGGCATCAAAACACTAACAGTAATGAACATACCAAACGTTGATCAATAGACAGACATATATATATACACACCATAGTTAACGATGAACTTATCTTCACGACACATAATTTCATGACTCGAACAATAACAGCAGAATCAACAGAATACGCAAACACAGCGCGAGTGAATCTGTTTCGCGTGTGTTAAGTGTCAGTGACCGCACAGCTTCCCACACATGATCCAGCAGAGAGGAGTTACGCCGATGGAAATATCGGATAATTCATCTAAACAAGTAATCTTTATGCTATTCTTATCATAAGGAACTCTACTGTCCTGTCTCTTTTTCAAGAAACACCCCTTGAGCATTTAAATTAAACATGACAAACATAATTAACGCCATCCATCTGAGGCATACGATGAACGCATTAGTATAGGATTTATTGTTTGAATATTTGTGTTTCTATATATCGATTGTATTATATATGTATGTGTATGTTTTTCAGCAAACAACGTATTGGATTTACCTTGTAATTTGATGTATATACACGTGTTCTTTTATGTTCTTTTAATGAGTTTATGAATGTATGTATTTACAGGGAATCATCCATATTTTATATATTGAATTTAATGAATGATATAATGTTAATAAATAAGTGTTTATTTTATCAATATGCGTTCATCATTGTCAAATTACCTCAGAACGAGAAAGTAATGGCATTCGAGTGATTTATGGTAGTTTATTTTATTTTATTTATTAATGCAACAACTAGAGTCTCCATGCAATAGTTATGCTAACGTAAAGTAAATAACGTGTTATTTATTGATTACACGAGCTCATTATGCAAATTAATATATTCAATAATTACTTAATCACAGATTAATTAATCCATTATTGTTAGCATAATTGCTTAATGACTGCCCAACACGTGGCAAGTGTAGTATTTGGCTCTCAAAGAACGTAGGGCTCGGCAATCACAGATTAGTTAATTCAGTAGCGTAATAGCATAACACCCCATAGTGTTGTATTTGGCGCCCACCGCACAGCAAAGAGCAGGCAGTAGAGATAGGATAAGCGTATATATTAATATTTCATGTTAGTAGTTTGTAAGAACAAATATTATTAGTGTGAAGCTAGTTGGACTGGGACTGAATGTTAACGCGGAGTAAAGCTGCAAAAATGACGACCAGCAGTACAGATTCCATGGATTTTGACATTAATAACCAACAGGGAGTACCTGGTGTCGAACGAGAGGAATCACCAACCTATTCACAAATGACCGAGGAGACGTCAGACGTCAGAGCGCAGGGACAGGAGTCCCAACAACAACCGCAGGAAGAGGTGACGTTGCGCGCATTAATGGATTTTATGAGTGGAAAATTCGAGAAACTAGAAGGAAAATTCGAGAAACTAGAAGAAAAGTTTGAAAAGCAGAAGGAAGAGGCTAGTGAAAACCTTAGAATAATTAATGAAAATTTCGAGAAGCAGAATGAAAATTTTACACAAATACGCGCGGAAATGCGTGAATATATAAACAATTGTGATAAGAAGATAGACGAGGTTCAGAAGCAGCAGAACGAGATCATAAAAGAGTTAAAGGAGGACACCGACAAGAAATTCGAAGAGGTGCGAGAAACAAGAGAATTAGACCGACAGGAACTAAAGAGTGTTGCCCAAAATACTCAAACGAGCATCAAAAAGATCCACAACAGAGTGGAGACACACGCAAAAGAAAATCACAAGAAACAAGAGGAATTGAGAGTCGAACTATTCCAAACAGTAAGACAATTACAACAGGAACAGGGAGACGTAAACAACACAATACAACAGAAAATCAATGAGGTAGATGGAAGACAGAAGTCGGCGGAACAAAAACTAGACGAGAGCACCAGAGAGAAAACCACCCGTATCAACGAATTAAAATCCCAGATAGAACGACTACAGCGTCAGCTAATTGAAGGTGAGTCTGGAATAATCAGTAGAATTTACGGACACACACATACAGAGTTAAAGTACAACGGCACTGACAGGTTCCCAATGGAGTTCCTGAAGGAATTGTCAGAGATCCAGGAACAGTACTATAACAACGGTGACATTAAATGGATCGGGAGACACTTGGAGATGGACGCTGGAATATGGTGGCGCATCATAAGGAATCAAATCTCCACGTACGAAGAATTTAAAGAAGCTTTCACCTTGAAGTACTGGGGTCAAGAACGCCAGGACAATATACGCGACAATCTGGAGTACGGCAGATATGAGTGGAATGGACCAGTCACAGCTGTCCAGTATGTAGAACGGATTTTACTGGAAAGTCGGCAACTGTCACCAGCATTAACCGACACTCAGCTGATACGAAAACTAGCTCGCTACTTTGGTAAGGACTTGCAGCTCGCCGTGGTCACACGTGGTATCACGAGTATACCAAATTTCGAAGCGTTGATTACGGAATTTACAAGTATACAGTCAAGCGGAGATAACACTCGTAGGCCACATTATAGACCTTACAACGAAGGGAGGAACAGCCCGAGAGAAAGGGAGACACAATACAATAAAAATGAAAGTGACCGGCAGCCAACAAGGGGTCGGTATGACAACAAACACTACGTCAATACAGTACAGTTTACACCAGCTGAGGCGGGACCCAGTAGGACGGTCGTTGACACTACCCCAAGGACGAACGGTGACAGCGACAACAATAACAAAAAAAAAAATACGTCGAACGAGGGGAGAAGATAGAATTTCTAAGCGACTTCTTTCCGAGTGAGAGTGTAAATATATTGTTACCTGATTTACGAAAGGACCTACTAAAAGAGGACGACGAGATTGTAAATAAACAAATATTGAAATGTCCCGAGATTACTATTAAATTTAATAATGATGTAACTGTCGAAGCCTTACTTGATACTGGTTGTATCGTTAACGGGTTATCATAAACTTGGTTTAATAACCATAAGAAGAGTATAGAACCATATGAGACACTACCCGTAACGAATACATTTATAATAAGTGCTGTAGGAAGTAAATCCAAATTAGTTAAGAGACAAATATTGTGTGACATTGAGATTGATAGTATCCGATATGAATGTGTGTTTTTGGTAATACCAGAATTTGTGAAACCGTGTATACTAGGAATTAGTTTTTTACAAGAAGTTGGGTGTCGCATCGACATCGGAAACAAAGTAGTTAGTTTAAAAAACGATACTGTTGATGAGGAGCACATTATACCAATCATGAATATTGACGTGATAAACAGTGAAGAAGAAGAGGAAGTACTGTGATGCATCGATGAGAAGATTGGGAGCATAGACTGCGTGGATGAAGGAATACTGCAACGCCTGAAGGAGATTTTGGTAAGGAACCGGAATGTTTTTAGGGAGTGCCCGGGAAGAATAGAGGGTTACACGCACGAGTTTCACGTCACGGATAGGACACCTTACTTTCAACGAGGGTGGCCTGTGCCGCTTGCCTACAGAGACAAGGTGAACGAGGAGATTAACCGGATGTTACGATATGGAGTAATCGAACGTTGCGCCAGCCCGTACGTCAACCCAATCGTGACCGTTATCAAGAAGGATGGGAGGGTTCGCCTATGCCTTGATGCAAGAAAAGTGAACAGCGTGACCGTGCCCGATTACGAAGGAGTGTCCCCGGTAAATGAGATATTGGCTAGATGTGGTGATATGCAGTACTTGTCGACAGTCGATTTATCCAGTAGCTTCTGGCAAGTCCCATTAAAACGAGAGTGTAGGGATTTCACTGCGTTTATGCATGAAGGGAGGTGCTACCGATTCACAGTGACGCCATTTGGACTCAGCACCAGCTCTGCAGCGTTGACACGTGGATTGGATGTGGCCCTCGAAGAGGAGGTCAAGAAGAACACAATCATCTACGTGGACGACTGCTTGTGCTACTCCAATAATATACAAACACATTTAAATCATTTAGAAGCGTTGCTAAACAACCTCAATAAAGCAAATATAACTGTCAACCTCACCAAGTCACAATTCTTCAGACGAGAAATCTCCTTCCTTGGTTATCGCCTTACAACAAAAGGGATACAAGCAACCGATGACAAGGTAAAGGCGATTATGGATTTCCCAGCACCGAAGAATACAAAACAACTCAAAGGTTTTCTTGGTCTTACCAATTTTTATAACAGATTCTCGAGTAAATACGCAGAAACAACGCAACCTTTACATGAACTGCTGAAAGGTGGATGAAAGTTTTCATGGACAAGGGAAGTGGACGAGTGTTTCCAGAGTCAAGAATTTATTTATAGACACAGTAACTCTACGGTTCCCACGGCCGAACCAAAGATACTATATTCAGTGTGACGCTAGTAATTTTGCGTATGGTGGCCAGCTTTACCAGATTGATGAAGATGGAGAAATCGGCGTCATCGCTTTTACAAGCAAGACATTTAAGGGAGCAGAACGCAATTACTTCACGACGGAGAAAGAGCTCCTGAGTATCGTTAGTTGTCTGGATAAGTTTCGTATGTACATACTTGGCCAACCACTCACGATAATCACCGACAATAAAGCATTAACATTTATGCACAAGTGTCACTTAAACAATTCCAGAATTACAAGATGGATTCTCGCCATACAGGAGTACAATTTCGACATTATCCACTGCAAAGGAAAGGATAATGTCGTTGCGGACATACTGAGTAGATACCCGGCTGACACGGAACAACACGAGACAAACAAGGAGACGCACGAATATTTGATTAATCAGCTAGTTATTAAAATGAGTCAACAATTAGGTAGAATAATTAGAGGTATCGGCAACAAAATGAAGATGCCAAACTTGGAACGCTCATAGATAAGATTAAGAATAACGATGTAGATAGTAAATTAAGTAAATTTTATAAAATTGTTAATGATAAGTTGTACCGACGACGACGCGGCGAATGGAAACTATACATTCCTGACAGCGTGTCGAAGGATCTAATTGCAGAGATACACCAAATGTACGGACACCTAGGCCCAAAAAGGTGTATAAAAATGTTACAAGAGCACTTCACGATCGACAGCTTGATCAAGAAAGTGAAAGTATACACCCAAACTTGTGACTCTTGCCAACGGTACAAGGATACGAACAACAGGATGCTCTTTGGCGGAACAAAGGCCATGATACCATCAGCCAGAGGTGACATAGTAAGTGTTGATTACTATGGACCCTTACCAACAGGTACAGGAGGTGTCAAATACTTACTTGTCATGGTGGACAACTTCACAAAGTTTGTCAAACTATTCACACTAAGAAGAGCGACAACCACCACGACACTACGACGGATCAACGACTACTGTACGAAGTATGGACGACCGAGAGTCATTTTAACCGACAACGGCACGCAATTTACCGCCGAAAGATGGGTTAAAGGTCTCGAGGAGCTGGGAATACAACCAAGATATACCGCGATAAGGAATCCTCGAGCGAACTTAGCGGAAAGGATTAACCGCCAACTGGGAAATCTATTCAGGATCCTGGTACACGACCAACATAGCAAATGGTCAAGATACGTCGGAGTAATTGAGACATGTATCAATGAAACGTACCACGAAACAATAGAAATAACTCCCCACGAGGCACACTTAGGAAAGAAGCCGACCCGCGCATGGGAGAAGTGGCTGGACAAAGATGTCATCAACAATGAACACAATCCCAATATTAATGTGTTTGTAAAAATAAAAGACAAAAGAGAGAAATATGCTAAACGTATCAATGATGGTAAGAATATTACTAAATTTGCTACCGGCGATAAGGTGCTGTTGAGGAGCTACCACCAATCCGACGCCGCAATGAAAAGGATTGACAAGTTTTTCGAGTTATACACCGGACCATACAAGGTTAATCGCGTCCTTGGTGATGCGACATACGAGCTCGCTGAGTGCGATAGCAATGAGAAACTGAGGGGTATTTTTAACGTACGATTGCTGAAGAAATACTTTGAGACGAAATCACAAGTCTCAAAGGAAAACGAAAGTGCATCGACAATCAGTTAGACTAGTGGATTAGGAGGCAGATCAACACATAAGGTGAATGTCCCGCGAAAACCGGTCCATCTAGCTAATCAGTATGATGTATATCTTATTAGTGTATAATGTAAAGATTTTGCACAAGGAGTTCTTAAGTCACGATGTGGCAATCTAACGACATTAATTACATGTGTATAGCCAGTGTTAATGGAAATTTAAATAGAAAAGACAATTATGATGTGAAAAGTTCAATTGAATGTGCAGCAATAAATTGCGAAAGGACGTTATAACGAGTTTTATAGACACCCGATGATATTAGATTAATTAATCAAATCTGAGTGATATAAAACAAAGTTATCTATAATCATAATGATCTCAAGTGAATTGTTAATTGTTCCTGAATAATGTATATAAATTTCTAATCAATATAATCAGTATAGATGATAGTAACACGTATTGTGAGTGATACTCAATAATAATTAGTGAATGTATCAATGTGTATTTACAGGTCGTAAATTGTATTTTAAATGTTCAAGATAGACTAAGAACATTAGCTATCATAATGATATTTAAACGATACATGAATAATTGTATTTCATGTCGAAAATCATTATTTCACGTGTTAGATTATAAGCGGACGGCACAGCCATCCACAGCTATTATTATTATTGTACATAATCCCATATCTAATTAGATATGCAAATGTGTGAAAATGCGTTCATCTTTCCTCAGATGCACGGCAATAAATTCCCAGAGGTAGTTTACGACCAAATATAGGGAATATATACCCATATACCTCAAGCAGAGGAAAGTAGGTCACTGACCGCGACTTTATCAGAGGGGACTCCCACAACAAACACAGAGCGCAGAAATCGGATTAGAGTGTCTTCCGCTAATCCAACATCAAATCCGATTTGGGGACCTATGTAACAACCAAAAATTTAAAATTTTTAGTATGACTGAAAAGACGTTACATTCAGCATGACACACCTACTCAGGCCTCGAGCAATAAATAAAGAAATGTGTGTCGAAGTGTCAAGTGAACGTTTACTTCAGACAATGCAAGTACGTTTCACATAGATGTACAATAGGGAACAAGGTTGGCCGTGACAGACTCGACTAAAACACGAGATTTACAGCCTGCAAATGTAAGATAATGGAAACTGTGTCAAGTACCAATTTAGAGGAGAAACTGTGACGGACACACTGCCGGTTATTTTGAAAAGCACCAATAAAAAATAAAAGGGTGTAAGTCACACAATAGTATACCCTATACGAGGACGGACATCGATACCTAAAATAATAGAATCGAACTTGTAAACAGCAGGGGAACGACTTACTGGCGACAACGAATATTTACGACAGGGAGAAGGTGTGCCGTTTTGGAAACGACGTCACGCTGCGCCAGGATAGCGTTCTGGAAAAAAAGGGTCAAACACAGCGAACAATAACAAGATACGACACATTGTTTGCGTGAGAACTGCAGTGAGATCCGGAGTACGCTTAGACAATAGCTTGATAGACAACCATGAAATTGCTCCTGTTCTAGGAAAAGGAGTACGGAGGCTTTCGACGCGAACCCGTGGGGAGACAGGATATCCAATCACAACCCAGCATCTACCCAGAGAACTGGTGGAGAGGACCGTCGCCAGCATAGCAACGGGAACGTCGAATGAGAAGTGAAGAACGACACTCTGGCTTAAGGGTAGGAGATCTTCTGTCCTATCACGTTCAACTTGAGGCGTGTTTTACAGAAGGGTGCATTGTGGTACACGATGTTTGATAAAAACAGTTTGCAGTGCACGCGGGAGGACAGTCTTTCATAATTTTTCACTCATATACTTTGAGCAGTCTTCACGTACTTTTAAAACAGTCTATTTATAACTTTCAACAGTCGGTCGTCAAAGTTCGATTAACATACGGACGGCAGTGGGACTTTGAAACTTTGCCACGCGTTATATAACTAAGAGACTTAGACATTTCGATATTGGCGCGTATCCGGTAATAGTGTACTTTCAGTGTCTAAAAACATGCGACACACGCCAGTGCTTAACAATTGTAGAATTCTTTATTATACTCTAATTCAGAATTGAACTAACCAGTCACACTTACATCAATAATCGACGCGTAGAACTATCGTTGATGTAATACCGGACGGCAAAATCATAACATTATACAGTGCTGCGGAGCGATACAATATCATGTGGAACAATTACACCGCGGCATCAAAACACTAACAGTAATGAACATACCAAACGTTGATCAATAGACAGACTATATATATACACCATAGTTAACGATGAACTTATCTTCACGACACATAATTTCATGACTCGAACAATAACAGCAGAATCAACAGAATACGCAAACACAGCGCGAGTGAATCTGTTTCGCGTGTGTTAAGTGTCAGTGACTGCACAGCTTCCCACACATGATCCAGCAGAGAGGAGTTACGCCGATGGAAATATCGGATAATTCATCTAAACAAGTAATCTTTATGCTATTCTTATCATAAGGAACTCTACTGTCCTGTCTCTTTTTCAAGAAACACCCCTTGAGCATTTAAATTAAACATGACAAACATAATTAACGCCATCCATCTGAGGCATACGATGAACGCATTAGTATAGGATTTATTGTTTGAATATTTGTGTTTCTATATATCGATTGCATTATATATGTATGTGTATGTTTTTCAGCAAACAACGTATTGGATTTACCTTGTAATTTGATGTATAAACATGTGTTCTTTTATGTTCTTTTAATGAGTTTATGAATGTATGTATTTACAGGGAATCATCCATATTTTATATATTGAATTTAATGAATGATATAATGTTAATAAATAAGTGTTTATTTTATCAATATGCGTTCATCATTGTCAAATTACCTCAGAACGAGAAAGTAATGGCATTCGAGTGATTTATGGTAGTTTAGTTTATTTTATTTATTAATGCAACAACTAGAGTCTCCATGCAATAGTTATGCTAACGTAAAGTAATTAACGTGTTATTTATTGATTACACGAGCTCATTATGCAAATTAATATATTCAATAATTACTTAATCACAGATTAATTAATCCATTATTGTTAGCATAATTGCTTAATGACTGCCCAACACGTGGCAAGTGTAGTATTTGGCTCTCAAAGAACGTAGGGCTCGGCAATCACAGATTAGTTAATTCAGTAGCGTAATAGCATAACACCCCATAGTGTTGTAAGATTTAAATGTCAGAATCGTTTCACTTACATCAAAACTAATAAGAATTGATTATTTTAAAGTCGGAAAGTTTTTTCATGTTGACCAGTGTTTTAGAAAGTTTAGACGTGTGATGAAACTGGAGCCATTGTTTCCAGCCTTGTAGTAGAGTAACCTTGGTTTCCAGGCAGAATCCAAATAGCAAAGCATGGAGGAAGCGTCATGTATCTGGTGTTTATGCCGAAAAGTAAAAAAAAATTGTCGCATTAATTAAATAAACCATTTTGCCACAACAGCTGCTTGTTTCTTTAATTTGTGAACGGCTTTTGTACAAAACACGTTTTCTGTTCTTAGTCTTAAGAAGCCGTAAGAATGTCTACTTCACGAGGCACTGTAGGCCTATTTTGTTGTGAATGCAAGCATTGTTTGCTGAACTGGATGTTTATCATTTTCATTTTGATAGTGTTGTAATTCTTATCATTTTCATTTGACAGTTTTTTTTTTAATTGCACAATCCCAGGTTTCAGGTATTCCTATCCAAAGTTTATTTATAATAGACTAAATTAACATAACAACGCTAAACATGTAATACGAAGTCGGATGAGACAATGGGTGAGATAGCGAAATACATTGCGCTACAAAACGTATGTAATATTAATGTAAAGTCATAGCTTGTCCATTGCAAACTGGCACTAGATGTAAGCCTGTGTGCTCCCCTCACATGCTAAGTACACTTATTTGCTATCAACAGTTCAACATATGTAATGATTACATTATGTAATAACAAATGATTACACTGGCCTGTACGTTGTGGGTTGGAGTGTTACGTTCTGAACTTGTTGAAAAGTTTTTATTTTACAAGCAGTTCATATAAAAATACAAAAGTGGTGTATTACTATTTGTTATTGCGTTGTAGGCCTGCAGCACGTTGGACAAACGTTGGCAACGTGATATCATACTGTAATTCCACGCTATTATACATGTCACGTTTCCAAGTACATAATTAGGATTTTCTCCAGAAGTTTTCTACGCTAAGGTAAGATTTAATACAACAAATTTCTACTCATTTTGTTTTTGTACAATTTGTATGAATAACCAATGATGAATGTTATATCAGAAGGATTAGGTCGGACTATTTTATCATCTGTAGAATTTATCATGCAACGTTTCGAACCACTAAACAATCTGTGATCGCCTTCGGGTGTAAGTTAAACTAGTACCTACATTAAATACAAACAACCCAACTGAGATTCGTTGACTAACTAGCATGAACTGTGAAAAAAATTAATAAACCGCTAAAAGAAAAATTATATGAAATAGAATCACTACTTACCTTCTAAGTCCGCTGGACATAACCGGGAAGCACAACCACATTACGCAAGTTCGCATAGCTTCTATTGCCATTGTCACTAAATATTGCACTAGTCTTTATTCCTAATACCTCTCATAATTTCCCAATTATTTTTCATACAAACAATTCTATTTCTAATATATCTATTATTTATTCTCATATTTTATCCACTTGCCATGCTGTTTGTTTTTCTTCTCATTTTCAGGTATGTCTCTCATATCTCATCAGATGTCTTGATAATATTTTCTTTGAATCTACCCCATAGTTAGCTGCATTCTGGCCTTTATGTTTACTACTTCTCGTTGTTCATCATTTCTTTATAGTTACCTGGAATTTTATTAATCTCAGTACATATTCTTTCATTGTTGTACATTCTACTGTACTGTTCCTGCATTTCTTACTATCTTCTGTTTTTTTTTGTCTCTAGAACTTGCTAGTATTAGTAGCTCATCTATATATATATATATATATATATATATATATATATATATATATGTTGCTGCCATTCATCTAACTCATATAAAATATAATAGTTGTCCTATTCTTTTTTCACTGATACATAATCTTTATTGATTTTTCACATTTCCCACTTTGGCTTTCATGTATTTATGTGGGCCATTTCATGTTTTCGATTCCCCACAGTCTAGAAATCTTCGGTCTCTGTCGTTTTAACAGAACCGACGTTTGGGTCTCTGTATATCTTGTTGGAAGGTAATGCTTCAGGCACCAGCACAGGATCTCCAACAACGTGTCCGGTCTGTAGTCGTGAATCGGTCAGAAATCCGTACGAACATCGCTGAACAGGAGAGTCTGCAGTTTATGCACATTATATGTTTCAAAACCCTAAAAACATTATCATGCTTCGATGTTTCGGTTTCGTCGAAATTCTTTTTTTCTGAGCCTCTTCAGCATGTCCTGCAATATCTTTTGAATCTCCTCTACAGAGTCAAATCATTCCACTTTGAGCTCAATTTTCATTTCTGAGAGCAAAAAGAAGTTGCAGCTGGCTAAGATTGATGAATGGGGGGGGGGGACTAGTAATCATATTCATAAAAGTTAAAAACTGACACAGAGTGATGAATCAGCTGGTGCATCATCATGATGCAACATTCATGTATGGTTTGCCCACATGTGAGAATATGTGTATTGAACTTGTTCTCAAAGCCGCCTCACCTCGCACACAATTGCCTGTTCACCACCTGGCATTTTGGAACAAATTCTTTGTAGATAATGCTGTTGATTAAGAGAAAAAGCAAATTAACACAGACTTTAGGTTGGTTCATTTTTGTCAGTATCTGTGAAGTCGATGACTTTCACTGTGATGATTGTTGTTTTGTTTCTGGAACATACCCATAGATGTGTTTTGTCACCAGTAATGCTCTGTGAAATGAAGTTTGGGTCATTTTCATAATATTCTTGTTCTTTGCTGTACACATAAACTCAATGTTCTCTTTAGTGAATTATTAACAGAAGGGTACAAATTTTGCTGTAATGCGGCACACTCTAAATTTTTCTGACAAAATCTGCTGGCAATCTTCATGAATTGTTTCAAAAACTTTGGCAATGTTGAAGGGCATAAAGAAAGTACATTGTCTTCAACAGGTCTTCTGCCATAACTCTCTGCTCACTGAAGTCAATCATGTAGGCAATTGCAAAACACCACTAATGTAAACAAATATATTTTCCATACCAATAATAAACACAATTGGTTGTGACATTATTTATGACAAGGATTATGATTTTGATCATAAATTGGCCAAGTTTCAGTCAATATGTGGCACAAATCACCAAGCATTAGCAAGGAAAACATGGAAAGAGACTCAACTAAACTTTTATAAGGTGATAGTACGATAGACACTACAAAAAGGCATTTGGAAAGAGTTGAACATTTTTAATAGCCAAGACGATTTCCAGAAGATAAACAGATTGCTCATCTGAATAGGATAGACGACGGCAGGTTGCCTAAGGAAGCAATAAAAGCCTATTGGACAAGGAAGTATAGGAAGACCTGGGAAGTGTTGGCGAAGTGGATGTATTCCTTTGGGACCATTACAAGTGATTCGTCTACAAGTAAACTTAGGAGTCTCACACCAAACGAGAAGGCGATGCAGGTGCTAAGTTTCCCACAGAATACCTGGAAAAATCTGGTTTAACAAGGGATCGGAGTGATGCCAAGCCATGCCGTTAGGCAGTCTCTATTAGAACACCAGAGAGAACGAATGCCGCCGACAACTGAATCCTGTAGACAGAGAATAGCCTATTGGCAATTGTAATTGTAATAGTAGCAACTTTAATTATTATAACAGTCGCCTTCCAGCTACCTGACACAACAGACATCAAAATGGTGATTCAAGCTCATAGGGACGTTGTAGGCCAACCTTAAAAAGAAATACAACAATGTCTAACATGTAACATTTCTGGACAACAATACTTATCTAAAGTCTTTCAGCCATAAAGTTTTCCCATAAATAATCTGTATCAAATAGTGAAGAATTCAAGACAGTTAGTCAAACAAACTGAGTGAATAATAATGAAGGTTTCGTACCCCATGTTGTGAAAGTGGCAAAACAAAGGAATTTTGGACCTTGTGTGGCATCAAACTGTAATAAGGTAGACTACTATGTAAATTACATACAGCTAAGTATAACAGAATTAAACTAGCTGTGAGAACAGGAAATTGGTGACAAAAATATGAAATATACAATACTCAGGGACATTAACGTGTGTGAGAGAGGGGGTAATAAAACAGTAGATTTACTCGATTTTTCAAAGTTAGTATAGCTGAGTAAAGTGTTAAAACAGAAAGTGCTAAATTTTACTATGTTTATGGCAACTGAACCATGAGTGGTAACCTTTACGGGTTACCTTACTGTTCAATGTACATTTTTTGTGGAATATATAGTCATGGGTCTTTTTTATAATTATTGTCACTATATTTTTTATTAAAGTGTTTTGTTTTTATTTCTTCTGTAACCCAATGTTTGATGAATTTCAATATTTAATGTGTTTAATTCAAATAACAGTCGTGGTCCTGTTAACAGATGTATGTTATGAATTTAGATAATGATACATAACAGTAAATGATAATAAATGAACTTATTTACATAATAATAGAAATGAGTCAAGTTATTTTTACCGTCACTTCACCTTAATCTAATGTGCTCAATGATTTTGTCTAACGAATCTGTGAAAATTCTTTTAAGTGAATAATTGTGGTGTTAAATGTTTTGTTTCAGCAGGGATAATGAACTGGTTTCCACATTTTGCCTATAAAAATGTGGTAGCGAGTCTGGTTTTGTTTTGTGTGTGTGTGTTGTTAAGGTAGGTAAGTACAGGGGGGCTCTTACTTATAACCTTAGAGCTCCTGTGGCATAATTCAGTACCACACTCCTTCTTAACTGGGACACTGAAATCTGAGAACTTTTGGGTAGCACCTCATACTTCTAGAATAAATATAAAGCCTAGACTGAAGAAACAATAACAACGAAATGGAAAGTGGGTCTGAAAGTATTAAACATATTACTCTAGAGGAATAATACTGCTCAACACAGTATCAAAATTATATGAACGGTTTTTGGAAGGCAGACTAAGACTGTAATAGATGCTACTTTACAAGAGGCACAAAATTGCATTTGGAACAGTAGAAGTACATGGGATAATACATTCATTATCAGAGTTTATTGGGAAATGTGACTACAGGAGAAAAGCATACTTTGCTTTTATAGATCCACAGAAAGCATTTGACAACATACCCTGACAGAAGGTACATCTCACAGTGAAAAAGAGTGAGCAGTAATCAGAGCAGTACAAAGTATGACATATCAATTGTGTTATCACCAATATTGAGGTCTTTTATAATTGTTACAACACAAGGTTTGAGACAAAGTGGATGATTAAACCCTTCACTTTTTATGATGTTTACAGAAAAACATTCAACAAGCCAATAGCTTGTGTGCATAGTAAGATCTGCAAGGAGTAAAAATATCAAGACTGTAATTTTGCACTGAAGCAAAGGTAATGATGAGAAGTAAGGAGTGGTGATGGTGTGGTGTACGTTAGTATCGAACCAACTATTCCAAATCAGTAAAACATTAGTGGCTAACACTAATGTTAATAGACTCATCAATGGCTTAATAATTAATTAAAATTTACTGAATTTGACAAGATTATGAATAGGATTTGCAATCCCGCAATGTGGGATTCCGCATTCCCGCAGGATCCTGCATGCTTTTGAGACCTGCGGGATCCGCGCGGAATTTCTTGAACAATAAATTTGTACTTATACATCCATCCATCGATGTAGCTCGGACGTCACTAGCGCGCTTCACGTGTCGCGACAGTTTCACATGTACCTCTCCCTTCCCCCGTGCCTGTATCGAACAAATGAATCGATTGGGCGAGTAGTTTCTTTCAGTCATTTGCTCACCGGCACCGGTCTAGTCAATCATTCAAACAATTCTTGCTCGTTGGTTGTTTATTTTCGAACATAAGTACTTAGTCGTAAAGTGATTTGTGTTACTTGTTATGCAAGTAATAAAAACTTTATATTTTATACTTATTTAACTATTAGTTTACACGTTTTATTGTACTATAATATTGGTGTAGTCTGTAGTATATTTTCGCAAATTCATACGCTTAACCTAACACACATAACCCCAATCTTTCTTCAACTTAAGTGTTCCTATTTTTTTATGAAATTAATTTTACGTAAGGATACGAATGTTACGCAATTTTTTTTAATTTTGACGTCTTATTCTACAGGTACAAATAGCCAAACATGTCAAACGAAGCAGGTAAACATGAAAAAGATATCTGGAATTATTTCGTAAAAACAGATGAAAGTGCGAGATGTTCTATGTGCAATAACATTTTGAAAATAAGTCAACGATCAACGAAAGGTTTGAAGTATCATTTGAAGTCTAAACATTGAATAGATTTAGAAACTTCTAGAACTCAAGCATCCGTACAACCACGACCATCAACTTCAAAAGATGACTCAATAAAAATGCTTGATCGTCAATGTGATGTCGAAGATACAAATATACCAAAGAAAAAGGCCAAAACAATTAATAGTATTGATACCTATTTGATCAAAGAGCACTCTAAAGAGTATATGATATCTAGAATGGTGGCAAAAGACGGACTATCTTTCAATTGTCTCTGCACTTCTGAAAATTTAAGATATTTATTTTCGAAAAGTGGGTTTAGTCTACCTACATCTCCTAATACTATAAAATCGATTGTTGAAAATTTCTCAGAAACAGTTAAAGCTGACATCATTAAGAAACTACAAAATCTTAAAATACGTGGACAACAATTTTCTTTGCCTTTCAATGAATGGACGTCTATAAAAAATCTAAGATATTTGAACGTGAATGTACATCATATAGGGACACATTTTAATCTCGGGTTGATTCGAATCCACGGCTCTTGCAACGCAGAACATTGCATCGATTTAGTCAAAATACGTTTAGAGAAATTTGGTCTCCATCTTGATACTGATATTATCGGAATTTCTACTGACGGTGCGAGTGTCATGAAGAAAGTTGGCAGATTGATGCCTTGCTACCAACAGCTATGTTTCACACATGATATTCAACTTGCAGTTGTTGATACTTTATACAAAAAAAATATACCTAGCAAGGAATCGGAATCGGAAGTATGCCATTTACTTCAAAATGAGGAAGTAGCCGCACCTGATTACTCAGATGATGATGATGATGATACAAGTGATGATGAGACATGTGAGGAGCAGGTCTTGACTGTTACTCATTTAGAGCAGTTTCCCGCAGAACTGATACCCAGTTACAAAGATCTTATTAATAAAGTGAGAAAGGTTGTAAAGATTTTTAAAAAATCTCCAACTAAAATGCTTGCTTGCAGAAATACGTACGAGAAGACCTCGGAAAAGAACTGAGCTTAATCCTAGACTGCAAGACCAGGTGGAGTAGCCTGTATAATATGTTGGAGCATTTTCACATTCAAGGGTGCATAAGCAAAGCTTTAATTTACGAAGGAACTGAGATAAAATTCTCCGACGAAGAATGGACCAAGCTCACGGAATTGACTCTTAGTTCGCAGCCGGTTAAACTGGGCGTTGAAGTCTTTTGCAGAAGAGATTTGACGCTTTTAACGGCTGATACAACTCTTCGATTCATATTGGAAAAGTTGGATAAGCAACAAGGTGAGGTGAGCGTCAGATCGTTTTGTCTGGAATAATTCTCTACCTTCATAATCCAAAGAAGTACGTGAGCTATCTAAACACCCCAGATGACACATTTCCAGTTCCTAAAAAGAGTTGTGTTCGTCTCGAAATTAAAAAGATTTGTGAGATGTTGACTTTGGACAAAAATATAGATGATAAGGCTGATAAGTCTGAAAGTTCAGAAGAGGAAGAAAGTAACATAGAAGTAAATTTATCGCTTCAAGAAGAATTAGAAATGCAATTAAATAAAGAAAAAAAGGATACTTGCAGCGTAAATATGGATGAGAGGTAAAAATTTTGAAAAAATATTAAGACTGTAGTGGAATAAAAGGCAAATACTTATCCCTTGTTCATGATTATTTGAACACTATAACTCCTACAAGCGTAGAAGCAGAAAGGGCTTTTTATGCAGCCGGATATATCTGCAGTTCTATAAGAAGTAGGCTGGGGGACAAAACATTAGACACTATATGTTTTTTGCGCTCCTATTTTCAGAAAAAGATATAACTTTTTTTATTTCTGTTGTAAAGATATCTTGTGATTTAGTTTTATGTAACTCACGTAACTTAATACGTACCTATTATATGTTACCGGTATGGAACTATTTTGTTTAGTTGATTGGAGATTATACAGCGTTTTGATTTATTTTAGACTGGTTAAACAGGACCAGGAAGACTAATAATTTTCTATGTTAAGTACATAATAGTTACAAACGATCTCTTAAGTAAATTAGTTACAATAAGTTTATAACTTCATATTATATAAAAATGATTCTGTGTTTGAATTTTTGTTTATTTGTCACGTACAAAGAAAGGCTTATGTTGGATTTGTAAAATAAAAATAATAGAAGATTATGGCTCTCTTATTACCTTTAAATTTGCATGAATGAAAAATTTTATGGAAATACTGCGGGATCCTGTGGGAATGGCTAATTTCCCGCAGGAAAATAAAGTCTGCGGGATTGCAAACCCGAATTATGAATTAATGTACAGTTTGTGTTGTAATGTAATTTCTCATACACACTACAAAAAAACTAGCATTTGTAAAAAACCAACACCATTTTTGTGTAAGAGGAATTTGATTAAATAAGTAAAAAGTATCTACGAAACTGATTCAATTAAATGACACCAGGGGCGGACTGGCCAGGTCGGCGATTGCCGAGGGCCCCGGGTCCCGAGGAGGCTCAGGGAGCCCCCGAGCCATGAAAATTTTATTTCGAGAAAAACGAGAAATATATATATTTTTTACCGGTATTAAAAACATTTTCTCGTCTAGTGTTGGAAATAAATCTTCAGGAATTATTTTGGTCAGATTGGAAGCGATCACTTCTCAGCCTTGTTTATATACAGCCTATTTAGTATTTACTAATGGAGGAAAGCGAAGGAGGTTACTGTAGAGATGCGCCGTGCGGCAACTGACTGACGCAACGAGTAGTACGCTATTGTAATTTTTGTTTGAATGCCATTGCAGCATTCAGGGCTAGGGGGCTCGAAGGCCTGGGAGGGCATCAGGGCCTTGTCAAGATTCAAAAGGGGGCCCATGGCATAAACTTGCAGGAGGGCCCTGTTAAAAATGTTACGCTACTGGGGCTATGGACTGGGCGGCGAGCTCAAGGGGGCTCCACCACCGTAATACACTGTGGAATATTTTTAATTGGGATTTTATGTAGATTTGTAGGGTATAAATATTCTTTACAGTAGAAACATTTATAGTAGGTAATTATGGTTTTAAAGCTGGTTATGTTAAAGTCTAAATAATCAAATAAACTGTCCTGTATGTTTTGTATTAAAACGTTCACTTACATAAATACTGTACATACCATGTATCTATAGAGTAAAAAAATAAAAATAAAATTATACACACAAATACGTGCGTGCGCATTTATGTGTGTAGCTGCAGGGGGCCCCTTGACTGCTTCCAGCCAAGGGCCCCTAGGGATGCCAGTCCGCCCCTGAATGACACAATGTTTCATTCTTTAGGAAATGTTACTTGACCTTAGTCATTCAGTAATTTTCAAAACTAATAGTTATCAACATGGTAACTAACTGTGATAAACATGTCAGTTAGAGCTATCTACTTCTAATGTTTAGAGATACCAATACTGGATAAGGAATACACACGTAAGTACCACTTCAAACCTGAATACCCATTATTTTTTTGTCTGAATTATTTTACACTACGCCTTATTAATACTAATAAAAATGCTGCATGTGAATGACTCAAACCACATCCCTATGGTAAAGATGGCCACACTTCTTTTAACAGCAAAGGTGAGTAGTTTTTCATTCTACTTACTTATATGTACCTTTTTGTTGTTTATATTTTGAATTGTTACTCTACTGAAGACTTTAAGTCTCACTTTCATGCTATTAACATGTCTTAAGTTTCATTTCACCTTTTTCAAAATCAGCCAATTTATTATTATTTTCTACTGAAACCTTTACTCAAGGAACAAACACAAAATATACAAGATGTAAAACAAAATTTTAAACAACACATTAGAAATTTACTTCTTGTGCTACTAAATATAACAATATATGAGATGTTTTTTCCTGAACAAACGTTAACATAATACACTTTATATAACCATATACAAAAAATGGAAACTTTCCCACCTTAAAAATATCAGTATATTCATAAATACATTACTAAATAGTCCAGCATATTACTTATATATTTAAATTTCTTTCAACAATAATATTATTCATAAGTGTATTCTGTTACTGAGATTATGCAAAGAGTCTGTATAACTGACAGAGGCACAAAGAAGTCAGCCAGTGCAGATCTGTACAATGACAAAAACAATTAAGTTAGAAGATGATGAATCAGATATGTGTACTATTTCAGAATTACTGGGCACACCGCTCAAGAGCACTATGTATAGAAATACTACTCTGGACACAACTAACGACTATTAACATAACATAAAAGTTTTTTGACCACTGTTATAAGCAAATGAAATGTTCTGGAAAGTTTTCTTTGACAATGTTCTTTGTTATATAACGTTTCAGCAGGTGAATAAAATACATTATACAGTCATTCACTGGAAAAACTTTGTATTAACAATAATCATTTCTTTTCTAAACATAATTCCTGTGATAAATATGATATTTACACTGATGAACACAATAAATTCAATTCTCTAAAATAAATGATGTAATTTTATTTAATTAAAAATTAATCATTCAATATGTATTTATATATTTATATCTTACATATTATTCAACTATATACACACAGTGATAAAACACTGTTCATATTATTTACAGAATGACAACTGGGTAGACCTTCAACAAAAATTCTACCTTAATATATATAAAAAAAAAACACGTCCTGTAGCTTTCCAAAGCAGATATATGGTCCCTGAATAGAATTCACTGTATTATGGTATATTTTTTTGTTTCAAAATATATATACACATCGAAGTGTCTCTACACTCTGAAGAAAACAATACAAATTTCAATTGCACTTGTATTATGTTGTTGTCTATATTATACATACTTATATACAGAACAATATTATACAAAAGTTATAAAATTAGTTAACAAAATATTTATGCTTATTGAATACTTAAGCACAAATAGAACTGGGTTTTACTGTTTGGTGTTGAAGCAACTTCTTTGGTAACAAAATTCATAAAAACAAATACCATTAACAAAACTTTTAGTTACCATTCACTCCAATGGTGTCTCAGTTGTTACTTTTTGCAGAAGAGCAACTATGCTAAAACAATATTATTTGTTTGAACATTTTTTTCAACATCTTACTGATAATAATTAGCCAAAAAAATATATATTTTTTAAAATAAATTTAGTACTAAATATATACATTTCTGATTCCTAATTTCAGAAGACAAATCGTGGTCACAATGACACACTCATACAATGATAATAATCTCTACAATACTCATATTTAGTTTGTAAACTGTAAGAATGATCTTATCTGTTTTCTGCCATCTACCTTTTCCTACAATTTAGTATTACGTTTTGCAAATACAGAATGAGTTTAATGTTCTAAACTTTGCCCGCTCAATGTGTTTAAAATATAAATTCATCTTTTAATAACATGACAATTGAGATTATAATTTTATAACTACTGTTGTTATTTAAACATTTCTAGTAATAACATTAACAAAACCATTTTGTAACAGATTAAATGAACAATACAAAACTAATATATACGAAATGTATGTTTTATGCAATGACGAACCTACATCCATTGTTTAGCATATCTTGGGTATGTATCCATACGTATTTCTGGGCAGAAATTTATCTGATACACAGCGGTTACAAGAATTCATATATATGTATATTGTTACGACAGTCTCAGAGATCATCAGTCAAAACAAAATACAGACACTAATGAAATCACTAATTACCAGCTTTACTGTGTCATAAATAACAATTTGAAATCAACAAGATACTCTCATTGAGTAATTTTTAATGAAGTTAAATTTTAATAATAATAAGACAAGCAATAATAATGCCAACTCCATTAATATTAAGAATTCCACCCTCACCATAACACAGTAATCACTTTCCACAACAACCACTTGATCTGTGCTCTATAATCTCGCCACATGTAACTAACTAAACCAGCCATTGTTGCTTACATATAGCCTGCAGATGTTCTATTCTTTTAGCAGCGTGCTAGCATAATTTGCGTAGTTAACAAGCAATAGGAGTCTACAGGGTACTTAACTGCGCAGCCTTGACACAGGCACTGCACCTGCTCAGCGAGCCAAGAAACGTATAGAACAACACTCTCAACTGTTCGAGAGCAATCCATAATTGTCATAACACTGCCCCCTCCTTAAGCCTGCTCGTACCAAACTGGCAATCCGTCTCTGAAGTAATACTTGGCCAGACGATCTAGGTAGACAACCTTGAATTTCCGCTGCCCTTCCTATTGAATCTGATAAACAACATAGTTGATTCTCTTTTTCACAGTGCAAGGCCCTTCCCAGTTAGTTTGAAGTTTAGGTGAGGAACCACGATGGCCATTTGGGTTCTACAACAAAACCTTATCTCCTTCTTTGAAACCCACACTATTGCTGTGGAAGTCATACCGAGTTTTCATTTTATCACTGCCTATCTTCAGCCGTCCTATTATCAAGCGATTCATTTCTTGCAGTTGTTAGGAATAATTCTTCGGTGCTAGTAACTAAGTCTCCAGTGATCCAAACATCGAGTCCCTAGGAAGGCAAATCTTCCGGCCAAAAACCAACTTTGCTGGAGTCATGCCAGTTGTGTCGTCTATTGATTACCTATATGCCATTAGGAATAGTGATGTACGCTGGTCCCAGTCTGTTTGGTTCTTGTCAACAGCCTCTTGTGTACCGTCATCTTCAACAATTTCTTCCCAGGATGAAACGTTAATTCAAGGACAAGCAAGAGCATTTCCTCTACGACCATAGTAGGTTTTCCAATCATATCTTTTGTCCTTTTACTTCCTCTAGTAGCTCGTCTTCCATTTCCCCATGCAATAGGAAGGGTTCCTCTTGCACCTGTTGATTTCTTCTTCAGCTAATGTCATTTGCTTGATCCAATGGTTGGCGAACCCTGTCATTTTAGCCATGCAAAGCTTTATCTTCTCTTGCCCAATCCTCAGGACATGTCCACAACGAATCCATAGGCCAAGAATAACTTCATCGACAATGTCTGTAACGAGCCTTTTGTGGCTAAACTCGAGGAGACCCACACGTACGTACGTCTACCTTTCCTACACTTTGACAGGGCTTCCAGTCACAGTCTGTATTGTACAAGAGCTAAACTCAGGCTGGCTCAGGCCGCACAATGGACACAGTAGCGTCTGTGTCAACTGTAAATGCTGCAGGTTTGTCTTTAATTAATCCTTTAACAATCAGGTTACCTGTGGTTTTATGAAACATGAAGACTGTGTGCAGTTCTGTATCTATACATCTCCAATTGGTGCATTCACACACTTTTCTCAGATTTTTCTTCTGCCAACAATCCGCTCAAGGATGCCCATTTTTTCCACAATTGTAACGTTTAGGTCTTTTGTGTTTCCCTTGGTTCAACAGATCATTGTGACACCACTGACTTTTTAAATTGTTGTTATTGATTCGTCTCTTTATTCTGTCCATTATGACAGTACTGTGATATTGGATACGTTTGACTATATGATGACATACTTTTATTAATGTAGATCGCAGACTTGGTAGCTTCAGAACGGAGAGCATGAACAAGTCCATCTGAGCTATCTGGTCCACGCCATTCTTAACATTTGTTGCAGTTCACTGTCTCTGATACCGTCAATAAACATAATGTGAGAAATCCATGTCCGTAAGTCCTCCAAGGCTTCAGGATAAGCCAATCTCGTCAGTTGCTTCAAACTCCTGGAGGCTCTCCCCTGAACGCTGTTGCCTCGCTGTAAGTTGAACATGGTACATTTCGCATAGATGTTGGTTACCGTACCGTAATTCCAGAGCTTTTGTTAATTTGGCAGGTGGCACGTTTTTAATAATTCTATGGCAGGTCTATAATCAGTGAAAGGCCTTTTTTTCTATCCATTTATTTAAGCAAGCAGCAGCTTCAAATTGGCAAAGATAAGTTGTCCAGTGAGTGCTTCCATCAAACAGTGGGGCCTTTACGTATGGCCCTAATACAGATAATGGTACTGTTTTATTACTCTTAGTTCTTTGATCTTCTTCTGGGTTTATTAATGGTCTTGCTTTATCAATTATTTATTTCACTAAATTTTAGACTTCCATTTGTTTTATTGAATTTGTAATAGAATCTTCTAAACTTGACATTTGTTTTCATAGTTGACACAATTTTTTCTATTTCAGATACTCTATCAACTTGTGTTTGCTCTTGTATAAATGCCTTAACTAACATCTTCTGTTTCACAAAAATTTCTTCTTTTTACCAGTTATTTGCTATTTAATTTTTACACTTATATTTTTCGTCCTGTTGTTTTACTGCTTCCCGTTGACGTCGTTCCTCAATCTGCAGTATCATCACTTGGAATGCTTCTATCCTCCGACTGGTATCCATTCTTTTTTTTATCAATTACCACTCACACTACTCTTCTTGTTCTACTGTTCTGTCCCACTGTTACTACAGTCTCACGGTACTGTACATGGTATGGTACAGTGGAAACAAAATACAGACACCAATGAAATCACTAATTACCAGCTTTAGTGAATCACAAATAACAATTTGAAATCAACAACATCCTCTCATACAGTAATACAAGTTGATTTTAACAATGATAAGAAATGCAATAATAAAGTCAACTATTAAGAGACCGGCACTAATTATAACACATTAATCACTTTCCACAACAACCACTTGATTTACGCTCTACAATCTCGGCAGATGTAACTAACTAATTAAGCCCACCAACGTTGCTTATATATAGCCCGCAGATGTTCCAGAATAATGTTCCATATTTTTGGCAGCATGCCAGAATAATATGCGTAGTTAACAAGCAATCGAACAGTCTACAGGGTATTTGACTGTGCAGCCTTGACACAGACACTGCACTTGCACAGTGAGCTGATAAATGTGTAGAACAACACTCTCGACTGTTCGAGAGCATTCCGTAACCATCATAACAATATAAAACATCAAATGTAATTATAAATTACATAATACACTACAATAAATTGTGTGTGTGCACATGTATACATGTGTGTATACAGGATGCATTACATTGGATAGGCTGTACATCTACAGTTAGTTTTATAACGTCTAGTGATGAAAGGTTTGTAGGGTTCGGTTACTAACAAGACACAATTATAAAACGTTTTGTGTTGACTTTACAATACTTTACTGTTGAGTTACTGTCATCATCAGGACTTGTATATGGAAAGTATAATTAATACACATGTAATCTTTTAATATTTATGGAATATTACAAATAAACTTATTAATATAAGAGTAATAATACATGTGTAATAGTTATTATTCTTTTTTTAACATATACACATACACTCACAAACTCATGATATGTGTTATTTCTGTATCACCTGTATACAGTTCCTGATGACAATAAATTGTATTAAAATGACAAATGTTTTCTATTAAACACTGTGTCTACTTAATGAATGAACCTCACAAAACTTTCATCATTTATTAATTCACAGTCACCACTAAACAGAAGTTAACTTCTAATATCACGTGACTTATGGCCTACACTGTATATGTGTAACACATGATACTATGACCACTGACAAGATATGGGATGCAAAAATTGGTTCTGTCTGTGCACAATGTCACTGGCTGACAGTCTGACATCGTGCTCTCTATCTCAGTTCAGCTTGTGCCTTTTGTATTCATATTGCACATACACACAACACGGGTTGTTCCTGAAATGTAAATAATTTTAAGAATTCAAAAGTGTAATGTATGCTGCTGTGTAACATTAACAACTATTAATGTACTATTACCACAACACAATCAATTATAATGTTCCATAAATTTTCGCACAATAAACTATGAAAACTCTTGAGTCAATAAATGCTGCAGAGATTATAAAAATAATGGAAGAATTTGATGTTTATATTTTACAGATGATGGTCACATGTAAAAAAAAGTTTTGAAAACAAACTTGTACATTATGAACCTCATACATTCAGCTGGGGCACATGCTTAAAACTAAAATATCCACATGGGCCATTTAGACTTCCAAAAACTGGGCAAGGAAAGTCATCCTCAAGCCACGCGTATTCAAAGTTGTGATGTATATTTTAAACAATTACCATTTCTCTTTATTCAAAAGGGTATATGTCATCTTAACTAACGAAATTAATGTAAAGGAGCAATATGAATATGATGGCATAAATGTAACTTGTTATAAATAAACAGGTTTATAAATAAATATTCTTGGTGGGTCTTGGTGCAAAACATAATTTTGTTAAACCTTATTTCAATAGTCAAGTAGTGAAGCTTCCTCTGTATGTGTAAAGAAGCTTTTCTTCACCATTTTTATATTCTTGCTATGGAAAGACATAATTAAAGACATCCGTGATACTAAAACATGTAAAAGAACACTCAAAAAAGTATTACTTGAAGTTCATAAATAATACAACAAAATGATACTTATTTTACAAGACGGGATATCACATAATAAACTGATATACTTTAGGCCAATATATGAGATTTGACTAAAAATTTTGTGCAATTTCCTGAGCATCAAGTGTCTAATCATAAAACTGTTTTTACATGACACTGCTAACATTATAATTGACAATCATCTAAACTTTTATCCTTACTGGGTGCACAGTTTAGATTTGACAGCTATGAATTTTCATCACTACATGCAACAGTAAATAAAGAGTACTATTTGGGCATTCACAACACTTGTGTGAAGCTATTCATGGAAAATAGATTTTCAGAAGACTAGATTTGCACCTGTAATGCACCAGGACTTGCTTGTTCAAGTACTTTAGGCAAAAAACAAATCAATAGTAACACAGGAATTGCGATATTTGCTAATAGACCTTTCATCTTCCTAATAATGAAATGTACCATGAAATGACCATTTTTCACGACTGTTGTACATGTAAAAAACAAAAAACAATAGCTGAGGAAACTCAAGGCTATACCAACAAGTGCATTTGACAGATGTTTTGAAGACTGGAAGAAACACTGAATAATTATGACACGGTTATAATGTTCACAATTATATAAGACTGTGACTACTTTGAAGAACGTTATATAAATTTAGATGAATCAAGACATATTTTTTCAAATAAACAAAACTTGTATGATGTTTTAATCAAAACTTGTACACTTTTATGTTAATAAACAGAATAGTAGTAAAAAATGCATTAATTAATTAAATAAAATCAGGAACTTTAAATATTATTTTTGCAACTGCTTTGATGTAGTTTTCTTCCACAAACCATAACTTTAAATTATTTTAAAAATTTATGTTTACTTATGGGATGTCAAATGATATGCAGTGCTTGAAGTTTTTACCCAATTCAAACTATTTACATACAGTTTCAATTTAATTTATTATATTTGTACCAATCAAATTATAATTTAATAATGTTAATCAATGCAAATTAAATAATACTTTTAACTAAAGCAGCAACAACTTTTCTGATGTAATAGTAAAAATTTACGAGTTATCAGATTTATTGGACATAATGTTACACAATGCTGTAGCAGCTGGCTGTTGACACCTACTAACGTCACAGCAGAACATGAATGCACAAGATTCCAATCCTGTAATCACAGTATCATGTCAGTATACACTAATTAATAGAATTAAAAAAGTATTTATAAATGTCATGTAATAAAAATGTTTTGTATGCTTTTGCAAGAATTTTAACTCATACTGTTTTAACTATAAAGTTAACGTTAAAAAAATAATAAAACTAACACAACATTATTAGCTGATTTGTTCACAATTAATTTATTCTATTATCACCACAAGTACTCAATTTGACATACTTTTAAAATTCACTTTACCATGACTTTAAAAAGGCTGCACTATTTTAAAATATGTTAGGATTATTATACAAACACCTGCAGTTGTCTAGCATAGTAATGATTTCCTTATCTATTTACTACAAAGTCATGTTACTAATTCTGACAAACTCAACTTGTATTCTATTCTTTACAACATTTTTACTCACGTCTTTGTACATGGCCAAAGTGTTCACAAACACAGATACTGGCTTTGGTTTTAATCAACAATATTGGTTTAATAAAACTTGATTTTATTTACTGATGTTTTATTTTATTAGTTATGTCCGTATAAATGCAAATAAGATCATCATGATTCCTTAAAATATATAGCAATCTCATAGCACAGAAAATAAATTTTAGTTATTCCAGCAGTACTCTTATCTAATTTGTCATAACAATGACTTTAAGAAAGTTTTGTTAATATCATTAAACTCTATTAAATTTTTAAGAACACTTTAAAACCCATTCTATTTGTTATGTGTAACTTTGTCTACAAATTATGTTAAAAAATACATTAATATACTTCAGCTACCAACTGTTACACAGTCTGTATTCTACATAGTGAAATGGAAAACTGACTAGCAGGTACTAAAAATAATGAGAGGAAATAAACATTTTTTGTATTTAGTCAGGTGTTAGAAATAAGATAGTTCCACACAACATGACTAGAATTAATACTAACACATATAACTCCCGTGTAATTATATTTTAAGACAATATAAAATAAAATATAAAATATCAATAATTTCACTTATTATATTTTCATACCAAATTCTGTCTTAATGAACATATTCAGAAAGCCTACCAAAAGCCAATATTTACAATCCTTCGCAAATTTTACTAATAACAACATTATGTTCAAAAAGTGGCTTATATGTTTTACTTTTTACAATAACTAACTGTTTTCTTTTTTTAACGTTTATAAATTACATTAATTTCCACTGAATCACATGGTCAACCTGAAGTATAAAAGATGTGCTGCCAAGAATATTAATTATTGTTAGAGTATATTTCTCATGCAAATATACACAGGGTCAGAATTAGGAGTATGAGTCATGAACGTTAACTTTTCAGCTGGACTAAACCAAGATTTTTCCTCACTACTTATCACATGCAGTAAGTCCACAAAATTTAAGCAAATGTAAGCAAATTCATTTTTTTCCACATGTATGGTTTTCTCGTGTATAGTTTTATCTCACTGAAATTCTAATAGTATTACAGTTTCCTCCAGTTATCAACAAGACAAAAGGAACACATGCGTTACAATCTGTAATACAGAAGCACCACAGTCACTAAACCAAAATTACAATGTTAGGGTTTTTTATTTCAATGGGATAGCTATTTAGACTACAACTGCACAATTTTAAAAAATTCAGAGGCTGGTATTTGAATTTGTTTTAACTTGTGTTAGAATCTTAATTACTAATAGAATAATTTTGCTGTACATCCAGCTGAGGCAGAAGGGTATAATATCAAATGTAAATGACAAGAGTTCTTGTTAATACTGTTAAAATTTCATTATTTTCATTATACTATATTTTGTTTGCAATGCAATATTTTGGTCAGAAATATGAAAAACAGACTAACAAAAGACCGTATACTTCTTTAGGCCTTTTCATAAAATTGAGGAAAGAATTTCATACAAAATCTTTATTCCCAACATTCCTCTGGAAAAGTGTAATTTGGCAGTCATTTCAAACAATTGTGTAGCTACATTTAAACAGTAATGTACTTAACTGCACAATTAGTTTCAACTTTTCTTTAACTAAAAGGGTATGAGATAATGGAATTTGGTATTAGCAAGGACAATTTCAATCATAAAATATTGTATTTACAATCTGGATTCATTTACCTACATAAGTGATTTTCTCACAACCACATTTACTTTTTCTAATTTGCAATTCAAAATTTAATTTCAATAACCATGGACAAAAAGTATCATCTTGAAAAAAACATGAAGCACAAACACTGAGTTTTAAAATATGAACTTTCACCTGTAAAATAATATAAATATAAACTTTTCAACAACTATTTGATACAAAATTCTGCCTGCAGAACAAAAAAAAAGATTCAAGTTATATTTTCATATCAGTTAATTATATCTGGTTAAAAACAAACTATACAACTGTACAAACATAATAAACTGTATAAACTTTAAATTGTATACACCAAGAAACATAGCTAAGAAACTTCAAGACATTTAAATATATTAACTTAAGAAATTTTTTCCATTCCACTATGTACAAACGCTTACACAGATATTCACATTAACAAGCAGTCATATATTAACAAATATAAACAAGGATCAGAATAACAAATAAAAAAAGAACAAGTAACTCTTGTACAAAACTATAAGACACATTATATTTAAACAACTTGTTCATTTTTATTGTTAAAAACTTAACACTTTGTGTACAAAACATTCATTTACAATATAATTTCTCTCTGTTCATAATTTTTACACTTTAATTCCCTATTTTTACATAGGTTTATTTTTTTTTTTTGTATTTGTAGGAAGTTAAAAGTCCAGATAATTTTTCCTGATTAGAAAACCAAGATACATAGGCCTTTTTGCCAAAGCAAAACAGATCTGTACATAAAATTTGTACTTAATGTTTATATGGAAATTTTGGACTAAATATACTTGCTGTCTTGAAAATCTATTTTTAACGAAAAATGTGAAAGTGTCTCATCTTTTATAAAAATTTATTGAACCATAACACAATATGAATGTATTCCTCACAAGGGGGTAAGGATAATATATACAGATCATGGTACTGTTTTACCAACATAATAGACTTTTGTGCATTACAAATGTCAAATTTACCAAATTTTTGTGGTTGCAAATATGTTTATTACCAACTCATTTTATCATTTATTCTTCATAGGTTTTAAACATAATAAAAACTGACACTGTGTCAAATGATACTCTAAAAACATAATCCTTTTACTTTTTACTTAAATTAATAAACTGAACTATCAAAGTTAAAAATGATTTTAAAAACTTACATAAAATATGGATAACGCCCTCATAAAAATTAAATACTGAAAAAAAAACGTAATTCATATTATAGACATTATCAATCCAATCACTTATGTGTTTTGATAATTTTTTTCAATAACTAAAAACCCAGCTAAAAATTCCATTATTTGATGTAACTAAAACAAACAAGTGTTACATAAATGTTTCTTTGGCAGTTAAAACCATAAGATTGAGGCAGTCCAAATACTTACAATACATACATGTACATGCCACTTAACATCAGTAAAACAAATATAAAATTTGTATATAAAGCTGTATACAAGTGATGTTTCAATGACTGTAATCAGAAAAAAGTATGATGCCAAATGGCAAGACTGCAAGTTAGCCACTTGATTTACGATTTTGTATACCCATAAAGATGAAAGTCGCTGTTATTAGTTATTACCTATAGTTGACAATTTTGCCAAAGCATAAATTCTTATAAAATCTGAAACTGCGTTTCATATGCACCTAAATAAACAATGTTAAACAGCCGTTAATATTTATCGTGACAGTATACAAAACTGTATAAAAATATAAATCTAAAGCTAAATAAAATGTACACTCAGTTTATTAACTTTGTGTCTTTTAATAAAGAATTTACAGTGTTAGGGTACAAGGATATAAAGAATTTAATTATTCTCTTTAAAATTTAATAAAAAAAAAGACCCAGAGGAACACGCCATCCCAGAAAGTAAACTTTCATTATAAAACACTTTAACAGCTACTAAAATGTAACTTTTATTAACTCATACAAATTACTTCGTATAATTTGCACAATTCAGTTTAGACACATGAAAATAAATCAAGAAACAAGGCCATAAACAATAAAATCAGATTTATAATGTACAATATATATTACACATCAGTAATTCAAACAAGTAAAACTGAGAGCAATACAATTACATGTCTGTACATAAACAAAAATTTAAATTTAAATGAAAAAATACAAGAATTTTATAGTGCCAAGTTATATACAATTTGTATTACAATTGGAAGAGTTGACAACTAAATTGCTTGCAACCAATGTTATAATCTAAAAATATTTTGAAATGTATGAAGTTTGAAACAAAAACAGTTTTCTTAAATATAATGCTACACTTTATTCAATAAACAATTTGAATGCATAAACTTGGACTCAATTTGTCTATTACATACCAAATAAAACAGCATTGTATAAAAACAATTTTAAATAAAGTTAACAAGAGACCTATATATAGCTTGATTTAGTTTTAAAATATTTTCCTTATCTGGACTTCAATACACCTTAAAAAAATAAGGCAATTTAAAGTAACACATAATCATAACAAATGTAGCAAAGTCAAGTAGCACTAACTATATGGTCACCAACTTGATAACACAAGGATTCAGTTTGTTTAGTAAATAGATGACCATATAATGAGCTGGTCCCATCCATCACTGGTACCTGTTATATAAATACGCCCTATATAACAAGTTACTGTGGCACATTTCTTTTTCAGATTCCAATAAGAATAACAGGTCTCGAATTGTGACTCTTTTCAACCTTGGTCGCGCCATCTGAACAAACAGAGGAAAGACATACACATTACAAAAAATGCACTTTACAATTTTATTTTCAATTTATCATGAAATATAAACTACCATGAAATATATTAGTTAATTTAAATTTATATAGATTAATTTTATAATTAGTTAGACGTCTGACTGTTAATCATAATGCTAACAGTCTACTACACATGGCAACATATATAATGCACTTACTTGTATCTTGCCTCTTGTTATCTGGTAAATCTGAACTATTACTGTATAATATTAAGTTTACTGTTATTAAACAATAAGAATGTGTCTGTTCGTATTGTTTAATAAAGTGTCTGTCAACTGTATTTTTACAATACCATTCTGTATGAGACTGCTTACACTTAATATGATTTAAATTACATGTACTATGCAAATTATAAAAAGTGTCTTTAAGCAACAGTAATAAGAAAAAATATATAAGGTGACAAAAGTGTTAAAATTCAACAACTACCATTATGTTTGAACAACTCTACAAGTTCACGAGAACATATTAGCAACCAGAAACCATAAATAAAGCAGCAACAGAACAATACAATGTGCATTACAGTAAAACCTTGTTAATTGAAAATTAGCAAACCTAAAGGCCACAACAAAAATTTTGAATTAAGAGTTCAGTGAACTAGTACCATGGTACTTTTAATACATGTGCATGGCCATGGTATGGCATGGCCACTGTAACATCACAAGAACCTTGCACTTGCTTTTGTCTCTTTTAATTAACTAGTCTCTTTTAATATTATATAGCACTGTTTTTGTTTTTAATATGTTTATATTCATATTATATGATGTTTTGTGATAAATATATGAATTTGTTTTATGGTATTACATTAAAATGCTGTGCTCTGAAATTGTGGTGGACTGCAAAATCAGTGTTTGTATTTGTTTACATAACAATGAATGTCAGCTCATCAACAAAATGTAAATTGCAAATTAGCAAACAAAGAAATAAAAATTTTAAAAATACTTCCATCAAAATATCACACACACACACACACACACACTTTTTGCTAGTATGTTTCTTGATGTATATAATATATTTAATATTTATAATGAATTTACCTCAAGATATTTTCTCCTTATTTGGAACATGTTTCGGGAAGCATTGTGTTCCCATCTTCAGCCTTCCTGATTTTGAGTCTAGTGAAGTACTTGTGTATTGGTTGGTTGTTATTGTGGTGTATGTATTAGTATTTTGTGTATTTTCGAGGTTGAGTGCTTTGAAAATTGTGCCATGTTTTGTGTTTGTATATTTGTAAATTTTCCCAAATGTTCATTATGGTGCCTTTGTGTGGTACGTGTTTTATTAGTGTCATGTTGGTTATGTTTGGGAATTCATGTCCAGTGTTTATTCCATGTGTGGCCAAATTAGACTTATATATTTCTGGTTTTTTGTATGCATTTAGATGTTCAAAATAACGTTTTTCCTGTTGTTTTTTTGTTTGTCCTATGTAACATTTATTGCAATCTTGGCATTCAATATTCTATATACCATTAGTTGTTATATTATCTTTGTTGTGTGGGTTATTTAGTTTTTGTAGATTATTTTTGTTAGTTTTGTATGCTACTTTAATGTCTGTGTTTTTAAATAGTTTTATTAGCTTTGTAATTTTATTATTTATGTATGTGAATGTGGCCCATTTATTATCATTGTTATTATTTATGATTTGTTCATTTTGATTAATTCTTAATTGTTCAGTTTTTATTTTATATTTGATTTTATTTCTATTTTGTTTACAGTATTTTTATTATATCCATTTTCATAAGCAATTTGGTATATTATATTTCTTTCTTTGTTTGAAAGAACAAACAAACTGAACAAACAAAACTGAACAACCAAGAAACAGAAACAATTTGTTCTATTTCTAAACTAAATACAGTACACTGCTGTATTTTAAAGACGTAAATTATGTACCAAGAAGAGAAAAATGTTATTTTGTATGCCTTTTATGATGACATTGTTTTTTCCACACACACATTCTTCTAATCTTCCAATGGAATAAAAAATTTCTTCACCAAAATTCTTTTGAGCTTCAAATACGACTGTCAACCACTTCGAATTTTAAAAGCTCTTGTGCCAACAGGAAATAGTCTTCATTGGGTATCTTCTTTGTCATCCTCTCTTCTCTTTAAGCAGTTTCCATTTTTCTCTCTATGCACCAGACTTGACAGTAATCTTTTTGATTTCCTCACAATTACACATTGTCCATAGCAACAAACAGAAAAAATGGTATAGTACCGAGTTCATTTATACAAATTTCATGTTCATTTTGATCTATTACACTTTCTTCCAACATTTCAGTACTTTTAATATAATCTGCATATTTGTTGGAGTCAGCACTCCATCACATTTGACAGAGTAGGCTTCCTTAAAACAGTGTGGTTTTATTTTTAATGATCTTTCATATTTTTAGAATAACAGTTGGCATTTTAAGAAATTTATCAACAGATTTAAATTTGAAAAGATAAAGTTTTGTTTACCACCCATTTTCTGCAATTGTGTTTCAAATTCCTACTCATGTCTTGGTCTACTGGTTGGCACATGGATGTCACATTAGGTGGGAAAAATTGTAACTTTATATCTTTCAAATTAGATACTCCAGGATTGCTGGAACAACTTGTAACGGGACAAAATTTGGGTAACAGAATTATATAACAAGTCATTGTTTTATTGCAATGACGCGGGTCTGGTAAGGATTGTAGAGGTGGGGGCAGGCGATGTCCATATAAGGCAACAAGTGATTCTGTTGTTAACCTGTGAATCAGACAAACGGCACGTGTTTCGAAAGACATGTCTACCAGCGAAGTGGGGAGAAAAAGTAAAACGCAATTTTCAGCATCTATGAGAGGATGCAAGTAGAAATCTGCCTGTAACCAGTTCCACAGGCGCAGAAAAAACGGAATTAGCATACCCACGCCAGGTACGCTCGCCCCAGTCTCCAGTCGTCCAGCATACAGGACACATACTAATAGTGTAGGGAGGCCTACGCGTGCAGTTACGGTAGGCCTACCTAAGTGTATTTAAAAAATATAATGGAACAGTGAAAAACTTTTTAAAATCATAATTTAGCGGCAGTGATGATGATATAACAGTTTTCAAAACGTTAGTTTGGTGTTTCAACGAAAATGAACTTTTAACAGGTGGTGCAACAATCTAGGACCACGTGGCAGATAAGTAACAGTAAAGAACAAAACTAATTGGCCAAAATTAATTAAAAATTGATGTCAATTTAGAATTTACTTTTGAAACAGAACATGTTACATAAAATGAGATCGCGAGAGAGAGAGAGAGAGAGAGAGAGAGAGAGAGAGAGAGAGAGAGAGAGAGAGAGAGAGAGAGAGAGAGAGAGAGAGAGAGAGAGAGAGAAGGGGGGAGGGAGAAAGAGAAAATGAGGAAAGTACTGATTTGCATATTAATAAAACTTTTTTGGTGTGTTGTAATTTTTGTATTGCAGAATTTTTTGTGTTATCATAGTAAAAAGAAATTAGTAATTTTTTGAGCAAAATAAAATAAGAGTTGTTTTGACCATAATCATATGTTAGTTAATTAATACGCCATTTTACCCTAACCTATTCTCTGTATCGAGTTCGTCTAGATGTCCCTGGAAAAGTTTTTATATAAGGGAATTTTGTTTATTTAATAAATTATTTCTGTGGGGAGAATGAAATGGTTTCCACATTTCCTCCTTAAAATGTGGTGGCGGCCCTGGGGACTTTGGGAATCTTCTATTAAGGTACGTCGTAAATAGATCATAATAATCGGGGTGTGTCTTCTTATTTATTTGTACAGTTACAATAGGCGACCCTGTCAGGATGCTTATATAAAATTTGTTTTAAATATGAGTTAGGTCTACTTGAGATACAGAGATGGGTTTTGGTTAATGGCGTTTTTTTTTGTGTTATTTGTATAGGTTACGAAAGTGTATGATTATAGGTTAGGGGGCACGATTTATAATATAACACATTGTTTTTAAAACATTTTTTATATATATTGTTGATGTAATTCATAAAAAAGATGGCAGATGACGAGAATGAAGTTAGTCTAACTGACTCTGCCATAATGAGTGACTCTGGGGTACATTCGACTCCAGTGTCAACAAAAGAAATAGAGGTATCAATTGATGATATAATGAGTTTTTTGCGAACCATGTCTAATGAACTAAGGGGTGATATTAATGAAATAAAAGAACGACAAAATGTAATGTCTAATGATATCAGAAATGAAATGAAACAACAAAATGTTGATTTAAGGGGTGATATTAATGAGAAAATGAACGATTCACAAAAGCTGTTTTGATGCTAAATTCAGTGAAGTGAAAGAACAACAAAGGGTATTATTTGATGAAATGAAAGAGCATTGTGATGATATTATTCAAAAAATGAAAGAACGAAATGAGAAGTGGAAACGAAATACAGATAAACGTAATGAGAACAAAGACGACCAGGTAACAGATGATAAGGTAAGTGATAACTATAATAATGATATGACGAATAATAATGGTGATATAATTGAAATGGTAGCCTTAAAGGGTAAAATATTGAATAATGGTAGTGATGATGAAGTTTTAATGGGAGTAGAAGTTAGTGGTGAGTTAGTAATTGATGAGATTGAGAGAGAGTGTGAAGTGAGGTTAGGTGAGTATGAGGTGCAGAGGGCAAATTTTCCCTGTTTTAAGTGGAGTAAAGACTCCACATATGGTTTATGAGGACAAAGGTTCCTCCAGAGGTTATGTGGTAGACATGGTGTCTCAAAGAGGCCCCCTAATTTTTTGTGGTATACCTGGTAAAGCCAGGATGTGTTTTAGTAATTCTGTGGTGCCCTTTGCATGGAGTGAAGTAGATCAGGGGGGTTGTGACAGGTATTGTGATGAGAGATGGAGAAAGAGAGAGATAGAAATTTTTGATGTTAATAGAGATTATAAAGAGTTGGTGGAGATTTTAGATATTGAGAGAGTGGAGAAAATTGATATCTTACCTTGTGATGAAACTGGTGTAGCAGCAGATGATGATATTGATGACTTACCTGGTAATGAGACTGGGGTAACTGGTGTAGCAGTAGATGATGATGACACTGTAACTTACCTGATTGTGACAAATAATCTCAAGGGCAACTTGACTGTAAACGATGTTGATGAGGTATATGATGCAATACTATGGAGTAAATCTATGGGGTATTATGGTATAGTGGATAAAACAAATTTAAATGGTCATTATATTAAAAAAGATAATATAATGGATTTAAACAAAAATGAAATGTGCATGTACAGTATAAGATAAGACTACTTTATGATGATGGGGGTTAAACATATATTGTTGATGGACATTTAATTATTTGAGTTCATGGTTTTATTACTTGGCTTGATAATGTAATGAGTTTGGAGAACAATGACATTTTATGTGAAGTATACTGTATATAATTTTGTATTGGGGTTGAATGTGTTATGTATCAGGTTATGTTATTATTATAGTGGTATCTGAGGATACATTTTGTTGTGTATGGATATTGTGTTGTATGTACTAATGTTTATAATTTTGATTGAATAATTGACGCTACTAAATTTTATAATGTAATTGAAATTGATTTGAATTGTTTTAAGATGTGAATTTTGGTAATAAATTTTAAATTTTTTTTAGATTTGAGAATTTTATAATGAATTATAAATAATTAAAATTTAATAATTAAAATGTTTAATACAAAAATCAGAGCTGAAGTTAAAATGTGAAATTCAAATTTGAAATGATTATTTTAATGTGATGTATTTATGAGATATACAACATGGATAAAGCATTTATAATATTATGGTTTATAATGAGATAATTGAAACGTAAAATGGAATCTTTAGAAAATTGAATCTCTAATTGAGTTTGAGTATTTATGGTTTTTGATATGATTTACTATTGTACTTTGATATATGGTCATATACATGTATGTTAATATGTTATTTGGTTTAAATAATGTGTGTTATGTTAGAAATAAGGGTATCTTTTGGAATTGTAATCTGTTAGTTATGTGTTAAGATACTTAAGATACCACAAATCAGTACTTTGGTCAATGCAAATCACTACTGTGAGGAGGAACCCAAATCAGTGTAAGGATATGGATTAATGAAAGGCTATTAGCTAATGTTTTTACTTTGTTGTTACAGAATCTGGGTGGAACTGTGGAAGTGGACCTGTGCTGGCCAGCGCGTCAGGGCAGGGTCGCCAAGTGCCTGTCTGGCTTTAAGGTGTTGGGATCCTGATGTAGGAAGTCCAGTAAAGTCATGCAGGCGCGGCCACAGCCACTGGATTAAGGGGGGTAAGTACCCAATGTTTAATCAGGAAGTAAGGGGGGTCGTGGCGCCATATCCTCACTGAGCCTACTAGCTTTAGGCAATGAGAGTTTTTATGTTTTTGGACATAAAACCTCTCATTGGGGGAGTCTTGTAACGGGAGAAATTTGGCCAACAAAATTATGTAACAAGTCATTGTTTTATTGCAATGACGCGGGTCTGGTAAGGATTGTAGAGGTGGGGGCAGGCGATGTCCATATAAGGCAACAAGTGATTCTGTTGTTAACCTGTGAATCAGACAAACGGCACGTGTTTCGAAAGACATGGTCAGTCTACCAGCGAAGTGGGGAGAAAAAGTAAAACGCAATTTTCAGCATCTATGAGAGGATGCAGGTGGAAATCCGCCTGTAACCAGTTCCAAAGGCGCAGAAAAAACGGAATTAGCGTACCCACGCCAGGTACGCTCGCCCCAGTCTCCAGTCATCCAGCATACAGGACACACATACTAATAGTGTAGGGAGGCCTCCGCGTCCAGTTACGGTAGGCCTACCAAAGTGTATTTAAAAAATATAATGGAACAGTGAAGAACTTTTTAAAATCATAATTTAGCGGCAGTGATGGTGATATAACAGTTTTCAAAACGTTAGTTTGGTGTTTCAACGAAAAATAGACTTTTAACAGGTGGTGCAACAATCTAGGACCACGTGGCAGATAAGTAACAGTAAAGAACAAAACTAATTGGCCAAAATGAATTAAAAATTGATGTCAATTTAGAATTTACTTTTGAAACAATATGTTAAATAAAAATGAGATCTCAATAAAAAGGGGGGTAAATAGAGAGAAAGAGAGAGGGAGCGTATGAGAGAAAAAGGGAGGAGGAAGAAAGAGAAAAGGAGGAAAGTACTGATTTGCGTATTAATAAAACTTTTTTGGTGTGTTTTAATTTTTGTATTGCAGAATTTTTTGTGTTATCATAGTAAAAAGAAATTAGTAATTTTTTGAGCAAAATAAAATAAGAGTTGTTTTGACCATAATCATATGTTAGTTAATTAATATGCCATTTTGCCCTAACCTATTCTCTGTATCAACGAGTTCGTCTAGACGGCCCTGGAATAGTTTTTATATAAGGGAATTTTGTTTATTTAATAAATTATTTCTTTGGGAAGAGTGTAACTGGCTTCCATATTTACTCCTCATAATATGGTGGCGACCCTTGGGACTTTGGGAATCTTCTAAGTTAACGTAAGTCGAAAAAAGATCGCAATAATCTGGGTGTAGTTTCTTCTTTTTATTTTATACTATTATTTTAACAGTTACAAACTGTCAATAAACAGGATGGTTTTTCTACTTTGCTGCTGTAATTCTGTCTAATTTGCAAATGCACTTTTTGATGTGAGGTGTAATCATCCAAGCTTTCATATTTGCTGCTATGTTATATTCTCAGGAAATGTCTTTACGCTTTTAAAACAGCATGGACACACTGCTTTTCTAATCATTGTTAATGATAACGTTTCCAATCCATTTATATTTGCACCACTAAAATTGTTACTTGCTCATTATTTTTGACCCACTGGTACATAGATTACCCTTCAGTGTGTGTATGTTTCTAACAAGAGTACATTTTTAAAAAAACATTCATCTCATTAACACTGAAAACATCTCTTAAAAGTGTTATCTTCTAATTTTTCATTCTACCATTGGGCATTTCGATAAGAAAAAATGCTTTCCCCCTACACACACATTTGAAAGAAAGTTAATTCTGGTCCACAAACCATTCCAGCCAGCCTAAACTTGCGTTAAATGATTCCTTTCCCAACATTTTCCCAAACATCTCAGTTTTTGATCTACTTAACTAACCACTTATTGGAAAATTACAACTATGTATTTTCCTAAACCATTTTAACACATCTTACCGTGCACTCTTCAATATCCAGAATTCCTGGCCTTCTCATTCATCTTTTCTTTCCTTTTCCCCTGTCACTATTTTTTAAGTACGTTGAAAGTGCTGACACAAGAATACTGTACTCCGTAGTGATATCAGTTTCCTTCCTTCTCCCCATGACTAGTGGTCTTAAAGTCTTATAATTTTGGCTTTTTGCTTTAAAGTTAAAGTTTTGTATTTTTTTACCTCCTATTTTTAAACGAATTGATATTACTGTACATTACGCTGACAGAAAAATACACCATGTTTAATGTATATAGAACTCTTTATACAGTCTACACTGGTCAGCACATGCAAAACATAGTCAACAGTCTTTTAAAATTACATACCACAATAATAAGTTGACTACTGAAGTTAACATCAGTAACAAAATTGTATTACTAGGCCTGTCATTAAGATAACAGAGTGCCCTACTCCCCCATGCCATTGTGAAGTGTATTCATTCTTATTGTAGGCACTGATGTGAACAAATCAGAGTAATACAACACAGATGCCAAGCACACTTCAAATTTAAGAAACACCGATTGAACTTACAAAGTACTAAATCATTTCTGAACCTTGTAGTTCAGATGTATTAACTAGTTATGTTAAATCTAGTTATATAAAGGAAAACTTTATTTTTAAACTAACATTCATTTAACATGTGTACACAATTGAAAACAGAATGAATAAATGATAGTTTATGGTATTTCAGATGTAAACAAAACAGTTTTTATAGTTGCCCAATTCTGTGTATACTGCACAGTGATTCTAACATTGATACTTCATCATCCTTCAAATTCATTATTAAACTATCAACAACACACAATTGCCACGATATCACAAACTATTTTCACTCTGTATAAATGAATAACATAATCACCCAACTTATCTCCTCTTATGTTTAAATTATCAAATTAAGTATTATCAGTTCTACTACACTCACCTACAGGGAAGTGGAGATATCTTAAAATGTATGGCTTTTTTCTCTGTGATGAAACTGACTGTATATTTATTAAAAAAAATGAATTACTTTTCAGGGTATTAACTAAACTGTAAAAGTTCATTAATTATAGTTAATATTACCTCGTGTATCCGGGTACACTGGTGCTCCTCCTTGCAACTTCACTGTTTTTAACAACTACGCGTTTCGGGACTCATGGTCCCATCATCAGGTTGGTAAAAACGAAAATCACTCACATGGAGTACGTCAACTTAATAAAATATAAATAAAAACTTTCACTCGCACATCATTCCAGAACATAGTCACAGTACCGCGTGTATACAATTACACCACTACACGATGCGCATCGTATCGGGCCCCGCGAGCGACTGACCATTACGCGTCGTACTATATCTACCTCTGTCTATGTGTTGTTCCAACACGCGTATGGCCGTGTCATACAGTCCGTTGGACTTCAAAGAAAGCTTGTCGTTCAATAGCTGGTTACCTTGGGTTTTTGAGGCCTTATAAATTTCAAATTCTTCCAGCACGTCCATGAGCCTGCCCTTTTACAGAAATGTAACAGCTTGAAGCTACTTTGAAAACTTGAGTAACTACGTTTCTGGTTAACTATATGCAAGGCAAAGTTTGATTTTATCTTCCGGATATCACCTCTAGGGAGATGTTCTCTGTACCTATCCAGAAATGTCTTGCCCGTTTGTCCAACATAAAAATTGTCGCAGTCCTCGCATTCTATTTTATAAATACCAGAACAGTTTTCTACTAGTCTGTTGGTCACTGGTCTCAAGGCGTTCAAAATACAATTACTCGTTTTGAAAGAAACTGCGAAACCGTGTTTTTTAAAAATGTTCTTAATAGTATTAGGCAAAAGATTTGTAAATTCCGTTGGTATATATTTAGTGTCACTGTTGTGTGTTTTGTTTACGCTTCTATTTTTATATATGTTCCTCTTCTGCCTCACCACTATTTTCTCTATAACTGTACTACTGTAACCGTTGGCCACCGCGATATACTTTATCGTATTAAGCTCATCGATGTAGTCTTCTGCCTCTAACGGAATTTTTAGTAATCTGTTAACCAACGAGTTGAATGATGCCATTTTTTGTGCAAATGGATGAAATGAAGAAGCGTGAATAGTAATATCTGTGGCGGTTGGTTTCCTATAGATGTTGAACCTAAACAAATTATTTATTTTCTGCACAGTTATGTCCAGAAAATTTAGGCTACTGTTATTTTCCATCTCCAACGTGAACTTTATTTTTGGGTGTATACTATTTATGTATTTACTCAAGGTTTCTATTTGTCTATGCGTGCCATTAATAACAAGGAATGTGTCATCCACATACCGAGTGTATGAGATGATATTTTTGTAAAGCTTGTTTTTATGCGATAATATGTGTTCATTTTCAAAATGGTTAAGATAAAGATCCGCCAAGAAACCACTGAGTGGCGATCCCATAGCGAGGCTGTCGTCCTGCGCAAAAAATCTTATTAAAAGTGAAATAATTCTGGCCTAATATTATTCTTAGCAACGCGATAAGTTCATGGATTTTTTGCTGATCTAAAGTGTCTGAATCCTCCAGGTTTTTCTGTAAAATATCAATCGTTTGGGGCACAGGGACATTAGTGTAAAGGTTCGTAATGTCAAAGGACACTAACTTATATTATGGTAATACTACTATCGATTTCACTCTGTCCACAAACTCAATACTATTTCTGACGCTGTGGTTAATGTCTATTTTAATATTGCTTTTCAAGATCTGTAAAAGTTTCTTAGCTACCTTATACCCAGGTGCTGTGGTAAAATTAACCACAGGACGTATGGGCATATTCTCCTTGTGTATTTTAGGAAGGCCGTTAAGTGTGGGAGCTTGGGCGTGTATTGGTTTTAGCAGACGCATAGTGCGTGTATCAAATAGGCATGTGGATCTATTAATACAGTTGTTGATATCCCTAACGTAGTTTGTAGTGGGGTCTCTTGTCAAAGCACATATGTTATTATCGTGAATAAACTCATAAACTTTCTGTTTGTATTCGTCTTGATTTAGGATTACAATCGTATTGCCTTTATCAGCTTTAGTTATGATAGCATTATTGTTCTCGAGTTTTTGTATAATATTGCGTACAGTTTTTATATCCCTGCGATGTTTATAGTCAGGTGGACGCTTTTCACTTTTTAACATACGGTTCAGTTTGTTATTAATGAACATGCGAGCCTCGTTTTGTTTATCTTGATTACTTTTCAAGATCTGTAAAAGTTTCTTAGCTACCTTATACCCAGGTGCTGTGGTAAAATTAACCACAGGACATATGGTGTAACACAACAAAATGTTACATAACCTAGACGTGTACCAAAAGAATAAATAAGTACACTGAAATAATTAATAATGAAAGTAGCAAAGAAGAGAAGGACCAACGAAGAAGAAAGAAGAAGAAGGACCACAAGAAGCAGTAAGGAATACACTGCATGACACTACAACAAATACTATGACTGACTCTAACTAATGGACAAGCCAAGTTCATTATACGCTGTCAAACAAGCCAGTCAATGACGTAAATGTAAAGTCACATGTTTATAAAATTAATTAAAGAATGACAAGAATAATATAATATCAGCAACAGCATTTGGCTGAAAATAAATGAACCATGACCAGTAAATAACAATGCCTATGACTAAGACTAGCTATGGCCACAATGTAAAGTTAAAACTAGCATTGCAAACCCCAAATGTAATATTAAGAAGTAAGAATACTTGTAAGAGGAAACCTTATATGAATAAGTAACTTCCTCATTATACCAAATGTAACTAATGACCATTATTAAGGCATAAACCGATGCTAAAGGTATGCCTAGGCTACGCCTAAACAAACGTTTGTCAGTGAATTAATAAGTAGAAAGGACTACTAGTGTACATAAGGTTTACTGAACAATCAATATAAATAAACGTAATAGTGAATATCACCACTCAATTATTAATGAATAACATTAAGTTGAGTAGGCCAAACAAAATGTAATTAGGAAATAAGGATTCTTCATAATAATGTATCACCATACATTTAATAATTAAATGTAAATTAATAATGCTAAGATTTAATAATTGTATTCAATAAATAGATATTAAGTATAACGACAAATGTGTTAGTGTTCCGACAAAGACGTTTAAAAGAAAACGCGATGTGAAACATTAAATATAAATAGATAGGTAATAATCGTATTTAGCTTCGCTAGCAGAAGACAGTGAGAAACCATGTTTCTGAACATTATTTATTAGCAATGTCAGAGAAAGTGCGATTAAAACCAGTGTTGTCATATCAAATGAAAGCTCATGAACTATTCTTTAATTTGATAGTAATAAACTCGCGATCGCAACTGTAATAAGTGCGTAGCGTGAGTTAGCATCATTTGTAATTATAAAGTGAGAAATTGGTTGGTTAACACTAACAACAACGAAAGTTGTCAAAGACGTTTGTCAAACGACGGTTGGAAAACAATGCGTCATTTTTGTAACGGCTGTCAGAGCCAATCAAAAATTAGCTTATTAAACGAATTCATCACCTAAGCCCCGTGAAGCGAGGGGGTATATAATCAAAGACAGAGCAAATTCGTTACACTTTATTGTCAACATCGAGAGTGAGAAGGTGTCGCTCATCACCCCAAAATTTTTAATAACTTAGCGTATAATGTAAACAGTGAATCCATTTAACCGTTTCTTCAAGACAGATAACTACACAACAATTTATCAACAGGAAGTGCATCGATGTGAAGTAATTATTTTCATTCTGTGCGCGATATTTAGAACGAGAGAAAGATTATTAACCAGTATTTAAATTAGCCCGAATTTAGTTAGAAGAGGACTATTATTCTCCGTTCTTAGTTCGTGTGAGGTGTAATTAACCAGGGTCACTATAATCCGACCACTGGAGTGTGTAAAATAAATTTTAATCTATAAGATTAAAATAAAAAAGGTAACATTGTGACAATTCATTTTATTAATCTGTGTGCACTTGTAATTCTTCAACACAAAATTGTACTGACGCAAAAACATCAAAACTTTCTATCTGTTACACTGTGATCAAATTTATTTAGCGAATTTGTTAATCCCACATAAGATTTGTATTAGTCTTAAGTGATAAAAAATATTTGTTAATAATTAAGTCAGCGTGGCCAACGCTAACCTAGCAATAGGTACGAATTTTAAAAAAGCGGCCGAATTAGTAAATATTGTCATTAACGTCTGTATAGGCATAAAGTAGTTCTTTCTTGTATTTAAAAGAGCTTACGCATGAGATATAAAATAATATTTAATTAAAAGTTAATCTGGTAATAACCATAAGAGTTGATTTGTTCTATCTGAGCTAGTTCGTAGGGTAAAAGCAAGAAGTAATTGCAATTTTATATTAATGTATCCATTATACTTGTAATTGTTTGAATTTATTCTCAAGGGTAAAAATAAAACCTGTTCGTTATCAGCATAAACCTTGACTCTATTTATTTCAAAGAGCGAATTAATAATTAATTTTGAATACAAAAATAACTCTGAATAGAGGTTGTATTTGGTTAGATTTGAATTGCGGTAAAAGCAATAAGCATTAATACAAATTCTAAAGAAAATTATCAAAGATTAAATCTCATTAATTGGTTTTTCATGGGATTTTCCCGAAATAAACCCGTGTGGCGCCCTTATCAACCAAGGAGTGATCTAACCTTGTCAATAAAGCAAGCTGGTATTAAATACCTTTTTGGCAGCTTATTAATTATTATAAGTGAACTTCAGAACTTCTAGTATCACAATCAGGTATGTGAAAGTATATGATTATAAATTTTTGTTGTCCAGACGAGACTTAACATTACGTACTTTGACGACAATTAACCTAGAAGAGGAGTTTCGCTGCTAGATCGACGCTACGGCTACCTTCATCAGTCGACCAGCGATTAACGCTTTATTCACTAAATTGATCAACCATTACTAATCAAACAGTATTTATTAATTATTTTAGAAAAGAGTTCATTATTTTTAAATTGTAACTTACTAATCGATTCATAACTTTAATTTTCAATACTAAATTAAAAAATATAAATTTTTTAAACCGCAATAATCAAGTTATTTTACAATGGGCATATTCTCCTTGTGTATTTTAGGAAGGCCGTTAAGTGCGGGAGCTTGGGCGTGTATTGGTTTTAGCAGACGCATAGTGCGTGTATCAAATAGGCATGTGGATCTATTAATACAGTTGTTGATATCCCTAACGTAGTTTGTAGTGGGGTCTCTTGTCAAAGCACGTATGTTATTATCGTGAATAAACTCATAAACTTTCTGTTTGTATTCGTCTTGATTTAGGATTACAATCGTATTGCCTTTATCAGCTTTAGTTATGATAGGATTATTGTTCTCGAGTTTTTGTTTAATATTGCGTACAGTTTTTATATCACTGCGATATTTATAGTCAGGTGGACGCTTTTCACTTTTTAACATACGGTTCAGTTTGTTATTAATGAACACGCGAGCCTCGTTTTGTTTATCTTGATATTATTTCACTTTTGATAACCGATTTTTTGCGCAGGACGACGGCCTCATTATTGGATCGCCACTCAGTGGTTTCTTGGCGGATCTTTATCTTAAGATCATTTTCATTCTGAAAATGAACACATATTATCGCATAAAAACAAGCTTTACAAAAACATCATCTCATACACTCGGTATGTGGATGACACATTCCTTGTTATTAATGGCACGCACAGACAAATAGAAACCTTGAGTAAATACATAAATAGTATACACCCAAAAATAAAGTTCACGTTGGAGATGGAAAATAACAGTAGCCTAAATTTTCTGGACATAACTATGCAGAAAATAAATAATTTGTGGCGTTGGAAACCAACCGCCACAGATATTACTATTCACGCTTCTTCATTTCATCCATTTGCACAAAAAATGGCATCATTCAACTCGTTGGTTAACAGATTACTAAAAATTCCGTTAGAGGCAGACTACATCGATGAGCTTAATACGATAAAGTATATCGCGGTGGCCAACGGTTACAGTAGTACAGTTATAGAGAAAATAGTGGCGAGGCAGAAGAGGAACATATATAAAAATAGAAGCGTAAACAAAACACACAACAGTGACACTAAATATATACCAACGGAATTTACAAATCTTTTGCCTAATACTATTAAGAACATTTTTAAAAAACACGGTTTCGCAGTTTCTTTCAAAACGAGTAATTGTATTTTGAACGCCTTGAGACTAGTAGAAAACTGTTCTGGTATTTATAAAATAGAATGCGAGGACTGCGACAATTTTTATGTTGGACAAACGGGCAAGACATTTCTGGATAGGTACAGAGAACATCTCCGGTGATATCCGGAAGATAAAATCAAACTTTGCCTTGCATATAGTTAACCAGAACCATAGTTACTAGTTTTCAAAGTAGCTTCAAGCCGTTACATTTCTGTAAAAAGGGCAGGCTCATGGACGCGCTGGAAGAATTTGAAATTTATAAGGCCTCAAAAACCCAAGGTAATCAGCTATTGAACGACAAGCTTTCTTTTAAGTCCAACGGACTGTATGACACGGCCATACGCATGTTGGAACAACACATAGATAGAGGTAGATATAGTATGACGCGTAATGGTCAGTCGCTCGCGGGGCCCGATACGATGCACATCATGTAGTGGTGTAATTGTATACACGCGGTACTGTGACTATGTTCTGGAATGATGTGCGAGTGAAAGTTTTTATTTATATTTTATTAAGTTGACGTACTCCATGTGAGTGATTTTCGTTTTTACCAACCTGATGATGGGACCATGAGTCCCGAAACGCGTAGTTGTTAAAAACAGTGTGAAGTTGCAAGGAGGAGCACCAGTGTAATACACGAGGTAATATTAACTATAATTAGTTATATGCAACTTGGAGACCACAACACAATATGTATGTAAAAGTTCAGTATTTTATAACTTTCATACAAATTAATATTGTTGGGGTAAATAGTAAAGAAACTACTTCACAATTTTTCCTTCACTTATTTGGAAAATTAAGCACTGAATGCAGTGATACGACTAGTTATCCATACTTATGTTTCTTATTTTGTTTCATTTGTTACAGACACTGTTTCCTGATACGCCTTTAAATTTTGATGTAACTGTTCCACAGTTTTAACGACAAGTGTTGAAAATTATTCACAGAACATATTAAACCCTTTTAAAACTATAATATTATTCCCACACTTAAGAGTTTCCTGATTTATGTATAAATCATATTTGACATTTCGGAGTTAGCAACATGACTAAAATTTTTAAACGACCATACAGCTTAAATTTTAATTTATCTATTTGAATTTACAGCATATACAGTAATGTGGATTGACTGCCTAACATTCAACATTGCCAATCTGTAGTAAATGGGGCAGTAACTGTCAGTATCTACTGTGAACTAACTCATTCTTTAGTGTAGTGACCACTCATCTAACCATTTCAATTTAACTACAAATATGCGGTGGATTTGTTTACACCAGAACTCAGTCGAAGAATGAATGCACTTTAGTATGTATCAGCACACATTATACTTTCACATAAAGTACAAAATTCATATTAATAAATATTTATTATTCCTAAATTTCAAATTACAAAATTCTATTTATTAAAGTGATAGAGATAAGTAATGTCTTTGAAGTAACCAAAATTTTGAATTACACCAATTCAAATTAGCAAGGTTTCACTATATTATGTTTATGAATTATGTATACATAATATATCAAACATAATATATAACCTAGCTTAGTATATGTAAAAGTAGGTTATGCACAAATATCTTGCTATTAGGCAAAACCTACTGAATTCACTAGCCATTTAATCATGATGTAACATTAAATCTGTTTAGTTTTTCATCACTTAAGAGCTAAAATAGTCTCACTCCCCCCCCCTTATGTACATATATATATAAGAGGTTTGATCAAAAGGTTAGGCATATTTGAAAGATATGTTTCTGCATTCGCCCATTTCTTCCCCTTCAAATACAATACACTCATACCAATCTTTTACAAATCTTCAAAGATTTCTGAAATCTACTTTTTAGTATAGCCTTCAACATTGTTTAATTCTTCAACAGCTGCAAAACATTTTTTCCTTTTTGGGTAAAGAGAAAAGAAAAATTGGGTCACTTTTGATGAATATGGTGGTTGTAATATCATTATGGTGTTACTTTCTAACAGAATTTTTTGAACCAGCAATGCTGTCACTTCATTATTGTGGTGTCATTTTCATAAATTTTCCTTTCACAGATGTGGCTATTTTCTATTAATAGCTTCAAACAAGCTACTTAGAATGCACACATTGACTGTACAATTTAGTAGCAAAAATATTATATTTCCATGTTATCATAATCTTCAACTGACTCACTACTGCCTTTTTAAGAGCTTGTGCCATTTGTAAACTGTTTGTTTTGAGCACTAGACCCACCCTGAAGCCTACTGACCTCTGCAACATTTTCTTCACATTAGTCCACTTTTCCTCATTCTTTTTACAAAAGCTTTTTTTTTAATATTGGATTTAAAATGGAGAGAAGTAGCATAATACATCAAAATATAACATGCACAAACAGTAATAAAATCTGAACTATTACTTCCAATATGGCTACAAATTTAGACAACTGTTACAGATATATGCCAACATTACAAAATAACAAGTTATTTTATTGGTAATTCCTAGCATGGGAAATTTAAAAGTTGCACAAACTTCTGATCAAACTTCGTACATACTTTATAGATATTCTAACACCAAGTACATCTTACATCTGCTACATAAAAAATTTATTTGAAACTTGTGACTCATAACAATCCCCCCATTCATTTTTATACAGGAAACAAAGTACAAACAACAAACTTACAATTGCACATACATAAGAAACCTCAAATAATGCTTTTTTTAAATTAAAATAAAATGGGAATGAATATGAAAATACTTGGTACATTTAAGGCTTCAATACTGTTGCAGTGAAAAGATTTCTTATAAGTCACTAGTGTTTTCTGATGTATACTTAGACAAAATTTTAAGTATGTGCACTGCATTTATGACCCACTACGTCTGACATTACTTCAATGACATGAAACATTAAACAAAAAAGTTGAACAAGATGTTAACACGCATGTTTTCAATTAAATTAGTCAAAATTACATGTTTCAACAGCAGACTTCTTACCCATAGGGGTTTTCTTTTACCACAGAACATCACGGATCCACTTGCATGAAAAATTCTTAGAATAATAAATTTAATTCAGGAAACAATCACTAGTACACTGCTTTTAAAAAAGCGTGCCTACTGCAATGTACCAATAAAATTCAACATTACCCAAAACATGATAACCCGTTTGACACTATTCTGCATAAACAAAGTGATATTTCACAAAGTGATCAATCCAGGCAACACTTTCTGTTCTATGAATCTTATAGGTCATGTATACATTTATCATGTACTTGAGCTACTTGCTGATACACATGACTAATCAATATAGAACTGACTACTGCAGCTGTAAATGCAGACAATAGTACACACTGAATGTGAAATGTTGCATGTTATAACTGAAGTACTCACTTGTGTTCTGCTCATGGTGTTATTTGTATTAGAGGAACTGGATACGTTCTGAAACAAAATTAGTTTTTTATGACACATTTACGTACTCTCAGACTATGAATCAAAACCACCACCAACGAAAACCAAATTAGAAGTATTTTTAAAAGACAGAAAGAAATGAAAGAACTTCTGAAAGGTCTCTTTAAAAATACTGTACTTAAGGAAAAACAAAGGTTGAAAGATTGAGTGGAGATGTTAAAATGTTCAAACTACAACTACAAATTAAAACTGAAATGGTAAGTGAATACAATTACAAATGATATTATGGCAATAGTCCCTTCTCCAATACATACATGCATGCACAAATCATGAACTAACTATACAAGAGGATAAATAAAACTATGAAATGAGCAAGACATGTAAAACCAATAAATTAATTGTAAAGAAAACAATTCTGATATTTTTTTTCAGGAAAGTAAGTAAATTTAAGTTGTCAGGTTTGGCATATTCTTTAAAAAGTGGAAAAATGATCTGACTATCTAACATATGGTTCACAACAATCTAATATGAAGTTCAGAAAACAAAACAATTAGTAAATTCTTTTAACCAACCAGTCTAAAGAGTTTCAATTACTGACCACTTCCTTAAAAATGTACCTGCATGTAAACACAGTTAAAAATTGAAGTATCAGCATGTAAAAAAAAAGTAAAAATTAATATTTTTGCACAGCTAATGAAACAATGAAAAATTAGTATGGAACAACTTCTTTTCACTATTCATTTAAAGATTTGAAACTATTAAAAAAAAAAAACAAATCTACAAAGCAAGATAGAACAAGATATATTCACATACATAATTATCAAGCACAAGTACTACCCACACCATGAGAACATCCTTAACAAGCATTCAAAAAAGAAATTAATAAAATCTGTTTATGCAAAGATCACTTATTGACTGGCAATTGTGTATGTAGTGGGCCCTCAGAAATAAATAGTATCAGCTTCCTGAGCAAAACCCATGGTTTTAAAAGATCTGCTCCAACTGATTTTTTATATAAACATGTGATACAGCTCCAATACCTATCAGACTTACATCAATACACCAATTCAAAGGTGATTAGTTATGATTGACAATTTCAACACTTTAAAAATTCATTATGGAATATACAGTGTGAAACACAATCTCACATCCTGGCCTGTTTTCAAACTGAAAATTTTTTAATTCATGTTTGGTTTTGGCAATCAGTTGATCAAATGTGATTTCTTTTTACTGTTGCATAGTTTCTCCATGCATAGGAATAACTGACTCAGTATTACTGAAAACGCCCTGCACAATGGTCCAAATATTAAATATCCAAAAATACATATTTTTTCGTTATTTCAGATTACACACATAAAATTATATGATTTCACGCATAAGTCAGACATTGTAAAACCTGTTAAGTAGGTTAATTTTGTAGTGGATCCTGTGCTTGTAAGAGATCTGTACCCCCCTCACAAAGTACAAACATATACACAATAATTCTGAATCAAATCATTAAATATAAAATACATTTTTATTTTACACTACAAAGTATATTTCTACAACCTATTGCTATACTATTTCTACTATCCACTCTCTTATATAACCATGCAGATTTTAATTTTTCCTTTTCCACTGCAACTGGTTATATTAAGAGCATACTCTATTACAAAGTATGGAACAAGCGTGGCAAATTATATTCTTAAGGACATTCTTCCAAATTGTATTCCATACGAAGATTGTCCACCATGGGTTAATAATTAAAAAAAAAATTTTTTTGACCACAATCTATGGTCTTCTTCAGGTAAATTGGAAATGAATTTAGACAGCATGTGTTGGGCATCATGAATAACTTAAAATATAAATTAAAATGTATTAAATTAAAATTATAGTACTATATTAAAATACAGATGAGGATACCTAATCTGGCGCATAAGTGGTAGAGCCCAGCACAGCAGCCCAACTTTCCATGTGCTACATGAAATGCCTACAGCTGTACATACATAGATGTATATTGTAGCATAACAGAATTATCACCTTAAAACTTAACTTAATACAACATTAAAAAAAGAAAAAAAGAAGAAACTATCAGTAGTGAGTGAAAAATAAATGGTTGAAAATGAATTAAATAAGCTGATCATTATAGTCAATAAAATGTTAAAAAATAAACTCAATAACAAAGAAAACTCTTGGTCCAAATAAAAGAAACCATCTATATAAAACCCCAGTACAACACCAATATACCCAGTAGGATAAGGAGCAGTAAATGAAAAAGTAAATGGCAAAATAATCATATATAATGTGTTAACTCAGTGACATCAGAAGATCCCAAATAAAAAAATAACCACCTACTCATAAGGAGCAGTAAAATACAAAACCGATAACATACTGATAAGGAGCAGTAAATGAAAAAGTAAATGAAAAAATAATCAGGTACAACTCATTGAATTGATGACATGATGACCTAAAAATACAAAAATAAGAAAATACTCATAGAATAAGAAATAAGAGACAAACTATTTCAAGTTTCATACAAGGAATACAGAATAAAGAAAGGCTATTCCCAAGATATTATGAAGAACAAGTACCAATTAAACAGAGTTAAAACAATGACAAACGTTAAACCCAGTAACCCAAGTTGCAGGATACATTACCATTGAACTAAATTGTAAAATAAATATAAGAATAATTTAAGAATAAAACCTAATAAGAGTGAAAGACTACGTAGTGTAGAAATGAATATTAGTGTAGAGAATAGAAGGTGAAATACCCTAATAAAACATAATAAGAGTTAGAGACTACCATGAGTGTAGAGAATAACAAAGTAATGACATACCCTAATCAAAATTAATGAAAGAAATATAATTATTTAAAAGACTACCATTAATGTAGAAAATAAAAGGTGTTACAATAAGAAACCTAAAAATAAAAGACAGATAATGACTGAAAATATTATTAGTAATAAGAGTGTTTAAAAATAATATATACGGAAGATAGATATAAGGTGTTTTTATTATAATTAAATTATATATAGAAAATGATAGATATAAGATGTTATATTATACTTAAATAATGTTCAATAATTTCAAAGTTTTGTCAAGGCAGGGAAGGCAAGAAGATAATATTAATATATTTTGAATTGTAAACCATATAAATAATAAAATAACAAAATAGTCAAAAACCCAATAGCTAAGCAAAACCATATTTTGGACCAAAATCAACTATTAACATAGATTTAAATCCAAAAGGATAAACTCAATAAAACTGTATATAATTAGCAGAAATTAGTCAATGTAAAATATAGGCTAGGTATTTAAATATAATCATCACAGAAATAAATAATAGTAAATGCAATGACCAGAAGATAAAATTAACTTTATTGAAAATATGTAATATAAGGCCTAACAAGGGACTCAGTACAATTAAAATGTGAATTAATCAGCATTAGAGTGTTATAACAACAAATTGTTAACAACAAAGAATAATAATGAAGGAAGTAAAATTATTTAAGGAAAATGTTAACTCAACATGAATTATAAACCATTTAATTACTAATTATGTGAAAAATAATAAGGCCTATAAGAAATATCAAAAAATGTAAAAATTAAGCTTAATTGAACTTAAAATAGGTCATGTTATATATTGAATTATGTAAAATTAGAACAAGAATATTGCTAGGTAGTTAAATTTTCATAAAATTAACAAATAAATAAGTTATAGCTATAAAATAAGAAAAAATATCATATATTTTTATAATATCACATCTAAGCCAAGGCGACAGCTGATTCCAGACAATGGGAAGGAGAATAAGATATTTCGGAAATTACCACATTAAGACGACGATTTAAGTCATCAGTTAATTATTAAACGTGAACGCGTACGGATCAGAAAGTACCGACAGAAGATCCAAAATTTACAAATGGTTTGGAAAAATTGAAGTGCAACCTCACAAAACATTACAGAGGTTATCAACTGAAAGTTAACACCAAATAACTTAACTAATAACTGAAACTAACACGAATAACAGTGATAATACGATCCAACACAAGAGCGCAAGGAACCAACCGCCATATTGAAAAATTTAACTTAACACCAATTCCAATTGAACAACGAACGCAAACAGATTTTGGAACACGGAACACTACACGAATAATCCAGCACAAAACAACATCGCCGAGTAGAAGAGAACACTACAACTAAGTATCCAGAGGGACCACATCACCACAGAGTACGAGATCCACAATTATATTTGAGGGAGAAGACAAAACATAGGAGTCAGCATGGGTAGCAAAGATTCGAAGCTGACAGCAGCCATACTTTATTTGCATAGCAGAACGTACACAGCCTCCCGGAACCAGTGACGACGTGACGTCATATACGACTGATTGGTTCTAAATTTTATTTATTCAATGACATTATTTTCTGAATATATGTTGCTTTTATGGAATAGTACTTAAGTTGAATTAATTGTAAGTACTGAATCTTATAACTTGCCCTTCTCTGACCATTTCGACAGTTCAAAGAACTCAATTAATTAATTTCTGTAATTTCATATATTTGTCTAGTGACACAATCGACCTGAGTCGAGTCTTAGCTGCAACCATTTGTCGATGCGCGTAAGATTGGCGCACAATTTTCAAATAAATATCAGAATTGTTTTAAATACTCGTGTCTATTATTATCTGAATTATAAAAAGTAGTTTTTTCTTTCTTCCTAACATAATTTAGAAGGATTACGAAAAAATCAAGAAGAAGAAGAAGAAGAAGAAGAGGAGCTGAGATAGAAGAGAGTATATTTCGATCCAGTTGACATAATAAGATTAACACAGTGAAACAAATATTTCGTCGTAAAGACATACACCATAATTAATTCACAGTTGAAGTAATTAAAAAATATAAATAATAATAAAAAATAATTAATTAATTAAAATTTTAAATAAATAAAAACATTAAAAAATTTTTTTAAATTAAATTAAACTATAAATTTTTTTTTATTATCAACATAAATATTATTTGTAATAGTTGTTATATTACAATATATACTACTGGATTGCGCGCTCTAATGCAGGCAAGGCACGAAACTCGGTCTGGCTGTGACACGTTCCCCCCACCACTCTGTAGTGTACTTCCAGTGCAGTCTCATCTACTTACATGCTGTTTGCATTCCGTGTTTTCGTTGACGCGTGATTGTTGGAAGGTTGTGGATGTCTATAAAGTACAACTTATAATTTGAAGTTAACAAGATGCCAACATATTGTGTAGCACACAACTGTAAGAACTATGCTGTTAAAAACTGCGGCCTGTCATTTCACACGTAAGTAAAACTTTTATCAACAACATTATGACTTACATAACAAAGATATTTTAATCATTGTACTTTAAATAGTATTGATTTATTTATCGATCTCATACTAGTAGTCTGCTCTAATTAAATTATGTTTTTTCTGAAATTATTAAAATTAAAATAGTAATTTATTTTTGTCCAGTCTACTTTTCACATTGAGGCACTTTTATTGTGTTGAAAATTAAAAAGAAAAATTAGTGTATGCCTAATATTGTAGAGTTATTTTCCAATTTTAATAGCAAGAAAGGATAGTTTTGAAAGTTATGCATTTATATAAAAAAATTTCATTTTTAAAAATTTAATGCAGGTTTCCAAAAAGTCCAGAACTTCGAAGCAGGTGGATAAATGCAACGAAGAGAAAAGGCTTTACACCGTCGGCGCAGTCCAGACTTTGTAGTAAGCATTTTGAAGACAGTGGGTTTGGAGTCGAAGGTATAATCAGAAAATTAAAAAAGGATCCAGTCCCTACTTTATTTGACTTCCCACCTCATTTGCACACAAAACAACCATAAAAATAGATGACCATGAGGCTCTTGCAACCGAGGCTTTAATTTTTCAAGTCGTTTCTTTGAAAGGTAATTTTAAGTGTGCAGTGGGATATTTTCTTATTAATTCAATAAGTTCTAATGTACTCTCGCAGCTAATTAAAATGGCGGTTATAAAGTTAAAACAAGTTGGCGTCAGTGTACAAAATGTAACATTTGATGGCACGACCACAAATATTGCAACAATGGAAAAACTTGGCTGTAAATTTCCTGAAAAACCTTTTTTTAGTATTAAAGATGTTGGTCATAACGTTTGTGCCATGTTAGACGCTTGCCATATGTTGAAGTTGTGTAGAAACACACTTGCTGATAAAAAGATAATTGAATCGGGTAATGGGAAAAAATATATTTTAAATACATAGAAAATCTGTTATCTGTACAAACTAAAGAGGGTTTAAAGTTTGCAAATAAACTTTCACACACACACGTTTTCTACAAAAATAAAATAATGAATGTGAAGATAGCTTCACAAACACTAAGTAGTAGGCTAGTGTTGCTGATGCTTTATAATTTTTACTTGACAGTATTTCGAGGGCTGTGAGGAGACAATTAACTTCATTCGAATAATGGATAGACTGTTTGACTATTTTAATACAAGGGATCATCCCTTTGGTAAACACTTTAAAGAACCTATAAAAAAAAGTAATGCTGACTACAGTAAAATGGTGCTATCAACCAGCTATGATTATTTAAGTAAATTAAAAATTGAGGGTGTAGATATTTTAAAACATGCCAGAAAGACTTTTGTGTTAGGATTTCTTACAAACATTAACTCGATTGGCATTTTGAGTACAAAATTACTAAATGAGCTAGGGTTCAAATATATTTTAAGTTACAAATTTTCTCAAGACCACCTTGAATTGCTTTTCTCGTGCATTCGATCAAAGGGCGGTCATAATAATAACCGTAATGTTAATCAGTTTTGTCATGCTTTAAGGAAATTAATGGTTAGAAATAGTGTTCAGGCTTCAAAAACAAGTAATAGTTTAGAGTTAGATATAATTCATCAAAATTGTATTCTTAGTTTTTACGGACCAGGTACTGCGACGGTTGATAATGATGAAAAAGAGGAAGCATTTTTAGATCATATAGAGTATGATATTGTAAAACAGAGTGAGCTGTCTTATTACAAAGAAAATATACTTTTTTACATAAGTGGTATTATTGTTAAAAAAGTAGATAAGATCATGAAATGTACACAGTGTAGTGATTTGTTACAAGATGAAACTGAACTTCCCTGTAGTAAATTCAGTTTGTTTTTATCAAAGAGAAAATTGATAAGAGCATCTTATAAAGTATTTAAACTAGTGAAATTTTTGTATAATTTATTTCTAGCATTAAGGGATAAACAAAATTTTAATTCTAAACAGTGCATATCATTAGCTTGTAGATATTTTAAAAGGAGTTTGTTTAAGGGGCATATTTCTAATTTTGATTTTACAGATGACAGCCATGAGCTCAAATTAATAAAATTAATAGGTAGTGTGTTTTTTAAAATAGTTTGCAATGCATTTGCAAAAGAAAAAACAGCACTGTTGAATAAATCAAAGTTAGGGGTACGTCAGAAATTAAACAAAATTATTTTGTTTAATAATATTTAATATACATAAAAATTTGCATAAAAAATGTACTCTTATACCTAAAAAATCCAAAATTAATATAAATTATATTATATATATAATTTAATAATATATAATTATATTAAAATTGTAAAGTAAATGATATAAAATAATAGAATATATAATGTTTTAAAACATATCCAAGTTTAAACATTTGTAAAATTGCAATAATAAATTACGTGCAATTTTAAAACAATGTGTAAATTTCTCCTCTGTTTATAGAATACCTACTGTCCTTTGTTTATTAAAAATTACTTCAGTTGTGTCAGTTTTGAAGCGAATAAACTCAATGTTCATTATCGAGTTTCAATGCAGCGCAGCTGGTGGAACCACTACAGAGTGGTGGAGAGAGCTGAACAGCCGCAGACTGAATTCATAGCACAGCGTTGCAATCCAGTAGTATATATACATCTATGTGTACATATTATGGCCTTTTTACTTCCAAAGACGTTCACCTGGCTGAGTGTGAAAGATTCCACCTAAAACTGTGACAACAGCCAGGCAATACCTCACACTCAACCAGGTGAATTTCATCAGTAGGTAAGTGGGTTACAATGTGTATTTTTATATAATGATATAATTTCAATTCAATTCACTTAATTCATGATTTTTCTTTTGGTATTTTAGTTCAAGTGTTTTTACGATATCTTTTATAGTTTATTCAAATGTTTAATTTTATTAGGTCACCTTATGATAACCTTGTTATATGACATTATCATTTCAGACTGTTAGTGGTCAAAACTTTATATGAGCTTTAAAATTGTTACCAATTGTGGGTGTCCATAAGAATATAATTAATAATCATTTTATACCTCTGTTTCTTAGCTATAAGGACTGTATACGGATGGATGTAAAAGTTCAGGTACAAAAAAATTCTAGTCAAGCATGTGAGAAGACTGCTACTGTATAAGATAAGTATAATATTACCTCTATATATATGTAGTAAAGCCATACAAGGTATTTTCACTGCCCTCAATATTAGAAAAAATATATACTCGTGTAAAAAGTAATACATAAAAAATGGTTTATTTAAAACATGTGCTTTGGCTTGCTCAAATTTTAAACAAAAGAAATAAAAACAAAAAGATGAAACCTTAAACACAAAAAACTATCTATTATTTATAGGATTAGAGGTATATCCTAGTATAGGATGGTCAAAAAGTCACACAATAAAAAAAAACTATTATAACATAAATAAATTTAAACGTATAAGTAAATAAAACATTTTATTCTCAATTTACTTAGCACATAGGTATCATAAAACTTATTCCAAAATAATTTTGGAGATTTCATATTTGATTTTGTTACAGATAAAGTTCAAACTAAACCATGATTCTGCCTTCTCCCCACCAAAAAAAAAATAATTTTACACGTACAAACTTGCTTATACACATCAAACACTTAAAAACAAAAAATATGCTGACTATATAATTAATCCATTGGAGGAAACTCATGCCATGTTAGGAAAAAGATTCCCTTTTACCAGTACCATATGCCTAATTCCCCTTCACATTCCTACTGTCAAGAAGATTTTCAAATTCTGGGCTGTGTGACTTTCCGACCACCTGATATAATGACATGAATATATTAATTTCCACTGCATCACACCATATAAAGTTACTGTGAATTCAAATTTCAATCATTTTTGTATGAAGCAAGCCTTTCTACAAAGAATCTCAGTTATTTCAAATAATGTATAGGGATAAGGGCCAGGATCTTGAAGATTGGAATATTTTTAACCGTTTAAAGTTATAAAATACAGTAACTAAAAAAATCTTTCACAGCTGAAACTATAACCTGCAAGCTTTGTAATGAGACTAAACCCTTTATCTAATCTTATTGTATAAGTTAAAAAAAGGTGACCCTGGGCATTAAAAAAGACCTGAAAACCAGGGGTTGACTGAGTACCGTAGTGAATAAACTAATTTAATTCAGTGAAAAATAAAATACTAGTTACACTATTATCTACGTGGCCACACACTACTGAAGTATGAGCTAAAAATAATTAAACGGTATGAGACTAGTTAACTTTTTTTTACTTTGAAATAGCCTAGAAGTATAAAACTGTTTACAAACAACACTGTTTTTGAGTGTAACACATGTTTCATTTTTCTTTTTTTTTTTAACATTCCTCTCTTTCTATGATACAATGACAATGATGATGACTGCTGAAATGATGAAGTACATGAAAATGTGATTTTGTTGTAGAACAAGCAAAATGTTTGATGTTAAAAAAACATTTGTTAAACCCCCAAAATATTTACAGATTGTATTTCCTTTTCATTATAAAACGTTAACTGTTACACAACTGATGAGATAAGAATACAAAATAAAATTTATGGACTGTGCAGTTAAAAAGTTAAAAACTGCAAACAATACAGTCATACTGCAATACAGTCAGTATGCAAAATATAAAACTACAACTAAAACAAAGAACAACCTTTACCACAGCCAAGCCTAAAATATTACAATATCTTTCATCCAAACTCTGTAATTATAAACCATGTTCTCTTGCTGGCAAGCGTACCGTGGCCTATAAATTATATTTACATCAACAAATCCAGAGTTACATTACCCAAAGTGTTAAACACAGTTTGATTTGTATTATTTGACTTAAATACACTACTGTATGTGTGTACTCAGGCTTATTTCTTTAATCAACTATAAATAGTTTAAACAAAAGGCTATACTTCATTACATTACCCTATATACGTTCACAAATTAAACCATTTAGCCATTAAACAATGACAGACAATTTATTTCTGAAAACAATTTTATAGTTTCACAACAGGCCATACCTTTAACTGGTGTTCAGTATAGTTTCCATCAATATTAAGCCATCTGTCACCATGTGGAACCAATTTTGGAAAGCCATTTGTAAAGACAGCCTGGACAGTAATGTGGTAATTTCATATTCAAAGGTTGGCTAATCTGTACGCTCTGCCTCACGCTTATCACGAACCGGATAAAACACAGTGCAACGTACGTCGGCGAGCAGCGGACATAATCGCGTTTGCTACCTCGTCCTGTCATTTTTTCATTCTTATTTGTTGTAGAGACAAATTTATGTAGGCCTTAGGCCCTACAGTACTCATTACTGTAGCTTGGAGTGTCGCGTACTCGCGCCTCAATTCATCATGTAACATTTTTTACCCGACGTGGGTTTTCAAAATTCAAATGCTTATCAGACTTAGCCAATCTTACTATTCAAATTAAATTATAACGAAGCATTAATAAATGTATTAAAATACAGTCCACACTCATCATTATTTTCTGCATCCTGGCAAACACATTTAAACCATTAACTTCCTAACATTTTTTTGGTCGCTCCGTGCCTGGATTCATCATTTTACTTTCTTTCAACTTATGCCAGAGCGGCTTTCATCACCTTTTCCACCTCAATTTCTGGCCATCACGGGCTATTCAGCATGTTCGCTGATCCGACCGTGTCGGGCGTTATTCAGCATTTCTTTTGTCGCCATTGAGCCTCGTGACAACACCACTACAAGACCATCCATGTGTTAACGTCTACACACCAGATTGAGCAGTCATCTATCCAGTCCGTGTGTATCTGCCATCTATTCCACGGCCTCGACGCTCCAGGACATCTCACACAAGGTACGACGTCAACGACATCACTAACAGGTGCATAGAATGGCGGAAGAAGGCCTCAAAGTGTTGGTTAGAAAGAGAGAAGGCTTAAAGTTTGCCATAGTGCGAATCAATTGTGCTATAATTAATTTTGATAAAAACAGTAACACTAAACATTTTTTAACTGTTAGATTGGAAAGTCTAAAGAGTTTAGCAACAAAATATGATGAGGTACAGTCTGAAATTGAATTAATTTCTAAGGACATAAACGCTGCTCAAGAAGACAGAATTGAGGTTGAAGAACTTTTATATTCAACCGAAGCTAACATCTTACAATTAATAGAAACTTTCAACGTTCAGACTGGATCTCAAGTATTAACTAGCAATGTGCAATTACAACCTATAAGTTTGCCCTGCTTCACAGGCAACATTTTAGAATGGCAGCACTTTTATTCAATATTTCTGGACTTGGTACATGGCCAGATCTGATCTAACTTCAGTGCAAAACCTACATTATTTGTATTCATCTCTCAAAAATGAGCCATTAGATCTAATTAAGGCCTTACCTATTTGTAATGAGAACTATTCAATAGCGTTGAGTTTGCTGTCTGCTAGATATGATAACAAATTCATATTAGCGAAATATTATATTCAAAATTTGCTAGAAGTAAAGTCTACAATCAAAGACTCTGTACAGAGCTTAGCCGAATTTATAAATACAATAACGTCTTCAGTCAATTCGCTGGCAGCTATGCAATTGTCAGTGGATTCATTTGAACTCATTACTGTACAACTATTGTCAGCAAAACTTGACCATTCCACGTTTAAATTATGGAAGGAGTCTATAGATCCCGATAAGCTTCCTAACTTTCAGAGCTTTACATAGTTTTTAAACGCACGTAGACAATTATTACAAAATACATTACCGATAGATGCTGGACAGCAGCTTAACAAGCCGACTTTAAGGTTTAATAATAAGTCTGAAAAACATAAATTACGAAACTCTGCTGGCAGCACTGCATTTAAGAGTTATCATTCAACTTCAAATAATTATTTATGCCCATGCTGCAAGGCCAGTCACCCAATTTATATGTGTGACAAATTTCATGAATTAAGCACATCAGAACGAGGGCAATTTATATTAAAGCATAAATGCTGTACTAATTGTTTAAGACCAGATCATTTTTCACCTAATTGTAAGACAAAACAATCATGTAAGATCTGTTCAAAACGACACCATACATTGCTGCACATAAATAATGTGTCAAAACAAGGTTCTGCCAGCAGCAGCAATTATTGTTCATTTAAGCTCCAGTCAGCAAACAATGTTCTTTTGTCGACAGCAGTCGTGTTTGTCATCGACCGGGTTGGTAACAGACAGCTTGCAAGAATTTTATTAGATGCCGGGTCACAAGTGAACTTTTGTACTGAATCATTTGCTAAAAAATTGCAACTTAACTTGACTGAATCTAATATACCGATTACAGGTATTAATAATGCGACATGTTGTGCCACTAATTTGGCATCTATTCATATTATTTCTCACTATCAAAGGTTCAGCTTTGACGCTACGTGTGCAGTCTTATCTGCATTGACTCATAAACTGCCAGCACAATCTTTCGACATAAATCATTTTAATATCCCAGATAACGTTTTCCTCGCTGATCCACATTTCAACGTATCAGCTGACATAGATATACTTTTAGGAGCGCAATTTTATTTAGACTTGATTTTAGCTAACAAATATGTACTTGGTCCTAACTTTCATATTATACAAGAAACAAAATTAGGCTACATTCTAGCAGGCAATCTGCCCAAACATTGCCGTTCTAAGGGTCCTGCTGTTTCGTTCTTGGCAAGAAACAACGACAGTCAAATTTTAGCGTCTCTTGAGAAATTTTGGGAGACCGAAACCATCCTTGATAATGCGCCCATTAGTAACGATTCAGTTTGTGAGGAACATTTTGTTAAGTCCACTCATCGCAATGATGAGGGTAGCTTCGTTGTCTCATTACCATTCGAGTCTGACAATCCCCAGTTGGGTGAGTCCTATGCTACCGCTCAAGCGAGATTTCTAAGTTTAGAACGCCGGTTCAAGCATGATTCTGAGCTTGCGCGTGAATACGCAAACTTTATTCAAGAATATAGGGATCTTGGCACATGGCGCTTGTCGACGATTGTTCTGTTAATTCCAGGGTTTCAAATACCTACTATTTGCCTCACCATGCCGTTTTTAAACATTCTAGTTCCATGACAAAACTTCGCGTCGTTTTTGACGGCTCGGCCAAAACTACCAATGGTATTTCTCTCAATGATATTTTGTTGGTAGGCCCAAATGTCCAACAAGATCTTTTTTCTATTCTCTTGCGATTTAGCATACACAACTATGTTCTGATCGCCGACATCGAGAAGATGTATCGACAAATTCTAGTGTCTGATAAGGATTGTCATTATCAACGTATTCTGTGGCGTAATTCTCCCCTTGAACAGTTTAAACATTTTGTACTGCGAACTGTCTTTGGCATAATAAGGATGCCACCTCATCAATCCAATCCTTTACGACCTCTCATGGTGTTAAGTATTCATTTATTCCGCCCTCGTCACCTCATTTTGGTGGTCTTTGGGAGAGCAGTATAAAGAGTTTAAAGTATCATTTGCGCCGCGTGGTCGGCAAGTCCATACTCACTTTCGAGGAGTTTACTACGGTTTTGTCTCAGGTAGAGGCCTGTCTAAACTCACGTCCATTATTTGCCGTTTCATCGGATGTAAACGATCCAGTGCCACTTACCCCTGGCCATTTTTTAATTTGCGCACCATTAACGGCAATACCCAATCATGACTTATCTCACGTTCCCATCTCTCGTCTTGGACGTTGGCAACTTCTCCAGAAGTTTCTCCAAGTCATTTGGAAATCTTGGTCTCGCGACTACTTACACCAATTGCAACAACGTCATAAATGGAAATTCGCAAAGGAAAACGTTATTGGTGACCTGGTTTTGCTGATCGAGGATAACTTGCCTCCATTAGCATGGAAATTTGGGGTAATTACCGCCACATTTCCCGGACCAGACAATCTAATTAGAGTAGTTAACGTTCGCACGCCTACTGGCACCTATCGCAGACCAATTCATAAGTTATGTTTGGTGCCAGCGAGGGACGAACAGTAAAAAAGAGTTTATTTTCCTTTTAAAATTAAATGTATGTACTTGTCAAACATGTGTTAAATCAAATGTTTTAAGAAGATTTTGTTAGTTATAAGCACCTTTGTTTTTAGCATAAGCTTTAATTTGTATATTTTCAATTCAGAAACTGTTTGTTTTACTCAAGCAAGTGTCAGTTTATTTAATATACAAAGCTTCAATTATTTTTTGTATTTTCGTGTATACATTTGATTTATGCGTCATGTCTTTGCTTAGTATTTGTTCTTATGTCATAAATTTTGTTATAATATTCACATGGTTTGCAGCTATACAAACCAAGTATGCATCTTTCTTGCACATTTTTTGTTAATATGTGTGCCATTTTATTACTCTATGAATTTATGTGTTGCTTGCAATTGTTCAACACATGCATTACATTTTGTATAAACACATTTGCTGTACTTGTCACTTATGCTATTGTGCCTTGTATTCATGTATTTGTAATTATCCAAACCGATTTCTATTGTATTTTATTATGTATAACTTGTATCTATGTAAAACACATTATTTTACCTGCATCTACTGTCTATAATCATGCGCCACGCACGTATTTTTATATTTTGTGTTTGTATTTTGCGATCACGTATTGCACAATTATTATTCATGCTCTCAATTATGACATACATGTCATTACACTTATGTACTTGCAATCATTCAACAATGTATACTGTTTTCACATGTCAATTTATTGTGCATTCCTGCAACTGTCAGGTATAGCATGCACCATTTAATTATTATATTACAGCGTTATGCTAAATCTATGTTTTTACATGTATAATTTTGTAATAATTTTTGTCTATTCATTTTACACTCAATACTATTATGTATAAGTCAACTGGCCTTGACTGGTTTTAGCTGTCCATCATGACTTGCATAAAATATTTGCAATTTGTATCGGGCCCATCATGTGATGAGTCACCGATTATTCATCATCAAACATTGTCAAACTATTTATTACTCATGTTTTATATTGTCTTATATTGCAGTGTTCCGCAACCTTTTTTTACTCACGGCACACCCCAGATGGGCCTAGACTCAACACGGCACACCAAAATGTCTGTCCCCTCAAAATCATATGAATCTTAATATAATTACAAAATATTACGTCGTTATGTAATCAATTTTTATTATTATTATTATTATCATCATCATTATTGTTATTATCATTATTATTATTATTATTATAAAACAGGAATAGACTCGTGCATTTATTAACAATTTATTAACTTTAATTCACTATAGAAAATATGAATTTTAAAGTAAATAACTCTACTCATACCTTCAATGTGATACTTGAGCCCGCTTAGCTGCACTCAGACGGCTGATTCATGGCGGAATCATTGACAAAGCAAGCCTCATTTCTTCATCGATGGATTTGAGTCTCTCTCTCTCTTTGATGTTTTAATTTCAGTCAACGTCGAGAAGCCCAGTTCACACAAATATGTAGTTGAAAATGGTAATAACACATTAACTGCCATCTCGGAGATAGCCGGGTATTCACTGCTTATTGACAACCAAAATGTTTCCAAAGACACTTCGAAAAATTTTAATTTCAATGTTCTGTGTGCTTTCAAATCTGTCAGTTCCTCTTGTAAGCTTACAGTAAATTATTCGGAAGGTGTTTCGAATCCATAATGAATGGATCACGAACCCAGTCAAAATCTCCAACACTCTCTCCAAAATATTTTTTGAAATTTGAAGAGTACTAAATGTTCTTTAATTAAGTCCATCAACACCTTATTATCGTCAGCAAGGGTCCATACAGTTGGGAACATCTCACACGATCCATTTTCAATTGTCTGTATGCACAAATTTAACTTATTAATAAATCCTTGAATCTTATCCATACTAGTCAGAATATTTTCGTTTCTACCTTGCATTTTTCTGTTTAGTTCATTCAAGTGTACGAAAATATCGGAAAGATATGCCAACTTAGATACCCATTCATCATCTGCAAATAAATCCGCATACTCATGCCCCTCAATAGTCAAAAATGCAAGTACCTCCTCTTTAAGTTCAAACATTTGCGTTAACACTTTACCTCGAGATAACCATCGTACTTCTGTATGTAGCAGAAGTGTAGTGTGCTCTGATCCTATTTCTTGACACAAAACGTTAAAAAGCCGCATATTTAGGGGCCGCGATTTGATGAATTTCACGACTTTTACTACTTCGTCCATCACAATTTTCAGAGGAGATGGCAAAGACTTAGCAACAATGGCTTCGCAGTGAATGACACAATGGTCGGTTCGTAATTTAGGATTTACTTCGCGTACTTTACCCACGAATCCTTTCACTCGGCCTGTCATAGAAGCGGCTCCGTCTGTACAAACACTAACGCAATCCTCCCATGTTAATTCACTACAGACCACATATTCATTAGTCGTACGAAATATTTCTTCACCGGTTGCTCGCTCGGGTAGTTCTTTGCAAAAAAAGAAATTAGTTGCAATTACAATCAACATACCTTATGTAGGAAAGAAGTTGTGCGTGACCGCCAATATCGGTGGACTTGTCGATCTAAAGTGAGAACTTTCGACTGCTCTTTATTTTCTCCTTCATAATGTCTTCGATGTCACTGGACGTGTCACTAACTCGGCGGCTGATTGTGTCAGCAGAGAGAGGAATTTTTGAAATATCAGTACCAGCTTCTAAACCCAGGACTATTTTTACCATTTCTTTACACGCGGGCATTAACAACGTTTCTGCTATTGTGTGTGGTTTTTTGGCCTTTACGATAAGTTAGGCTACCTTATAGCTAGCTTCCTGTACTTTTTGCGAAACACGTACCGACGTAGTCATGAGCGTCACTTGTTTTTTATTTTGTTCCAACAACCGACGAAAATAATTTACATCTTTACTTAACAGAGAGGAATGTTTTGTTGACAAATGTTGTTTCAATTTACTGGGAACCATAGCAGCATTACTGAGTTTTTAACCACACACAACACACTCGGGGATTGGGCATGTTTTGTCACCACACCAAAAAAACCCCGTAAGATAAATAATTATCACTATATTGCCGGTGAACATCTTTCTGTTTCTTTTTTCGGGCTCGACGGTTTCACTACTTGCACTCGAGGACGGACCACTCCGTACAAGCAACTTATCCATATTGAAAAAAAAGAATAGTTTAATTACACTGTAAAAGAAAATAGTAAGACTGGTGTAGCAATCACAATATTCCCACTACTGCAGAGCACAGCTATGATAGAACTGAACTGAAATACTGCAATTGTTATCTGACAATGTGTGGGTCCTTCGGCGAAGGAAAAGAGCAATAAAGTTTAAGAAGCGCCGACAAACAGGCACAAGTATCAAAACAAGGCAAAATAATAAAAGAGGGAAATTTTTGCTAATCCACGTTAAAAGTGCAATTTTAGTTAAAAGCACGTACAGCCAGCCGTACACAAAAGATGCGGTGTTACAAAGAACTCTCTTGAATAGAGTTTAGAACGTTTAGAGTTTTGAACGTAAACTCTATTGTATGATTGGTGCGGGCCGCTAAAAGTCTTACGCGGCTTTCTTTGCGGTGAACACAAAGCTTGCCGCCTGTAACCCATCAAACCGGCCCAATATTTCAGGCGAGAATACAAATAACTTAAGATAAGGAAACTATAACAACAATATTGAGTAAATAAATTACATTTAATTTCTATGAAAATATAACAGTTATCAGCATGTATTAAAGAATAAACAAGCACCTTCTTACTTAAAATCGACTATTAATTTATTACAATAATAGGTAAACGTTCGCGTCACACCTTTCACATTGTGACGGCACACCATTGTGCCGCGACACACCGGTTGCGGAACACTGTTATATTGTATACATACAATATATTGCTACGACAGCGTAGAACAATCTAGGCGTTTATCGAATGTCCCAGAAAGATCTCGACGTAAGCGTGTGGTGTACGTGCTACTAAACGCATGTTGCGAGAATTTTCTCGCACTTTGCCAGCCTTCGCTCGGGCGCTCGGACTGTGTCAAGGCCGCAGCAATTACGTAGTTCACGAGAGATAAGACGCAGTTTGGAAGCTTCTGGTGTGTGTAGCGTAACTATAAATACATCGCGTCGCGGCCTTAGTTTTTCAGTTCAATGCGAGATTTTTGACTGTGCGGTTCGAGAGTATTAGTGCGATATATTTACAGAGCGGTTCGGGTTATTACGGTGTACTTTCAAGTAGTTATTAGTGAAGTGTTGCGTTTTGTATTCGGACAGTATAATTGTAATACAGTTGAGTTTTAATATTAGTGGACATTTTATTGCGTATGAACAATTTCATTTGATTTGTTGTAGACACAGTGTTGTTAATTACGAACTGTTTTACTATAACAATTAAAGGTGTGATTAGTGACTTAATTGGTGTCTTGTACTTATTTTGTTTCCACTGTACCTACGACGATCGAGTAGACCGCCGTAACAGTGGTGTCAGAACTGGGATAGAACGGTTAACAGTGGAAACAGTGGACGCTTTGTACAAGACGAGTGTGATTCGTAATTAATCGATAAACAATGGATGCCAGTCAGATGATGGAAAATTTACAGGCACTGCTGTTGCAGACAGAAAGACGACAAAAAGAAGAACGAATACAAGAAAGAGAAGAAGCAGAAAGACGACAAAAAGAAGAACGAATACAAGAAAGAGAAGAAACAGAAAGACGACAGGATGAAAAACGGAAGCAGGAAGCAGATGACATCAAGGAGTTAATACAGCAGCAAAAGCAGACACAAGAACAAACCGCTGCAGAGTTGGGTCTCCTACGACGTGAGCTTAATAAGCAAGTAACTAAAATATCGGAGGTACAAGAATCAATGACATTAAAAATAGCTGAAGTAGAAAAATCTGTCTTGACTGTTGAAGAATCGATGTCTACAAAAATATCTGTTATAGAAGAATCTGTTTCAAATAAAATATCTGCAGTAGAAAACTCAATGGCAAACATAAGAGAACAAATTAAAAGTGAAGTCGAACAGTGCATGAAGATTCAACCAAAACAAATTTCTGAACAGACTGTACCAGTGATCAAGACAGAAAATAAGTTAACAGAGAAAGTCACTTTGCCTGCAGTAGGGACAGTTCATGTCAAAGCTCCAACCTTTGACGGAAGCACTCACTGGGCAACGTACCTCCGCCAATTTGAAGCTGCTGCATGCGCAAATAATTGGACAGAAAAAGACAAGGCTGTTTCGCTTGTTCTTGCATTAAAAGGACCCGCGGCAGAACTACTACAGAAAGTGCCACCTGACAGCCAGAACACCTATGCCGAGTTGATAAAAGCTCTGGAATTACGGTATGGTGATAAACATTTGCGAGATGTGTACTGCACCCAGTTGAGAACAAGACGACAACGTTCCGGGGAAAGTCTTCAAGAATTTGAAGCAAGTATCGACAGATTGATTAGATTGGCCTATCCTGAAGCACCAGAAGATTTTCGAATGCGTTTTGCGATGCAGACATTTATTGATGGCATCGGAGATTGTGAACTTCAGCAAGTGTTACGAATGGCAAGACACCGAGATAGCTCAGAAGCTCTTGTTCACGCCCTAGAGTTTGAAGCTGCCAAGTCAGCGTCCCGCTACATTAATGGGTTTGTGCCATCACGTTGCAGTCAGAAGATCCCTGTATCACATTACCGTTACGATGGGTGCAGAAAAACAGTGTTGTCGGACAAACAATTCTAAAGTTCAAGAGAGTCGCAACGATTTGAAAAAGACAGAAGACCGAAATGTTACAACTGCGGGAAACGTGGTCATCTACAGGTAGACTGTTGGGAGAAGAAAATACCGAGAGAAGAGACTGATCGCACCAATTGGAGAAGTAAAGGCCCAGAACAGCACACAGTTTCCACGCTACATAAGATCAGTGGAAACTTGATTGTTAATGGATTTGCGGAAGGTAAACCAACATCATTTACAGTTGACACGGGCGCAACAGTGTCCATTGTGCGCCCTGACTTAGTCTGTAACCGCCATCCTCTAATTAGCTCTTGTACAATACAGACTGTGACTGGAAGCCCCGTCAAGGTGCTAGGAAAGGTAGACGTACGTGTACGCCTGGGTCTTCTTGAGTTTAGCCACCAAATGCTCGTTGCAGACATTGTCGATGAAGTGATTCTTGGCACGGACATTATGAATGCCTACGGATTCGTTGTGGACTTAAGAGAGAATGTCCTGAAAGTTGGCCAAGAGAAGATAAAGCTTTGCATGGCTAAAATGACAGCGTCTACCAACCATTCGATTAAGCGAGTGGCATTAGTCGAAGAAAAATTCAACAAGTCTGGTCAAGAGGAAACCTCCCTGTTGCAAGCGGAAATGGAGGAAGAACTAGCAGAGGAAGTACAAATAAGTATAACGACAAAAGAAGTGATTGGAGAGCCAACTATGGGTGTCGAGACAAAACTCTTGCTTGTTCCTGAGCTGATAGAAGCGGCCGAGGGTAAAGTGGCTGAAGATGAGGTTACGCAAGAGGTTGTTGACGAGAACAAAACAAACTTGGATCAGCCAGTGGTATTTAGGTCATTAGTACATGACGCAACGAGAGTGATTCCAGCGAAGCTAGTGGTTGCGCGAAAGATTCGCATTCCTGGGAACGTGATGTTCGGATCACACGAGACTGAATTCGAAGAACGGGAAAATTATCCTTCGCAAGGATGGCCACCTAGATCGCCTGGTCGAGTATTACTTCGAAGACGCTTTGCCAGTTCGGGACGAACAGGCTTAAGGAGGGGGCAGTGCTACGACAGCGTAGAACAATCTAGGCGTTTATCGAATGTCCCAGAAAGATCTCGACGTAAGCGTGTGGTGTACGTGCTACTAAACGCATGTTGCGAGAATTTTCTCGCACTTTGCCAGCCTTCGCTCGGGCGCTCGGACTGTGTCAAGGCCGCAGCAATTACGTAGTTCGCGAGAGATAAGACGCAGTTTGGAAGCTTCTGGTGTGTGTAGCGTAACTATAAATACATCGCGTCGTGGCCTTAGTTTTTCAGCTCAATGCGAGATTTTTGACTGTGCGGTTCGAGAGTATTAGTGCGATATATTTACAGAGCGGTTCGGGTTATTACGGTGTACGTTCAAGTAGTTATTAGTGAAGTGTTGCGTTTTGTATTCGGACGGTATAATTGTAATACAGTTGAGTTTTAATATTAGTGGACATTTTATTGCGTATGAACAATTTCATTTGATTTGTTGTAGACACAGTGTTGTTAATTACGAACTGTTTTACTATAACAATTAAAGGTGTGATTAGTGACTTAATTGGTGTCTTGTACTTATTTTGTTTCCACTGTACCTACGACGATCGAGTAGACCGCCGTAACAGTATTAGCAATACATTGCTAATTCTTGCATTTATACTCATGTATAAATCAGTTTGTAAGCCAACTGTGGCCTGCTCAACTTTTATCATCATTATTCAGGTTTTATCTCTGAACAGTTTAATGTTATAACTGTTATCTAACATTTCAATCTCAATGTTCAATACTAATGTAATAATGACTGATGTAATAGATATTGTAGAAAAATTATTAATTGAAAATATATTGTAATAACCCCTTTATGAGAGAGGATATCTTGAATTTACTGAAGGTTTGCCTTAATCAAAACTACTTTGAATTTAATGGAAAGATCTACATTGGCAAGATCCACTTAGCCCTTTGGCAGCTGAAATCTTTATGGACTACATAGAAACTAAAATTAGAGCACACCCTTATTTCAAATTGTTTATTTTTTGGTATAGATATGTGGACGATATTTTAGCAATTTTTCTAGGTACACGTAGACAATTACAGATCTTTCTTAATTTTATTAACAATTTACACAAAAATATTAGCTTTACCTTAGAATTAGAAAATAACAATAGTATCAATTTTTTAGACCTTACAATAACAAAATGCAATAATAAATTAGACTTTGGTATTTTTCATAAGCCTACACATACAGATATGACAATACACATTACTTCCACACATCCATACTCACATAAATTGGCTGCTTTTCACAGTTTTATCCACAGACTAGTTAGTATTCCATTATCAGACTCAAATTTCCAATCAGAACTTAACATTATTAAACAAATAGCTGTCAACAATGGTTACCAACCTAGCCTCATAGATTACTTGTTAAACAAAAAATTTTATTCACAAGCTTTAAAACTAGTTTACCCTCCCTCAACACAGATTAAAAGATATCACACTCTCACTTACATAGGTTCTGCTTCTGATAATATTGGTAAATATTTCACACAAAGGAATGTAAATATAGCTTTTAAGACGCAGTCTTCTTTGGGAAAATATATTAAAAATAATAAGAGTAAAACAGATAAACTGCAAAAGTCTGGTGTATACAAATTATCCTGTGGGTCTTGTAATAAAGTTTATATCGGACAGACAGGTAGATCTTTCGAAAAAAGAATGTATGGTCACAATTATAGTTTTAGACATAATGATGGCAAATCAAATTATGCAAATCACATCACTTGTTAGAAAAAGACCATAGTTATAATGACAATTTTGAAATTTTACATTTATCTGATAAGGGTCCAAAGCTTGATTTATTAGAAACCCTTGAAATTAATAATCACAAATATTTAAATGTATTATTAAATGATCAGTTAGATCTAAATAGCTCGCCTCTGCTTAATTTGTATAAATAGACTTGGTTTATGTTATGTTATATGTTTGTGTAATGTGTATTAAATCTTATTGACATGAGATTACTATCGCTCTCTATACAACAGCACTTGTATTATATTTTATATTCTGTATTGTTTGTACGAAAATTAGTCAGCTTACACCATCTGATGAAGGCACTGTGCTACCAAAACAGCTGTTATGGATTTATAATTTTAATAAATTGACGAGTGAAAATCACTAAAACTATTTTATGGTTTATTTTTTACTATAATGTTCAATACAATTTATTGAAGTTGATATCTATTATTAAGAACACACGTTGTGTTTTCGTATAATAAATTATTAAAATGTATTAAAAAATCTCTTGATTTTTTGCGGGCAGCTATGGACAGTAATGTGGTAATTTCATATATAAAGGTTGGCTAATCTGTACGCTCTGCCTCACGCTTATCGTGAACCGGCTAAAACACAGTGCAACGTACGTCGGCGATCAGCGGACGTAATCGCGTTTGCTGCCTCGTCCTGTCATTTTTTCATTCTTATTTGTTGTAGAGACAAATTTATGTAGGCCTTAGGCCCTACAGTACTCATTACTGTAGCTTGGAGTGTCGCGTACTCGCGCCTCAATTCATCATGTAACATTTTTTACCCGACGTGGGTTTTCAAAATTCAAATGCTTATCAGACTTAGCCAATCTTACTATTCAAATTAAATTGTAACGAAACATTAATAAATGTATTAAAATACAGTCCACACTCCTCATTATTTTCTGCATCCTGGCAAATACATTTAAACCATTAACTTCCTAACATTTTTTTGGTCGCTCCGTGCCTGGATTCATCATTTTACTTTCTTTCAACTTATGCCAGAGCGGCGTTCATCATTTTTTCCACCTCAATTTCTGGCCATCACGGGCGATTCAGCATGTTCGCTGATCCGACCGTGTCGGGCGTTATTCAGCATTTCTTTCGTCGCCATTGAGCCTCGTGACAACACCACTACAAGACCATCCATGTGTTAACGTCCACACACCAGATTGAGCAGTCATCTATCCAGTCCGTGTGTATCTGCCATCTATTCCACGGCCTCGACGCTCCAGGACATCTCACACAAGGTACGACGTCAACGACATCACTAACAGGTGCGTAGAATGGCGGAAGAAGGCCTCAAAGTGTTGGTTAGAAAGAGAGGCGGCTTAAGTCTGCCATAGTGCGAATCAATTCTGCTATAATTAATTTTGATAAAAACAGTAACACTAAACATTTTTTAACTGTTAGATTGGAAAGTCTAAAGAGTTTAGCAACAAAATATGATGAGGTACAGTCTGAAATTGAATTAATTTCTAAGGACATAAACGCTGCTCAAGAAGACAGAATTGAGGTTGAAGAACTTTTATATTCAACCGAAGCTAACATCTTACAATTAATAGAAACTTTCAACGTTCAGACTGGATCTCAAGTATTAACTAGCAATGTGCAATTACAACCTATAAGTTTGCCCTGCTTCACAGGCAACATTTTAGAATGGCAGCACTTTTATTCAATATTTCTGGACTTGGTACATGCCCGATCTGATCTAACTTCAGTGCAAAAACTACATTATTTGTATTCATCTCTCAAAAATGAGCCATGAGATCTAATTAAGGCCTTACCTATTTGTAATGAGAACTATTCAATAGCGTTGAGTTTGCTGTCCGCTAGATATGATAACAAATTCATATTAGCGAAATATTATATTCAAAATTTGCTAGAAGTAAAGTCTACAATCAAATACTCTGTACAGAGCTTAGCCGAATTTATAAATACAATAACGTCTTCAGTCAATTCGCTGGCAGCTATGCAATTGTCAGTGGATTCATTTGAACTCATTACTGTACAACTATTGTCAGCAAGACTTGACCATTCCACGTTTAAATTATGGAAGGAGTCTATAGATCCCGATAATCTTCCTAACTTTCAGAGCTTTACGTAGTTTTTAAACGCACGTAGACAATTATTACAAAATACATTACCGATAGATGCTGGACAGCACCTTAACAAACCGACTTTAAGGTTTAATAATAAGTCTGAAAAACATAAATTACAAAACTCTGCTGGCAGCACTGCATTTAAGAGTTATCATTCAACTTCAAATAATTATTTATGCCCATGCTGCAAGGCCAGTCACCCAATTTATATGTGTGACAAATTTCATGAATTAAGCACATCAGAACGAGGGCAATTTATATTAAAGCATAAATGCTGTACTAATTGTTTAAGACCAGATCATTTTTCACCTAATTGTAAGACCAAACAATCATGTAAGATCTGTTCAAAACGACACCATACATTGCTGCACATAAATAATGTGTCAAAACAAGGTTCTGCCAGCAGCAGCAATTATTGTTCATTTAAGCTCCAGTCAGCAAACAATGTTCTTTTGTCGACAGCAGTCGTGTTCGTCATCGACCGGGCTGGTAACAGACAGCTTGCAAGAATTTTATTAGATGCCGGGTCACAAGTGAACTTTTGTACTGAATCATTTGCTAAAAAATTGCAACTTAACTTGACTGAATCTAATATACCGATTACAGGTATTAATAATGCGACATGTTGTGCCACTAATTTGGCATCTATTCATATTATTTCTCACTATCAAAGGTTCAGCTTTGACGCTACGTGTGCAGTCTTATCTGCATTGACTCATAAACTGCCAGCACAATCTTTCGACATAAATCATTTTAATATCCCAGATAACGTTTTCCTCGCTGATCCACATTTCAACGTATCAGCTGACATAGATATACTTTTAGGAGCGCAATTTTATTTAGACTTGATTTTAGCTAAAAAATATGTACTTGGTCCTAACTTTCATATTATACAAGAAACAAAATTAGGCTACATTCTAGCAGGCAATCTGCCCAAACATTGCCGTTCTAAGGGTCCTGCTGTTTCGTTCTTGGCAAGAAACAACGACAGTCAAATTTTAGCGTCTCTTGAGAAATTTTGGGAGACCGAAACCATCCTTGATAATGCACCCATTAGTAACGATTCAGTTTGTGAGGAACATTTTGTTAAGTCCACTCATCGCAATGATGAGGGTAGCTTCGTTGTCTCATTACCATTCGAGTCTGACAATCCCCAGTTGGGTGAGTCCTATGCTACCGCTCAAGCGAGATTTCTAAGTTTAGAACGCCAGTTCAAGCATGATTCTGAGCTTGCGCGTGAATACGCAAACTTTATTCAAGAATATAGGGATCTTGGCACATGGCGCTTGTCGACGATTGTTCTGTTAATTCCAGGGTTTCAAATACCTACTATTTGCCTCACCATGCCGTTTTTAAACATTCTAGTTCCACGACAAAACTTCGCGTCGTTTTTGATGGCTCGGCCAAAACTACCAATGGTCTTCTCTCAATGATATTTTGTTGGTAGGCCCAAATGTCCAACAAGATCTTTTTTCTATTCTCTTGCGATTTCGCATACACAACTATGTTCTGATCGCTGACATCGAGAAGATGTATCGACAAATTCTAGTGTCTGATAAGGATTGTCATTATCAACGTATTCTGTGGCATAATTCTCCCCTTGAACAGTTTAAACATTTTGTACTGCGAACTGTAACATACGGTACTGCTAGTGCCTCGTTTTTGGCCACTCGTTGCCTTATTCAGATTGGTACGGATCATGAGGCTTCTTTTCCTGACGCTGCTTCAGCTATAATTAATGATTTCTATGTCGATGATTTGTTAACCGGTGCAGACACCATTTCTAATCTGACCAAGTTGAAATCTGACTTGGGTACGTTGTTGAGTCAATATGGCCTTACTCTGCATAAATGGGCATCAAATGAACCCAATGTGGTCAACAGATCATAATAATTTATCACTCCCATTAAACAAACAAGGCAATGTGCGTACATTGGGCATTCTTTGGAACAACCCTACAGATTCATTTTTGTTTGACATCAAGTCATTTCCAGTTGAGTCAAGCATTTATAAGAGGAAAATCCTGTCGATTATCGCGGGTATCTACGACCCACTCGGACTCGTGGTCCGATTATTTTTCTTTATAAACAGTTTATGCAGCAACTGTGGCTGTGCAATCTTGGTTGGGATGAGCCAATTTCTGAGCAATTATATTTGTATTGGCGTTCATTATGCTATAAGTTATATCTAATTGGTAAAATTATTGTCCCACGCTCTATTCGCAGCAAGTCCAAGGCAAAGATAGTTGAATTACATGGGTTTGCGGATGCTTCTGAAAAGGGCTATGGGTGTTGTGTTTACGTTAGAGTCATTTATCAAGATTCATCGGCCTCTTGTCACCTTTTGTGTTCTAAATCTCGCGTGGCTCCACTACGACAGGTGTCATTACCCCGCATTGAACTCTGTGCTTGCTTGTTATCGCGACTTTTATTCAAAGTCACCCCTGCTCTTCATTCCTTTATCAATAGCGTTCACCTATACTCTGACTCCATGGTATCCCTTTACTGGATTCATGCCCAGTCTTCTAGGTGGAAGACCTACGTCACTAATCGTGTTGCCGAGATTCAGCGTCTCACTGAAACCTACACATGGCATCATATCAATTCGCAACATAATCCTGCTGACATTATTTCTAGGGGATGTCACCCCGTTTTGCGCGATTGTTCGCTTTGGTGGCATGATCCCGCTTGTCTGTCTCAATCTTCTGAGCCCAATCTTTTTTCACCTTTCTTACCTTCTAATCTGTCGTCTCCTGAATGCTCTGCGGAGGAGAAACAAACCCCCAAACTCTCTCTAATTTCTACCCTACCTATTGATCTTTCAAAGGACTTTTCTTCATTGCACCGTCTGACTCGCGTATACGCTTATTGCTTTCGATTCGTCAAAAATACTAGACCCTCTAGGGCAGAGAAAATCTCGGGTGTTCTTACCCCCGCTGAAATTCATTCTACTCTTAATTTCTTCATAAAGCAATCCCAGTCCATCCACTTCGCTGCTGAGCTTAATGGCCTTCGTAATGGGTCTTCTGTCTCTATTATGAGTAAGTTGTCTTCTCTGGACCCGTTTCTTGATAAGTTTGGCGTCATACGTGTCGGCGGACGCTTACAGCAGTCGCAACTACCCTATGACAATAAGCATCCTATTGTCTTGCATCCATCGGCTCACATCACTCGCTTTATAATCGAGTGCGAGCATATTCGTCTACTCCACGCTGGTGCTCAACTTGTCCATCAATCACTTCGTCAACGTTGGTGGATCATTAACGCCAAGATAGTCATTCGTTCCATCATTCGTAGATGCGTCAAGTGTCTCAGGTTTAACACCAAACATCAGGTTCAAAGGCTTGATATTTTGCCATCTCCTAGGGTTACTCCTTCGCGGCCGTTTCTATTCTGAGCAGTTGATTATAGTGGTCCTTTCATGATTCGTCATGGCGTGCAGAGATCTAGGACTCTGTCAAAATCCTACGTGTCTTTGTTCATTTGCTTAGCCACCAGGGCCATTCATTTGGAATTGGTTTCTGACCTTACGGCCAATGCATTTATAGCTGCCTTACGTCGCTTCATGGCCCGTAGGGGCATACCCAGCCAGTTATATTCTGATAATGGCACAAACTTTAGGAAGGCCCGCAACGTTCTGCATGACCTTTACAATCTTTGGCATAATAAGGATGCCACCTCATCAATCCAATCCTTCACGACCTTTCATGGTATTAAGTGGTCATTTATTCCGCCCTCGTCACCTCATTTTGGTGGTCTTTGGGAGAGCAGTATAAAGAGTTTAAAGTATCATTTGCGCCGCGTGGTCGGCAAGTCCATACTCACTTTCGAGGAGTTTACTACGATTTTGTCTCAGGTAGAGGCCTGTCTAAACTCACGTCCATTATTTGCCGTTTCATCGGATGTAAACGATCCAGTGCCACTTACCCCTGGCCATTTTTTAATTTGCGCACCATTAACGGCAATACCCAATCATGACTTATCTCACGTTCCCATCTCTTGTCTTGGACGTTGGCAACTTCTCCAGACGTTTCTCCAAGTCATTTGGAAATCTTGGTCTCGCGACTACTTACACCAATTGCAACAACGTCACAAATAGAAATTTGCAAAGGAAAACGTTTCCATTGGTGACCTGGTTTTGCTGATCGAGGATAACTTGCCTCCATTAGCATGGAAATTTGGGGTAATTACCGCCACATTTCCCGGACCAGACAATCTAATTAGAGTAGTTAACGTTCGCACGCCTACTGGCACCTATCGCAGACCAATTCATAAGTTATGTTTGGTGCCAGCGAGGGACGAACAGTAAAAAAGAGTTTATTTTCCTTTTAAAATTAAATGTATGTACTTGTCAAACATGTGTTAAATCAAATGTTTTAAGAAGATTTTGTTAGTTATAAGCACCTTTGTTTTTAGCATAAGCTTTAATTTGTATATTTTCAATTCAGAAACTGTTTGTTTTACTCAAGCAAGTGTCAGTTTATTTAATATACAAAGCTTCAATTATTTTTTGTATTTTCGTGTATACGACATTTGATTTATGTGTCATGTCTTTGCTTAGTATTTGTTCTTATGTAATAAATTTTGTTATAATATTCACATGGTTTGCAGCTATACAAACCATGTATGCATCTTTCTTGCACATTTTTTGTTAATATGTGTGCCATTTTATTACTCTATGAATTTATGTGTTGCTTGCAATTGTTCAACACATGCATTACATTTTGTATAAACACATTTGCTGTACTTGTCACTTATGCTATTGTGCCTTATATTCATGTATTTGTAATTATCCAAACCGATTTCTATTGTATTTTATTATGTATAACTTGTATCTATGTAAAACACATTATTTTACCCGCATCTACTGTCTATAATCATGCGCCACGCACATATTTTTATATTTTGTATTTGTATTTTGCGATCACGTATTGCACAATTATTATTCATGCTTTCAATTATGACATACATGTCATTACACTTATGTACTTGCAATCATTCAACAATGTATAATCTGTTTTCACATGTCAATTTATTGTGCATTCCTGCAACTGTCAGGTATAGCATGCACCATTTAATTATTATATTACAGCGTTATGCTAAATCTATGTTTTTACATGTATAATTTTGTAATAATTTTTGTCTATTCATTTTACACTCAATACTATTATGTATAAGTCAACTGGCCTTGACTGGTTTTAGCTGTCCATCATGACTTGCATAAAATATTTGCGATTTGTATCGGGCCCATCATGTGATGAGTCACCGATTATTCATCATCAAACACTGTCAAATTATTTATTATTCATGTTTTATATTGTCTTATATTGTATACATACAATATATATTAGCAATACTTTGCTAATTCTTGCATTTATACTCATGTATAAATCAGTTTGTAAGCCAACTGTGGCCTGCTCAACTGTTATCATCATTATTCAGGTTTTATCTCTGAACAGTTTAATGTTATAACTGTTATCTAACATTTCAATATCAATGTTCAATACTAATGTAATAATGACTGATGTAATAGATATTGTAGAAAAATTATTAATTGAAAATATATTGTAATAACCCCTTTATGAGAGAGGATATCTTGAATTTACTGAAGGTTTGCCTTAATCAAAACTACTTTGAATTTAATGGAAAGATCTACATTGGCAAAGAAGGGCTTGCAATGGGAAATCCACTTAGCCCTTTGGCAGCTGAAATCTTTATGGACTACATAGAAACTAAAATTAGAGCACACCCTTATTTCAAATTGTTTATTTTTTGGTATAGATATGTGGACGATATTTTAGCAATTTTTCTAGGTACACGTAGACAATTACAGATCTTTCTTAATTTTATTAACAATTTACACAAAAATATTAGCTTTACCTTAGAATTAGAAGATAACAATAGTATCAATTTTTTAGACCTTACAATAACAAAATGCAATAATAAATTAGACTTTGGTATTTTTCATAAGCCTACACATACAGATATGACAATACACATTACTTCCACACATCCATACTCACATAAATTGGCTGCTTTTCACAGTTTTTTTGCGGGCAGCTATGGACAGTAATGTGGTAATTTCGTATGTAAAGGTTGGCTAATCTGTACGCTCTGCCTCACGCTTATCGCGAACCGGCTAAAACACAGTGCAACGTATGTCGGCGAACAGCGGACGTAATCGCGTTTGCTGCCTTGTCCTGTCATTTTTTCATTCTTATTTGTTGTCGAGACAAATTTATGTAGGCCTTAGGCCCTACAGTACTCATTACTGTAGCTTGGAGTGTCGCGTACTCGCGCCTCAATTCATCATGTAACATTTTTTACCTAATGTGGGTTTTCAAAATTCAAATGCTTATCAGACTTAGCCAATCTTACTATTCAAATTAAATTGTAACGAAACATTAATAAATGTATTAAAATACAGTCCACGCTCATCATTATTTTCTGCATCCTGGCAAATACATTTAAACCATTAACTTCCTAGCACAGCCAATAATGCACTACTATGATATTATGATCATTGTTGACCATAAAGGAACCAGTTCAAATGCAGGACAATCACTGATATGTGAGAGGGTGATGAGCCATTCATTCCCTGCCATGTGATATATTGAGCTCTTGGGATTGAACAGCATGTGGCCAAGCATTGTTGTGAAGCTACACAAGACATTAACTGAGCCTCACCTGATGTTTTGGATTGGATGATGTGTCTTGTTTAAAGTCTCACAATAGGATGTAGCATTTAATGTTATGCTCTGGAGCAAGAAATCAACAACAAAACATGATTTTTCTTATGAATTTTTTCGATGATATTACACACAAAATCATCATTAATGGCAGATGGTCGCCCACTCCATGCTTTATTATAAACATTTCTACATACTTTGATAACTGTCTAACCCATCTTGTCACAATTCCATCACTAAATGCATTTACACGACATTTCACTAATCTGCTAATAAATCTGGGTTTCACATTTTTCGTTTTAGGTAGTAGATACCAGACTGTTTATCACAGTCTCATGGTCTTCCAATTGTCTTAAAATATTTAAAAGCTGTGCCGAAGCAATGAAAACCGCAGTCAAGCAAATTCAAATCCCGCGGCGTCATTTGTCGCGCCGTTTCCACTGCCTTGTGGCTTCGGCAAGTAAAGTGAGAGAGTTGTGTTGTGCTCGCGTGAGGTATATAGCTGCAGCAACGAAATCAAGTCTGACTGTGGCGACACGATACAGTTGGCGGCCGTCCGCTGTCTAACAATTTCTAGCTTGTTTGGTTAAAATCTTCATGGGTTCAATAATCCGGCTACCGTGCCTCACTCTCTTCTTCTTCGCCTGTGCACAGAGCTTTTGGTGGGCTGGCGGCTGGGTACCCTTTCTCCTTTGGCTTCGCGGCATTCTACTATGAGTAGATAACTTCGTAGTGTGTCTCAGGGTTCCCGACTCATCGGAAGAACGTGGGGTTTTGATGATGTCATGACACCGGACATCATCGGCAGAGACATCAGCTCAGCTTCTCCCTGCTCACGCCGTCAGCTGCATGGACTCTCCATAAAAATTACAAGGACCATCCTCTAACAACTCCAACTTTGCTCTTTTCTTCATTGACAGGGACATGTTTCATTAGCCACACTGCAAGTCACCAGGAAATGCCTCATGATTCGACATACCAGGTGAAAAACTTCCATTTACTCCTTCATCACTTACAACTACATTCCTGTTGCTACAAGTGAAAGCACAAACTCATAGACTGACTTGCTTAAGTATTCATATATTATGAATTCTGTTTTCGTGTAATATCCCTTAGTTTCAATTTATATGGTTATACACATTATTTTGTTCTTTCAGACCAGTAGAAAATGTTAAGTCTGTTCAAGAAGTCATTAACACAGATGCCTACTGATGTAAAGGCAATTAAGTTTGTACCTGACTGAAAATATAACGATTAACTGAACATTGTAAGCCTTGTTAGGCATGTCACCTTTATGAATTTTATATCTAATAATGCAATAGCTATGTTAAAATTTATATTCAGACTTATTAAAATAATGATGTGTCAGAGTCAGAAAAATTTAAAGGTAATTTAAATTGCAGTTATTATCGGCTGCCTTAAGCATATGTATGCTGCCAATTTTGATCACAACAGATCTATGAGAATTTCTTTTAAAATGGAGTTTTAGAATTATAATAATGTCTGGCAGTCTCTTGCAAGTTTTTTTTTCTTTAGACAAAGTATAATGTCCTGTATGAACAGGTGTTGAAATTTGATAACTTTTATCCTACTTACTTTATACTATGAAATCTGATTTAAATCGAAAGGCAACATTACAGTTTTACTGTTCTAATTATTATGTATTCTTTTATACTATTGATCATTTAAACAAAGGGTGTCAGTAATGGCTCTGGATTAACACTGCCTATAATTTAATATCAGTTATTGAAACTTATGTAAATGCTGTAAGAGTGAAAGACACTTAATAAACAATGACTTGTTGATGTTAAAAGAGAGTTTAATTCCAGATCCTGTCAGTCTGGGTCCAGCACACTTTTGCTTCCATCTAGGTTATTTGCCTAGTCTTAAATTACATGTACCGACTCTACACAAAGAGTTTGTACAACGCACAAAACAAAATTTAGCAAACACTGCTTTCTTATTTGTAGCATCTGGAGAAAGCTAATGCATGGATACTAGTGCAGTGGTGATTACAGTGTGTAACGGTACAATTCTGGCCCTACAGTGTTTTGGGGGATAACCAATGTAAATTTTATTTTATTCAAAGTCATACATAAATACTAGTAAAGTTTTATTAAGGTTTTGCAACTACGTAATATCGAGTGGCCAGGAATTGCGTCAAGGTCAGTGGTATACGTGCGGAAACAACAGCACAATTTCGCCAGACGAATGTGTCAACAGGCCGCACCTATGAAAACGTCACCTAAAGAATGCCAAACGTAATTGCTGCGCCTTTAAAAACTAAGACGTCATACTCAAACACAAAGAGATTGGTGACGTAGCCCCTCTCCACCTCGGAATTGAAGCGGTTCAACTCGTTCTCAGTCACGCAACATCATTTGAGCCGGCCGGCCATATATAAAAATTCCGGAATGAAATCGCGGACGTCCGCCTGTATAACATGTAAAATGTGACGTATATAAATGGAAATTAATCTAAAGTGAAATAACAGTTTGGCAAGTAAATACAAATAACATCTGGTAAAAAACAATATCAGTAGTGCGAGTGGAGCAATGGGACATCTTCAGGACTGATTTTCAAGCAAGCTAAGTGACAAATGGGGGGTATAAGAAAGATTTAATAAGGGTCAAAAACAAAATTTTCAGTATTTTATTTAATTCAATAAAATAAGCTCAATTTAGGAATTTAATAAAATTGTACCGCATGAATGAGAGTGTGAGTGCGTGAATATAAAAGATTTAAATTTAAGAAGTGCTGGGTTGTGAAATAGTTAATAATGATATAATTAAAATATGATTGAATATGTTTATTTTGGAGGCAATGTAAAATGTTAAGGGGAAAGAAATTTTAACTTGAATAGTTGAACTACGCGTCATGGCGAATGGTAGTGTGCTTGTTTTGCATAGTAGAGTCAAATTTATTTGTGTGTTGCTTAATAATAAAAGGTAATGTCATTGGTAAATATTACAATTGAGAGTAAGTTATTTCAGGTAACAAATTCCGCTACTTCTGGTTCGCTTAAACGAACTTGGCCCAAAAGGGTAAGCACATTTGTTTCTTGTGTTGGTAACAAGATGGTGCCCGAACGAAATGTTTACTATTAGAAGTAAATAGTATTCAACACAATTAATAAAAGCACATAAAAGTAATTAAAGTTACAGTGGCTTCCGGAACAGGGGCTCGACATAAAATTTGATTTTATGTGGAGTAAGCCTACTGGAAAGAGCGGAACAGTTACTTGAGGTAATATACAATTTGGAGATACGTAAAAATAGACGTAAAGATAAGGTTATGTTGTGACTACATGTGGTAGGGTAAATAGTTTAAATAGAATATTTTTTTATATATAATAAGGTTGTGTAATATTACATAGCAAAATTTTGGAAAAAAAAGAAATATATATATAAAATTTCGAGATGGCAGAGAAAAATGTAGATGTCAGCGTAACTGACAAAACATTTACGAGTGAGATGGGAGTTTGTTCAACACCAATGAGTCAAATCGGCGAGTCTAGTGCCACCGAATCTGTTGAGTTAGATACAATACAAGTAACACCCATCTCAACTCGTCATGAAAACAAAAAAGACGATAATAGTGACATAATAAATATGATGAAATTCCTTATGAAAGAGCAAAATAATAACTTAAATGCCAAATTTGACGAAGTGAACAGGCGTTTTGACGTTAGTGATACTAAAACGAATGATAAATTTGAGATGCAAAATAATGAGATAAAGTTGATGAGAGGGGAGATAAAACAGCAACATTTTAATTTTAATAAACAAATGAATGAAATTCATGAACGTTGTGAGAATATGCAAGAACAAATCATAGAATCAGTCAGTGAGAAGTTTGATACACAAAATGCAAGAGTAGATGACATAATTAATAACTTTAAACCAAAAAAGTAGATGATAATTGTGAGATTAAAATGGGGGTAGAAGGTAGTAAAGAGACCAATCAATTAATGAAAATAAAGACAGTCAGTTAACAGTTAACATATAAAGACGATAAGGTAAGTGTGTTGAGAATTACGATGATATAATTAAAAATAGTGGTGATGAAGTTTTAGAGGAGATAGAATGTAATAATGGAATGTTAGTGTGTGTTGAGTCAGAGAGAAAGTGGAGAGAGTATAGAGGTAGAGGGGTTGCAGGGGGTAATTTTTTCCCGTGGTGTTGTTGGGGTTGAAGAAGGGTCTTCATGAGTATATTTGGTAGACGAAAGATCTACAAATAATTGTCCTTTGAGTTTTAGTGGTGTTCCTGGTAGGACCAGGAGGTGTTTTTATGATTTAGTGCCCCCTGCATATATTGAGAGAGAGTGTGACTTGGGGTTATAATGAGGGATATTTTAAGAGAGAGAGGTATGGTGATAGGAAGATAGAGTTGTTTGAGGTTGGGAGGAGTTATACAGAATTAAGAGAGAGAGTGAATAGAGAGAGAGTTGATAATTATAGTGAGTACTTACCTTATGTTGAAACGGATGTAGCAGCAGTAGTTGATGATAATGTAACTTACCTGACTTTAACAGAAAATACTGAAGGAGAAATTACTACACCCAATGTCGACAGGAATTGCAAAATAATAGTATGCAATAATAGTTGTAGTCACTATACTGATAAAATGGAAAAAGGCAACGATGATGATTGTTATAATTATAATAATAAAAATGTGTCTTAATTGTAAATGAATGGTGTAGCCGTAAGATCAGGTTATTATTCGATGATGGAGGGTAGATATTGTGTTGTTAATGAACATTTAATTATTTTAGTTTATGGTGATGACCTTGCTAACTTATGAAATGAGGTGTGGTAAACAGAAAAAATAATGACAAAAATTGTAAATAAAGTTATAGTGAAATTAATTGTATTTGTGTTGTGAAATTTATTTTATGTAAACAATGTGTGCATGTAGTAGAAATTGATGTAATAATATTTTAGCAGACTAAATAAGTAATGAGAGTCTGTAATAAATGAATTGCAATTGTTTTGGAAGACGGTAATTGAAGTAATGTTGTGTTTAAATAACTGATTGAATTAAAATAAATTGTAGACGAATTAATTGATTTAAATGCGGTAAGAGATAGAGTTTGGGTAATGATGATTATTTTAATAAAGCATTAGGTCAATCAAGGTTAACAATAATGGGTGTTAGATGAAATAAGATTTTGGGAGTAAAAGTAATACAGAAACAGGGTAGTAGTAGGGACACAGTAGTGGGAGTGCATATATGTAGAAAGAGAGGGTAATGTAATTAGAAAATAAATAGATGATGGTGATATTTTGTAGTGAGGGTGAGGTGGTAAGGAGTGATCCACGTGCGTCATTGGGGCTGGTAATTGTGAAGGGTCGAAGAGTGTTTGCCGAGATTATGGGAAGGGCAAAAGGATATGAATGGAATTGCCAGGTTCGGAAACACACATCCTAGTTACAAAGAGGGTATTAGATATTTTATTATGAGGGGAAGGATTTAAGTGGAATTAGTGTTGAAGAGGGTTATTACTGAGAGATTGGTGTCACCCTATGTAAATCTGTTAGTGGTTGTTAGAAGGAAGAAGGTGATGTAACATGAAGGTTAATAATAAATTTGAATTTGTGGAGAAGCTAATTGTAGTAAATGATAAATAACTAGAGGTTGATCATAAAAGCTAATTATGATTTTGTATTAAAGTATTAGGATCATGAAAGATGGTTAATCATTTTCAAATAGATAGATTGTTCGAAAGTAGTGAACTTGTGTTTGTTCTATATAAGAACTATATAGATAAATTGTTTTGTTGATTCTCTTAAACTTAATTAATTGTTTTAAATATTATTGCATTAGGGTAAAGATTTATATTTCTTCTGTTGAAAGTGGAAAAGAGTTAAATATTAACGATTGGAATCGAAATTTTAATCAATATTTTGGAGTGAAATAAGAGAAATATACAGCTATAATAAATCTTGTATTCATCTATGTATTAGAGATATTAGGAGTTAAAAAAAAAAAAAAACCCCCCAGTGATTCTTAACACAAACCAGCACATACCTAAGGGGAAACAGATCGGTTAGGGATATGGTAGTATACAAGGCCACTATTTAATTGGTAATTTGATGTTTCAGTGTTTGGTGATGCTGTGGCGGCGGTCCTGAGCTGGCCAGCGCGTCAGAGCAGCATCGTCAAGTGCCTGACTGGCCTTGCGGTGTTGGGATCTCAAGAGAGAAGTCCAGTAAGTTCATGCAGGTGCTGTCACCATCACTGGACCAAGGGGTAAGTTAATTATATTCTTTTTATATAAACAGTAAGGGGGTTGTGGCGACATATCCTAGCTGATCCCTTTAGGAAGTATGAATGAGACAATGAGAGTTTTTATGCTTCGTCATAAAACCTCTCATTGAGGGGGTTTTGTAACGGTACAATTCTGGCCCTACAGTGTTTTGGGGGATAACCAATGTAAATTTTATTTTATTCAAAGTCATACATACATACTAGTAAAGTTTTATTAAGTTTTGCAACTACGTAATATCGAGTGGCCAGGAACTGCGTCAAGGTCAGTGGTATACGTGCGGAAACAACAGCACAATTTCGCCAGACGAATGTGTCAACAGGCCGCACCTATGAAAACGTCACCTAAAGAATGCCAAACGTAATTGCTGCGCCTTTAAAAACTAAGACGTCATACTCAAACACAAAGAGATTGGTGACGTAGCCCCTCTCCACCTCGGAATTGAAGCGGTTCAACTCGTTCTCAGTCACGTAACATCATTTGAGCCGGCCGGCCATATATAAAAATTCCGGAATGAAATCGCGGATGTCCGCCTGTATAACATGTAAAATGTGAAGTATATAAATGGAAATTAATCTAAAGTGAAATAACAGTTTGGCAAGTAAATACAAATAACATCTGGTAAAAAACAATATCAGTAGTGCGAGTGGAGCAATGGGACGTCTTCAGGACTGATTTTCCAGCTAAGTGACAAATGGGGGGTATAAGAAAGATTTAATAAGGGTCAAAAACAAAATTTTCAGTATTTTATTTAATTCAATAAAATGAGCTCAATTTGGGAATTTAATAAAATTGTACCGCATGAATGAGAGTGTGAGTGCGTGAATATAAAAGATTTAAATTTAAGAAGTGCTGGGTTGTGAAATAGTTAATAATGATATAATTAAAATATGATTGAATATGTTTATTTTGGAGGCAATGTAAAATGTTAAGGGGAAAGAAATTTTAACTTGAATAGTTGAACTACGCGTCATGGCGAATGGTAGTGTGCTTGTTTTGCATAGTAGAGTCAAATTTATTTGTGTGTTGCTTAATAATAAATGGTAATGTCATTGGTAAATATTACAATTGAGAGTAAGTTATTTCAGGTAACAAATTCCGCTACTTCTGGTTCGCTTAAACGAACTTGGCCCAAAAGGGTAAGCACATTTGAGTTTCTTGTGTTGGTAACAAGATGGTGCCCGAACGAAATGTTTACTATTAGAAGTAAATAGTATCCAACACAATTAATAAAAGCACATAAAAGTAATTAAAGTTACAAGTGCTTTAACAGTCATATTTGGAAACAGTACTTACTTTCTGAACAATCTCATAATAATGATTTTTAAATAAATACACAAATATACACAATTTAAAATTTATGTCACAAAATTAAAATGTATTTGTGTGTGTGTGTGTGTGTGTGTGTGTGTGTGTTTTTAGAGACAAATATAACAGATTACAATTCATTACTAAAAGAATGCATGATTACTTTTCAGATATGTATACAACATTGTCAGTATGCAGAAAACCCTAAGTCACTAGTGTGCACACTTCATAAAGTGCAAATCTGGTAATGCCATTTACTTGTGGTTATGAATACTAAGCAAGCATTTGTGTGTTAGTTCAAAAAACATACAGTGGGTGACTTACATAAATAATTAAATTTTCCAAATATAAGTATTTAGTGGTAGTTTACTTTGTTTACATTATAATTTAGTATTTTAATATTATTATGCAGTATTTATTGTTAAACATTCAGTGTTATTGCACTCAATAAAAATGATGGAACCTGGAGCTTAAAGAAGTATCTTGAGTAACTGAAAAATTAGCTATAATTTCAGGCATTAAGTAAACTACGAGGCGTGTCCGGAAAGTAAAGATACATTGCATCTAGGCCGTGAGGGAGTTTCTTTTTGGTGGTGGTGGTAACACTGTCGTTATTCACGATATTAATTGATGACTCGTTGGGCACTTGGTGAAACATATTAATACAAAGGTTTTGTAAAATATATAAAAACACTTGGTAAGTTTCACAAATTTTTGAATTAACTCTGACAGCTGTTTCGACTAACTTAAGCCATTGTCAAAGAGCGAGTGAATGAAATTACTGAAACACAGGATGTTAGAGTAGTGTAGGTGGTAAACATCTGTTTAGGGTGTATCTGGAACATCTGTGTTGTGATGGCGAGGGGTGGGGAGTGTGTGCATGAGACAAGGGAAGGTCTGGTGTCTTTTAAAAACTAAATACGATCATGAATGCAAAATATAAAATTAACTGAACTAAATATAAACTGAATGCAAAATTTAAAATAATGATGAACATTCAAAATAATATAAAATAAACTAAACTAAATAACAGATTTTAATAAAGGGGATACACAAAATTCAGTCTGTTCATTGGTTAAATTTTTGTTATTTTTTATTGCTTTTTTAATTTCTAAAATTTCTAACAAATCCATTTTTCTACCTTTTTGTATGTTGTGGAGTAGTGTTATGTTTTTTGTGTCTATAAAGTGATTGTGTTGTAAGCAATGATCTGCAAAACCTGTATTAGATGTATTGGTTAAAATCGCCTTCTTATGTTCAGAAATGCGATGTTTCAGAGCACGGGCACATTGTCCGATATAAATAGCATCGCATTCTGCACAGTGTATTTCATAAACTCCATTTTTCTCCAGTGTATTAGATTTTTCTTTATTATTGACTAGTAGTGAAAAAAGATTACGTTTGTTTACTGATACCATGTTAAGACCATGGTTTTTTAACCTATTATTAATCTTATCTGTTATACACGGAATGTAATTTGTTAAGTGAAATTTTTTGTTACCCTGATCTGGCTCTATGGAATAAAATTCTTTTAAAGTAATTTTCTTGTTTTTTAAAAATTAAAGAATTAATTATTCTTTCATCATAACCGTTATTTTGTGCTATGGCTTTTATAATATCTACCTCTTTATTGAAATTTTCTTTGGATAAAGGAACTATAAGGAGACGATTAACCATTGCATGAAAACTGCTTAATTTTATGTGCCATGATGTTAGTGATTGTTTATGTATAACGGTATCTGTAAAAGTAGGTTTTCTATATATCTGAAAACTAAGATTATTTTGTGATCTAGTAATGGTAAGATCCAAAAAATTTAAACTTTTCATATTTTCTGTTTCAAGTGTAAATTGCACGCTACTATAAAAGGAATTAATATAATCTAAGAACATATGGAGCTGTCTATCTGTTCCCGTCCAGATACAAAATATATCATCAACATACCTTGCCCAATGAAAAACATATTTTATGTTGGGGTTATCAGATGTAAAAATGTTTTCTTCCATTCTTTCCATTGTAAAACATTTTTACATCTGATAACCCCAACATAAAATATGTTTTTCATTGGGCAAGGTATGTTGATGATATATTTTGTATCTGGACGGGAACAGATAGACAGCTCCATATGTTCTTAGATTATATTAATTCCTTTTATAGTAGCGTGCAATTTACACTTGAAACAGAAAATATGAAAAGTTTAAATTTTTTGGATCTTACCATTACTAGATCACAAAATAATCTTAGTTTTCAGATATATAGAAAACCTACTTTTACAGATACCGTTATACATAAACAATCACTAACATCATGGCACATAAAATTAAGCAGTTTTCATGCAATGGTTAATCGTCTCCTTATAGTTCCTTTATCCAAAGAAAATTTCAATAAAGAGGTAGATATTATAAAAGCCATAGCACAAAATAACGGTTATGATGAAAGAATAATTAATTCTTTAATTTTTAAAAAACAGAAGAAAATTACTTTAAAAGAATTTTATTCCATAGAGCCAGATCAGGGTAACAAAAAATTTCACTTAACAAATTACATTCCGTGTATAACAGATAAGATTAATAATAGGTTAAAAAACCATGGTCTTAACATGGTATCAGTAAACAAACGTAATCTTTTTTCACTACTAGTCAATAATAAAGAAAAATCTAATACACTGGAGAAAAATGGAGTTTATGAAATACACTGTGCAGAATGCGATGCTATTTATATCGGACAATGTGCCCGTGCTCTGAAACATCGCATTTCTGAACATAAGAAGGCGATTTTAACCAATACATCTAATACAGGTTTTGCAGATCATTGCTTACAACACAATCACTTTATAGACACAAAAAACATAACACTACTCCACAACATACAAAAAGGTAGAAAAATGGATTTGTTAGAAATTTTAGAAATTAAAAAAGCAATAAAAAATAACAAAAATTTAACCAATGAACAGACTGAATTTTGTGTATCCCCTTTATTAAAATCTGTTATTTAGTTTAGTTTATTTTATATTATTTTGAATGTTCATCATTATTTTAAATTTTGCATTCAGTTTATATTTAGTTCAGTTAATTTTATATTTTGCATTCATGATCGTATTTAGTTTTTAAAAGACACCAGACCTTCCCTTGTCTCATGCACACACTCCCCACCCCTCGCCATCACAACACAGATGTTCCAGATACGCCCTAAACAGATGTTTACCACCTACACTACTCTAACATCCTGTGTTCAGTAATTTCATTCACTCGCTCTTTGACAATGGCTTAAGACTGTCGTTATTGTTATTCGATGCCGATGCATCATAGCCATTAAGAGAATAGACTTTGCTCTTTGTAGTTTGTGTTACACATATTAAAAATGACAGCGTCGATCCAAAACCCCGCTAAATGTGAAGTTCGTTCTGTGATACGTTTTCTAAACGCAGAAGGTGAATGCCCGGCGGAAATTCATAGACGAATTACAGCTGTTTATGGTGACGTTATGAATCGACAAAATGTCTCGAAGTGGTGCCATAATTTTTCGGAAGGAAGGACTGCTGTTCACAACGAACAAAAGAGCGGTAGGCCAAATTTGATCTCTTACGACCTTCTTCACAAAATTGAAGAAAACATTCGTAAAGATCGTCGTTTGACGATAAGAGAATTGTGTGAATTCATTCCTGAAGTGTCTAAGACGTTGATTCATGAAATTGTGATGAAAAAATTAGGCTACAAAAAATTGTGTGCGCGTTGGGTGCCCAAAATGTTAACGGACGATCACAAGAAAAATCGGATGGGTTCCGCGCTCACGTTATGCAGACAAAGGAGATGAGTTCCTGGACTGTATTGTGACTGGGGATGAAACCTCGGTTTATCACCATACTCCTGAATCAAAGCGACAATCATTGCAATGGCGCCACACACATTCCCCCAAAACCAAAAAATTCAAAACATTGATTTCAGCCAAAAAAATTATGGCTTCAGTTTTTTGGGACAGGAGAGGCGTTCTCCTGGTTGACTTCATGCCCCAAGGCAAAACAGTTACTGCAGATGCATATTGTGAGACACTGAGACGTCTTTGACGGGCTATTCAAAACAAAAGGAGAGGAATGCTGACACGTGGCATCTGCCTGCTCCACGACAATGCTCGGCCCCATACTGCACGCGTGACCTCTGCGCTGCTCTGCAGTTGGAAATGGGATGTTTTGGATCACCCGCCGCATAGCCCGGACCTCGCGCCCAGTGATTTTCACTTGTTCCTTCACCTGAAACAATATCTGGCCGGAAAAAAGTTCGATGACGATGACGATGACGAGGTAAAAGAAGAGGTCATGACATGGTTCAAAGGGTTGGGGGCCGACTTGTATGACACAGGGATACAAAAGCTGGTTCCCAGACTTAATAGGTGCTTGGATAATGGCGGTAATTATGTAGAGAAATAAAGATATATGTATTTACGTAATTGTCAGTTAATGATTTGTAAATAAATATTTTTAGACCAATTACGACCTTTGTATCTTTACTTTCCGGACACGCCTCGTATAATGTATATAAATATATAGGAGCATGGTTTTATCTCTAAGAAGTTCATGAGCTATTTTACTTTTGTATACCATGAAAGAAGAGGGCTTGAAAGAAGTACACAACTATATTTGATAATTTTTGTAACTGTATTGTAAGAACGGTGAACATATTTCATATCGAATATCATACTGCAGAAAACAAGGAAGATTAATTGGATATCTGAACAGGATGCTAGATGGCAAGTTGCCTAAGGAAGTTTGACAATACAAGCCTATTGGACAAAGAAGTATAGGAAGACTAGGAAGGGTTGACGAAGTGGATGTATTCATTTAGGACCAGAACAGATGATTCACCTATACCCTGTTGGAAGAAGAAGTAGATTGTAAGAAGGGCAATAAATGAAATTTACTCATTCATGTAACCAAAGATCAAAGCCCCATACTAACAGGATTCAGTATTTTGAAAGAGTACATAAATTATAATGGTTGCAAGAGGAGTCTATGGTATGTATTGAAAGAACCGATATGAGAAATATAAGACTACATTACACTACATAAGTACATATACACTAGAAAGGTACCAATTGTTTATTTGCACAAAACAAACTCTTACAGCTCCACAACAGTAGCCAAAAATATGGTCTAATATAGAAAATGGTGATTCAAAAGTGCCTATCGCAAGGACAATGTGTGACAGTGCTGCATGCAGGCGGCAAGGATGGATAAATAACACATTAATCATTTTTAAATTAAGGTCAAAAGTAGGTGATTTTCATTAGGTTGAGTCTAAGAATTCAATATATGATTGTAAATCTAATTCTGAATATTAAAAACAACAAAACAACAACATGACATTAAATTTGCCCTGTATCAGAGTACACACAAGACAGTAACTCTGTCTTGGAAGGAAAAGGATATGCAAGCTGTTGCACTGTATCGCTGAAGACAAGCTAAATCCTGAACTTGTATTGAATAGCCTAGCTATAAAACATGTAAAAAGCATCTAATTTATAATTCTAGTTATAATATGTAGTCCTATTTTTTAAACCAATAGAACTAATATAAGCCATTGTGAAATGTTATTTAAAAAAAAAACATTAGATTAAAGCTGCAGGCTTAAAAATACTGGCCAATGAAAACTGCAGAAAATAATGTTACATTGTGAAACAAGGTGATGCCAAATGTTTGAACTGTGAAACAATGATTGATATTATGAATGAATAGTTTATTTTTTAACACTGAAGATGTTGACAACAGTGATAAATACAATTAAAAAAGAAAGAAATTACCAATTCTTCACTCCCTTGTATTATACAAAATTGATTTCTTCACACAAACGTTATTTCTTTTATAAACTTTTTCATGTTTAACGTTCAATACCGATAAACATTTTGATTTCTAAAGTTGTGATGTTTTACTCAATAAAACCCATACAAATGTTCATTTTATGGTATCTGATAGACCTGTCATCCATTTTGTTCCTTTGTGTTATGTTCACATCATACAATTCTACTTTACTTAGGGATTACACTAACAAAAGTTTTTATCAGCTGCTTGTCACACTAGCTTACAAGAAGACTTTTGTTGCAATATGATAACAAAAATATAAACATGCTTGCTATATTCATGGACCTGAAAATATTATGACTACCTGGCCTGATGATGCTGTTGAGGTTTCAGGACCATCTATCCGTGGTTTCTTTCGTGGACCAATGGCTTGTAGGGCTGTGAGGTTTGCTTCTCTCTGTCTCAGTTCTTCCATTTCTGCTCTTTGCATCTATAAATACACAAACAGTACATCAAATAACTTTCTACAACGTGTTTTTATGATTACATAATATGTCCAATGTACTCAAAAACTTATCTGATAAGCATATTCAAATTATGAAACTGCAGACTTTTGCAAAACCTTACATACAGTTTGACAGCTTCAGTGAATTAACACTTACCTCTTTGGCTTTAGCTTTAAGTTTAGCTTGTTCTGGATCTTCTGATTTAGATCTACTTTTGGCTGCTCGTAATAACAGTTCCCGTTCTTGCTCTTCATGCCGCTTTCTCTCCACTCTATCTAGCTCTTCTAAAAACTTTAACTGGCCTCTTACATCTTGACTTATTTCATACCGTGGATCAGCCTATTAATATAGTAATAAACATGTAAATTTTCAGACAGGATCAATATAAATTTAAAACTCAGTAATTTTATATACAAAGGTGTGAATTAAATGTGATTATATATAAGTGTTATTAATGCAAAGTCTTAGTAATGCACAAATAAGAGTTAAATGAAAAAGAGTCTCCTTTTAAGTTGATTGCAACTACTGTATACTGAACAAAAAAGAAGAGCTATTATTAATTTTTAGCTATACACAAAAATATTGCACATGTTCAACTACAACCTAAAACTAAAAACAAAAATGCATTTGTGAGCAACAAAAAGTGCTACAGTAACAATTTTTTTTAAATATCTGTACACTATTCAACAAGAACATTTTTCTCATGTGTAATACTAAGCATTACAAAAGTGTAACCATCAAATCACTTTTCACTGTGGGCAAATGACACACCTATAAAATTACACACATAACATATTTTGCTATATCTTTAGATTTATCTTTTCATCTTATTATTATTACCCACACATATTACTACATATTTTATCAATCTGCTGACATTATTTTCACGCATTAAACTCTGATCAGAACGAGGACAGCTAAACTGGGTTGCCAGACTGTACAGCAGTTGTATGCGAACGGACTTACATTTTCTCAGTAGCAGTTTTTCTATGTAAGACATCTACTCAAAACAACAGAATTCCTGTATCTTCTATTTTTTCTAATCTGCCCGGCTTTTTTCAACTGTGCATTGTAAAAATCATATACTGGTGCCCGTATCCTGTAGCTTTGTGTATAAAAATTTAGAGAACTCTCTCTTAACCAGTCATTGATGTCTGGTTAAGGAGATTCAAGTTGTAGGAAAGCAAGTCACCCAGAAAATGCTTCCACCAAACATTGACAGTTTCGCATGATTAGGTCCCACTGGGCAACGATGTTCTTTCTTCCTTCCCTATTTCTCAACATTTTTTAAATTTTGATTATTGGTTTTGCCTCTTTAACATTATTTCTCAAAATACAGGGTGGGCCAAAAGTCACTACCCATTGTAAAGTTTATTGAAAATGAGTAGGAAAGGTTAATAAAAAACAGTACAAATTGAATTAACACTTTATTGAAGCTACATGATTATTTATTAAATTGTTTCTCAAATTGTTTTCCATCTTTGTCGATACATTTCTGCAGACGATCTGGGACGCTTAGGCATATGTGTTTGCACAATCGTGTATTTGCATCGATTTCTTCAAAAGCATTTTGAATAGCTTCTTTTAAGTCCTCAATTGTTTGTGGTTTTGTAGCATAGACTTTATCTTTAACGTAGCCCCAAAAGAAAAAATCCATTGGTGTAAGGTCTGGAGATCTAGGTGGCATTTCTATTGACCCTCGCCTTCCAATAACTTTACCATGAAAAGACTCATCAACGTAGTTTCACACAGCTACTGCATAATGTGGTGGAGCACCATCATGTTGAAAGTACAGTAAGTTGAAATTGTCGTAATTCATTTGTAGCCCAGGAATGACATAGGTAGCTAACATTTCCAGGTATTTCTCTCCAGTGACTGTGTCATAAAAAACCAAGGCCCAATAACTCCATGACATGAGATTCCACTCCAAACAGTAACACCAGGTTGATTCAGCTGCTTCTCAAAGACAATTCTATGGTTCTCTGTATACCAATTGGTACAGTTGTGTCTGTTGACATGGTCTGTTAATTTGAAAGTGGCCTCATCACTCCAAATTATCTTAGAAAACAACTCTTCATCATGTACCCTCATTTCATTTAATATAATCTCACAAAATTGAATCCTACGATCAGGGTCAACTTCCAATAGGCCATGTACAAGACGAGGTATTACGACAATACAAGCACATGCTGTAATGTGCATTTATTAAATAAAATAAATATTTAAATTAATTTTAGTAATATGTAATAGACAAACAGGTGTGACGTTGAAAGCTGAATTAGACGCAGGAATGAACATGCATGATCATGCGATTATTGCTGAGAGAGTGTACAGTAGTAAATAGCGTGTGTGCGTGGAGCCTGTTCAAGCCTGAAAGTTTGAAATCTCACCCCAAATAGACACTAAATTATAGTCTTATTTAATTATAAGCAAACCGTAAATGTTAGAAAGATTGCAAAGACTTCTAAATATGCATAAAAATCAGACACATGTGCAGTGCAAAAACTGTGTGATTATGTCGTTCAGTGCGAATTTAAGAGCATAGTAATTACACTAATTATGCGATCACTACAGTAATTATGTATAATATGTGTAATTAAATCAGACAATGTTAGATCACGCTGAAATCCGCATTAGACACTCCAATTGACAGAAATGTGCGAATATGTGAAATTGGGCGATAGTGGGGGAATTGACGCCACGGACAGTTTCTGACATGCAGAATCCTGAGCCGACAGGTGTGGTTTTTTATTGTTGAATATAAATACAGGCCCAGGAGAGCCAAATTTTTCTCTCAATCAGTCTTCACAAGCAGCGGGACGCTATATCCGTTAGCGACGCGATTTTTTTTAAAAATAAACTGTAAAGTCGGATGGACAATACGTTCATCCGAGTATCAAACAGTAACTCTTAGTTTGATTATTTTAAATACAATTATCGAACATACACCACCAGTCTACAACCACAAATGTTCAGCACTCTAGACAACTGGCGAGGTCACATCAAGCAGAGGAACGATATGCAGAGCAATCAAGGTGTCTGCTAGGACAACAGCAGCTGATGCAGAGCGACATATCATTCTACAGCAACCAGAGAGGACCAGAAGGAACGAGTAACTGAAGGACGACAAGTGGAACCGGAGAACGTGCAGGGAAATCCATTAGAAGAGGACCTACCGATCACCGGAGGACAGGGGTACAATCTACAGAATTGAGGTAACAAATAACCAATCTATAATTAGTAAATGAAAGAATAAAGACATTGAAAAGACATTTTAAAATTTTTAAATAAAGAAAATTTATGTCAAATGTAGATAGAGATAATAGAATATAATTTAAATTTAGTAAGAATTTTCTTTGATGATGAACAATTAATGTAATAAATTTAAATTTAAATTTTCATTTGAAGCATGTACAGTAATCAGTGAGTAATATTACATGCAATGTATAAAGTAACGTAGTTGGAAGTATAGAAGAAGACTAACAATTCTATTAGTCAATTTAAAATTTTAAAAGCATTAAGATGTATGCAATGCATAGAGTAATGTAATAAGAAAAAATGTATAAAGCAAAGAAAACAAGACTGCAAATAAAGCACACAGTCAGACTGAGCGGTCGAGAAATTTTAGAGTAACAAATAAATGTTTAACATAAATTTTTGTGAATATAGTACATAAGATTTATTTTATGATGAATGTACTGCAACAAAGAAACGTTTAAACAAATGATAATGAATATTTTATGGCGAAGTAAATGCTATTTTAAAAACACTTATAATTTCTTTTGAATAAATTAATGAAAATATGTTACAATTTAAAAATGACTACTCTTATTATGATTACACCCAAACTCCAATTATACATACACGTTATCAGTAATGTTGTATGAGCTATACCACTACACAATTTAGATTACATTTAAATAATCAATTCGTGTTGTTGTATAATTTTGTCTCCCAAAAGCGTGGGGCTATACAATTTAAAATACATTTAAATTGGCAATTTGTAGTGTTATAGTATGCAATACTTGAATTTAGCCTTATGTAAAATTCTTTGAACAGAACTTCTTGAAACTTTCTGTTCACAAGACAGCCTACGAGTAGACTTTTTAGGACTGTGGATAACCGCTTGTAAAACGTTCTGCTTAGTTTCATCACTTAATGATGGCCTACCTAACCTGGGGCAGTCCACTGTAGATCCAGTAGCCTCAAAACGTTTTCGTAAATTGTAGACTGCCTTCTGTGTTGGCTGAACAGTGTTGAAATGTTTATTCCACTTACTTTTTATTAAATTATAGTCACCTTTGTACCAGGTTTTTAAAGCAAAAACCCTTTCTGCACTTGTAAACATTTTCACAATCGTGAATCAACAATGTCAAATGAACATCAGTTGTTTGATTGAATAAAATTGCACTCTTGTGTTTACATAAGAAACTATCAGACACAAACCAAAGGCGCGTAATTTAAAATCGATGGGAAGATCACAACCAAAGTTATCTTAATGTTTACAATGGGTAGTGACTTTTGGCCCATCCCGGATATGGATTTAACCTTGTGTTCTTTAATTAACTGTTGCATACTCCAGTTATGTTTTTCAATCAATACAGAGCATGCCAAGTTTTTATATCTGATCACTGACTCCTTCATAGTTGACAACACTTCTATTTCAGATACAATATGCAATAAACACTAACTGACTTTGTATCTTAATTCTAATAGCTATAGCATTTTCCTAATATTCTGTAAGTATGTAAATATAGATTCAGATTATCATCAAGACTAATTTATTATTGCTCTAATTTCTTATGATGACAAGTTTAACAAGTTACCGATTTTAATGCATTATACATGCCCATGCCCATGCCCACGCACGCACATGCACACACACACAAAGAGATATTACCTTATTAAAGTCTATCCTATGTTCGGCTATCACAGCTAGCTTCTCAACTAAGTTTTTTAATCTTTCCTGTGTTGCATGTGATATAAGAGCTGCTACATCAGATCCAGGCTCTTCTAAACCATGCCGTGTTGCTAGACAACATATACAACGTTAAACATCCTGTAAGGACAAAAATTACTTAATTCCTACACTAACACACGAATGTGTTAGTTACAGTTAAGTACTAATTTTACAGATCAATACACTTAAAACATAAATATGAAATTCAAACATTTCTCTTACATGGTTCATTTTCAATAATTAGACAAAAATCATCATACAAATATTTTGAGATACCATTAATTGTGTGTGTGTGTGTGTGCGCGCACGTGCACACGCGCACGCACGTATACTACAAATGACACAAAGTCTTCTGAAGAAAGTAAACGGATATATGGTATGGAATTAAAATCAAATCACATCTGAAATCAGGGCTGATTCATAATGGGCAAGAACCTATTGCGATACAAGCATACAGTATAAAAATATATGGTTTTACAAATATCTACATCTGCTTGGAAAGTGCATCTCAATCTTTTTAAATGTGTCTCCATTGAATAATACATGAGAAACCCGTTAGTAGCTTTCAACAGTTAGTTAATCATTTAAAATATGAGTACAGTACTTTCCACAAAAATGTATGTTAAATTTTAATATTTCATGTGAAATAAACCAATTATTTTATATTTTGCTATAGCTTTCTTAATGGTGGAACGGGATGAATTAAGAATATTGAATCAGCCATTCACATAACTAAATTATGTTTCCATTACGCTATCAAGATATTGGCATGAATAGTATTTGTGATTAATGCACATGCATTACAAAATTCCATTACACAGTGAATAAGATTAGGATCTGGACAGTTACAAGTTGCCAACGTATGAGTTTACTGTTGCTACTAATCCCCGACAGCCACGAAACTTGGAAAAATGGCATTTTTTGTTTCTACAAATATTACAGGCCTACATTAAGTGCAGACACTGAAAATTAAAAAAAAAAAAACTGTTAAACTGAATTTTACACATACAAACAAGCAAAAATCACATTATTTGTATTTATACATACACTTCAAACCTAAGTTAAGCACCACAAACCACTAAACAGAAGTTATAAAAAGTACAGTAGTATTAAATAGACATGAAGCAACGCGCATGTTGTAGTGGGGAGAAGTCAGGACCGGTGGAACCTACGAGGAGGTAAATGTCTACTAACACAGTTGAAAATATCGGCCTACTCTCTCAATTGTGAATGAGACGCATGTGTGAGATGAGTAATCTATTTTGAGACGGATTAACTTTTTATACCTATTGTGCCGAAGTTACGCATATAATTAAAGATGAAAGAAAAGTAAAATTTACGTTTTTCCGTGTAAAAGTACTAAAATTTTAAAACTGATATTGCTTATAATGACAGCTGAAATAAAGCAGTTATACTTCCTTGTCGATTCACAATAATTTACTTTTTATTAGTTTTATAACTTTATTTACTTAATTTTGTATTGTCTATGCATTCTTATAATGCTTTCAATTGTTTATTTTTAATTTGTAACGTTTTATAAATGGGTTTATTGTTTTCTAAATTTCATTAGCTACATTTTTAACTATATTACCAAATGTACCCAACTAAGTTTTATAGCCCTACCACACACACACACACACACACACACACATACACACACACACACACACACGCGCGCACGCACATATAAATATATATGTAACTTACTTTTTACTAACTTGCCTAACTTTTTACTAACCAATTATTCTTATAATTTTCAAATTGAATTGTTTTGTTATTCTTTTAATTGTTTTTAAGGTTTTTACAGTTTAGTAAGTTTTATATTTAATTCACTACTTTTTACTAAATACTAAAAATTTGGTTGTAGGTAAGTTTTGATTTCGATTACGACACGACCAGACAGTAAACGTGGACATTTTTTAAGACGAAACAAGCGTCAGACACAACAGAAAGAGACAATGTAATAAAGCTTTCACACAGTTATAAAATGTTTAACACTGCCTTTATTTTGTAAACAGTGACTTGGCGTGTTGTGTCTGTTGCAATGTTTCTCCAAAGTCGAGCCTAGACATCAACAACAGTTGCACATTTTGGAATGTGTACACGTTACGATTAACGAAAAAACATAGTAATATATGATCCACATTGCTCTGGCATCTTAATTTGTTTGAGTAAGTAACATCAACAACAGATGCGAAATACTGCGTGTGTGTTTTTTTAAACAAGCAGATGTAAACTATCCATAAATAACAGGAGAGACAATATTAATGCAACAATTAGACTAAAACTATTTAAGTAATATAGAGCTTATATTACCTGTTGGAGGTGGATTTAATTGTACATTGTGGTAGGGGGCATTGTCTATTACTACTACGCTGTTCTTATTCAAGTTCGGTATAAGCATTTCACTCACCCACTTTTCATAATTTTCGTAGTTCATGTCGTTGTGATAATCGCCTTTTTTGAAACCCGATTTAAACATTAAGAGAGCATTGGATACAAACCCAGTTTCACCACCAGCATGAACTACAACTACGCTGTCTTTATTTATTGGAGTTTTTAGGCCATTTTTATCACTGTCTGTCCACGTTTTTGTAACTGACGTTGAACTGTGAAAATAGGTTTCGTCCGTTTACACTATGGGCCGCCGTTCTCCTCTGTACTGCTGTATTTTTCTTATTAAATCTACTCTTAAGTTTATAATGTCATGTTTCTCTATTAAAGGTTTTCTATTGTTTTCAGCACGTTTCCACCGAAATCCCATTTGTCGAATAATTTGTCTAAGACTAGATACACTACCATTATAATTAATTCGTTCTCGTAAAATTCTTAAAATAACTTTTAATGTTGGTCTTTCCCCTTCCGTTGTGTGACAGTCGTGAATAATTCGTCAAATAGTACACTTGTCAAAATCGTCTATATCGGTTTTTACTTTTTTTCTTGGACGTTTTTTATGGGGAGTGCTGAAAGATTTTGTATCACCCGTATACGTGGATGCTTCTTTAATAATTCTAAAAACACTACTTAGCGACACACCACACACCTGAGCTACCCACTCCTGTAATTTTCTTTCTGATGTTTCTTTGCCTTCAGATTTCATAAACTTGTAAAATAAATTATTTTCCGACTCTGACTATGTATGACTTTCCTTTGCGCAGAAGTCGACGGTGAACCAGACTGATCCATTTCACTCGACAAACCGGAAAAAAAAGCAAACTACATAAATGAAACTAAACGCTACATTTTGATGAATACTGATGTTTTTTGAAAAGTACACACATAATAATCTCCACAGCCGTCTGGAAGGCAACTGAGTTTTGTTTCTCTGCTGACGCATGCGCATTACATAACCTGTGCTGTTAGCACGAAAACGGTTGATTCATGTCTAGCTAACTTTACTGTATTTTATGAAACGGACAAACATGCAAAACCTGCATTTTCCAGATTCCAATGAATACCACAGGCCTAAAATAGATAAAACCCATACATTTTTTTGCAAGAAATGTGCACAATCTTAAAAAAAAACTTGTCCAAACACATTTTTTGTAGTAATTTTTAGTTTAAACAATTTTTTTTTTAAATTACATCTTTTACATCTATCACAAATTGAGTAGAACTGTTTACTTTTTAGGAACAGTATAAGTCTGCTGAAGTTCAAAAGTGCTCAGCAAGTTTCATTGCAAAGTTCAACTTTGCAAGTTTCACTGGTGCCAGTGAGTAGGAAATGACAATAAATTCTGAAAAAATGATGTGCAAATTCTGTAACATATACTTTGATTAGAGAAGAAAAGATTCCCATATCAATCATACGCAGGACAGCTTCAATTACAAACACAGTGAAGGGAACTATGGTAGTCAATAATAAATGGTAGTCATCCACATTCATACAATTGTATTAATTTTATGTCAATTGTAGCACTAAAATAGATAACAGAACCTTTTTTTTTTTAAAAAAAAGAAACACTTTCCCGCAAATTTATTTACTGCTTTTCCGAGCACCTAGTTATAAAGTATATAAAATTATCATAAGGAAGATAGTGTTCAAACTCCCCTTATTCATTTCTTTTTTTTTATTAATCAGTTTTCATTTTTTTAAGGATTTCCTGACAACAATTTTGGTGTTTTGATTTGTTATTTACTAAAATAATGTACTTAATCTGTTGTACAGGTTGAATTTTTAAAAATACTAATATTCAATGATTGTCAAGACAGTTCAGCTATCAAAAGTAACTAATTAAATTCAAAGTACAAGAGTAAGTGGGTAAGAGAAAGTTTCACAAAACTGTTTTAGAAGTACGCCCTTAATGAACATTGTGTAACCAGTAATGAACTTTTTTGGTTCCTTAGCATAACCACAAAAGGCATGACTAATGGCTAAACACACACGCGCACGCAATGTACTCAAGCTCACTCATACGTAATTGCAGGAATCTTTGGCAACTATATTTCATACTGACACTGACGAACATTTATTGTAAATAAACATACAAAGTACCAAGGATTGTAGTCAAACAGTTTTCTTCATGTACCTGTTTAAATTATGCAGGGATTGTGTATTTTTTATAATAAAAAACTTGAACCTCATATAATACTAAAACTTTCTGGAAGATAGTTTTGACGATTTTTTCCCATTTTGTCCCATTCATCCAAAGTTGGTAAAAGTGTATAGGTACTATATTTTCATAATATTAGACAAAATATCACTTCACTTCAGATACAAAAGGAATAGTTCTTCCAATAAATGGATAAAGGCTGCTTGTGCTCACAAAAGAAAGTAAAGACTATTGAGTTGTCAAGTAAGATTATGACATCAGTTTTGTGGAATGATAAAGGAATTTTACTGACTGATTATCTTGAAAGACATAACATAATAATAGAATATTACGCTTGCGTCTTCCAAAAACTGGATGAAGACTTGATAAGCCTAGCAAAAACTGAGTTTCACAATTAAATCAAAAGTGTTCAAAGTGTCACAATTAAATTGTGCTTCAGGACGATGCAGCACACACATATCTGCATTAATGATATGCATTTTTCAGGGAAAATTTGATTATTTTTCCCCACTTCAAATTCATCTAAAGTTGATAAAACTTTATAGGTACACTGCTCTTTTCTTTTCATAATTAGAAAAAATGGACTGCGAATCTAAACATGGATGTACCTACTTAACATATTAATAGGTTAATATAGCTTCCTCAGACTTATCTGTTTTCAAGTCTCAAAAAATTCATAAGTAGAATGCATTTCCCATCTAATGAACAAGTAAAAGAAGCTGTACACAAGTATTTTTAACATCTTCCAGAAAACTACTTCAGGGATTAAGTTAATGGATTTGGAATATTACTGGAACAAATATGATGTTGAGCAAGGTTATGCTGAAAATTAATGTTCTTTGAAAGATAGATGTGGGCTTGGGTAAAGTCAATGTTACTAATGAGTAAAGATCTGTCCAAACTGCAAGCAGTTCTCCCTAAAGACTGACTCACTCGTTCAAAAAAAAAAAATGTATACTTCGCAGAACTGTACACCATTATACTCCATTACTACCAAATAATTTATTACAGACTAAATTTTAACTGCCATAACTGATAAAATGTCCAGTAATCCGAAAACATTAAGAATATCATATAATGTATATTATTACCTATACACCACTGCACAAAAGTACTCTAAATTTAATACAAGAACTAAAAATTACCATTCCAAATATTCTAATTGTTCAATATTAGTGGAACCAATGGCTTAGAACCAAGAGTTGAGTTTTCTGACTAAACACTGTTTTCACAAATGTGGTAACAGTATAAATAAGTAATTTTGGACTTAATTATTTACATAAATTAAAATATGTATAAAAAATTTGTATAACTGTTACCACACAAATTGTAGCCTGAATCAGATGAAGCATTACATTTTGAATATGATAAAAACTTATTTTTTACTAAACTTTTAATACAGTGCTTCCCAATAAGTCAACTAAAATGTTTTTAAAGTACCATAAGAGTAACAATTTTTAAAAAGAATTACTAAACCCAACCATTCAAAACAATGAACTAATCATTTTTGAGACAGTATCACAATATTGTTATGACATCACAGAACAATCTACGTGTTTGTCGAATGTGCCAGAAGAATCTCACTCAACTGTGTGTGGTGTACGTGCTTGTAGACGCATTTGCAAGAGTCTTCTCGATGCTGCCAGCCGTGCGGACTGTGTCAAGGCCACAGTTAATTACGTAGTTCATACGGACGCTAAGACGCAATTAGGAATCCTCTAGATTTTTGGTGGCTATAAATACAATTACTGAGGGATGCTCAAGTCAGTATAGCAGCGATATATTTTCAGTTCAGTTCAAGAGTTATTATTGGGCGACATTACTGTGTATGTTCAAGTGGTTATTAGTGAAGTGTTGAGTTTTATAATCGGGCGGTATAATTGTAATACAATTGTGTTTAATATTAGTGACATTTTATTGCGTGTGAACAATTTATATTTGATTTGTTGTAGTAGACTGTGTTGTTAATTACGAACTGTTTAACTGTAAAAATTAAAGCTGGTGATTAGTGACTTAATTGGCGTCTTGTACTTATTTTGTTTTCCACTGTACATACAACGATCGAGTAGACTGTCGTAACAGTGGTGTCAGAAGTGGGATAGAACGGTTAACAGTGGAAACAGTGGACACTTTTTACAAGACGAGTGTAATTCGTAATTAATAGGAAAAAAAATGGATGCCAGTCAGATTATGGAAAATTTACAGGCGCTGCTGTTACAGACGGAGAAACGACAGGATGAGAATCGCAGGCAGGAGGCGGAAGAAGCAGAAAGACGACAAAAAGAAGAACGAAGACAAGAAAGGGAAGAAACAGAGGAACGACGTAAGCAGGAAGCAGAGGAACATAAACGTGAAGCAGGTGACATCAAAGCGTTAATTCATTAGCAAAAGCACATGCAAGAACATACTACCGCAAAATTGGGTCTCCTACGTGGTGACGTAGCTGAGCTTAATAATCAGATTACCAGAATATCTGACGTAGATGAATCCATGTCAACTAAAATAGCTGAAGTAGAAAAATCCATCTTGACTGTGGAAGAAGCTATGTCAACAAAAATATCTGCAGTAGAAAACTCAATGGCAAACATAAAAGAGCAAATTAAAAATTAAGTTGAACAGTTCATGAAAATACAACCAAAAAAAATTTCTGAATAGACCGTACCAATGATAAAGACAGAGAAAGACACAGAAAATAAGTCAATAGAGAAAGTAACTTTGCCTGCAGTAGGGACAGTTCATGTCAAAGCTCCAACCTTTGACGGAAGCAGTCACTGGGCAACGTACTTCCGCCAATTTGAAGCTGCTGCATGCGCAAATAATTGGACAGAGAAAGACAAGGCTGTTCACTCGTTCTTGCATTAAATGGACCTGCGGCAGAATTACTACAGAAAGTGCCACCTGACAGCCAAAACACCTATGCCGAATTGATAAAAGCTCTGGAATTACGGTATGGTGATAAACATTTGCGAGAGGCGTACTACGCTCAGTTGAGAACAAGACGACAACGTTCCGGGGAGAGTCTTCAAGAGTTTGAAGCAAGTATCGACACATTTGATTAGATTGGCCTATCATGAAGCACCAGAAGACTTCCGAATAAGGTTTGCGGTGCAGACATTTATTGATGGCATCGGAGATTGTGAACTTCAGTAAGTGTTACGAATGGCAAGACGCCGAAATAGCTCAGAAGCTCTTGTTCACGCCCTAGAGTTTGAAGCTGCCAAGTCAGCGTCCTGCTATATTAATGGGTTTGTGCCATCACGTTGCAGTCAGAAGATCCCTGTATCACATTGCCGTTACGATGGGTGCAGAAAAAAAATGTTGTCGGACAAACAATTCAAAAGTTCAAGAGAGTCACAACGATTTGAAAAAGACAGAAGACCAAAATGTTACAACTGTGGAAAACGTGGTCATCTACAGGTAGACTGTTGGGAGAAGAAGATACCGAGAGAAGAGAGTGATCGCAACAATTGGAGAAGTAAAGCCCCAGAACAGCACACAGTTTCCACGCTACATAAGACCAGTGGAAACTTGATTGTTAATGGATTTGCGGAAGGTAAACCAACATCATTTACAGTTGACACGGGCGCAACAGTGTCCATTGTGCGCCCTGACTTAGCAACCGCCAGCCTCTAATTAGCTCTTGTACAATACAGACCATGACTGGAAGCCCCGTCAAGGTACTAGGAAAGGTAGATGTACGTGTACACCTGGGTCTTCTCGAGTTTAACCACCAAATGCTCGTTGCAGACATTGTTGATGAAGTGATTCTTGGCACGGACATTATGAATGCCTATGGATTCATTGTGGACTTAAGAGAGAATGTCCTGAAGGTTGGCCAAGAGAAGATAAAGCTTTGCATGGCTAAAATGACAGGGTCTACCAACCATTCGATTAAGCGAGTGGCATTAGTCGAAGAAAAAGTCAACAGGTCTGGGCAAGAGGAACCCTCCCTATTGAAAGCGGAAATGGAGGAAGAAGTAGCAGAGGAAATACAAATAAGTGTAACGACAAAAGAAGTGATGGAAAGCCAACTATGGGTGTCGAGACAAAACTCTTGCTTATTCCTGAGCTGATAGAAGCGCCCGAGGGCAAAGTGGCTGAAGATGAGGTTACGCAAGAGGTTGTTGACGAGAACCAAACAAACTTGGATCAGCCAGTGGTGTTTAGGTCATCAGTACATGACCCAACGGGAGTGATTCCAGCAAAACTAGTGGTTGAGCAGAAGACTTGCATTCCTGGGAACATGATGTTCGGATCACACGAGACTCAATTCGAAGAACCGGAGAATTATCTTTCGCAAGGACATCCACCTAGATCGCCTGGTCAAGTATTACTTCAGAGACGGTTTGCCAGTTCGGGAGGAACAGGCTTAAGGAGGGGGCAGTGTTACGGCATCACAGAACAATCTACGTGTTTGTCGAATGTGCCAGAAGAATCTCGGTCTACTGTGTGTGGCATACGTGCTTGTAGATGCATTTGCGAGTCTTCTCGATGCCACCAGCCGTGCGGACTGTGTCAAGGCCGCAGTTAATTACGTAGTTCATATGGACGCTAAGACACAATTAGGAATCGTCTTAGATTTTTGGTGGCTATAAATACAATTACTGAGGGATGCTCAAAGGGATGCTCAAGTCAGTATAGCAGCGATATATTTTCAGTTCGGTTCAAGAGTTATTATTGGGCGACATTACTGTGTATGTTCAAGTGGTTATTAGTGAAGTGTTGCGTTTTATAATCGGGCGGTATAATTGTAATACTCTTCTTCTTCTTCTTCTTCTTCTTCTTCTCCGGCTCTACAGCCCTTGGTGGGCCTTGGCCTTCTCAACAATCCGCCTCCAGTCATCTCTATCTGCTACTCTCTCTCTCTCTCCATCCTCGAACTCCCAACTTCATCAGATCCTTCAACACCTCATCCAACCATCTCATCCTTGGCCGTCCCCTTCGTCTTCCGCAATATAGTCTTCCCTGCATCATTCTCTTACTCATTCTATCCTCTTCCATTCTCTCCACATGCCCCAACCATCTTGTCCTCTGTGACTTGATAAATTTTACAAGGTCCCTCTCGTGTATCAGTTGTTGCAATTCTGCATTACTTCGTATTCTCCAATTCTCGCCTTCCGTCACTGGTCCATATATTTTTTGTAGGATATTGCGTTCAAAAATTCTTAAACTTTTTTCATCCTCCACTGTCATCGTCCACACCTCTGAGCCATAGGCAACAATACGTCTTATGAGTGAATGATATATTTTTAGCTTGGTTTCTCTCCTTATATTTTTATTTCTAAAGATATTTATATTTGTAAAATACGCTCTATTTGCATACCTTATCCTCTCTTCAATGCATTTTTTATGTCATTATCATTCGATATTGTAGTGCCCAAATATTCAAAGCCTGACACCCCTCCAAAGCGCTTCCCATTTATTTCCAGGTCACGAGGTTTTCTTCTATCCGCAGACTTCGACATTATCATATACTTTGTCTTGCTCTCATTCACAGTTAGCCCAATTTTTGTTGCTTCTACTTCCATCACTTCATATACCTCCCTAACTTTGTTTGCATTTCTTGTAACAATTGCAATATCATCCGCATAGCCAAATATTTGGCTAGATTTTGTAAATATTGTCCCTTTTTTATCGACCATCTTTATAACACTGTGTAACGCCAAATTAAACAGTACCGCAGAAAGACCATCACCCTGTTTTACTCCATTACTGAAACTGAAGCTTTTAGTCATCCTATTCATCACTTTAACCTTTGCCCTCATATCCTTCACTGTCATTTCAACTAATCTTATTAGTTTGTTAACTATGCCGAATTCCCTCATTACTCTATATAATTCTTGCCTATTCACGTTGTCGAACGCCTGCTTGAAATCAACAAATAAGAAATGCAGCTCCGTGTCATGTTCATAAAACCTTTCCATCATCTGCCTGATAGCAAACAATTGGTCCACTGTACTTCTCTTTCGTCTAAATCCACACTGATAGTCTCCAATAATCTCTTCAGCACATCTCTGTAATCTCTCATTCAGTACACCCGAAAATCTCTTGTAGCCAACGTTGAGTAATGTTATTCCTCTATAATTTTCACACCTCATTTTATCTCCTTTTTTGTAGATAGGGCATATTATTCCTGTTTTCCATTTCTCTGGCATGCTTTCAGTTTCCCATATTTCTGTTATTAGTTTATGTATTTCCATTATTACAGAGTGTCCTCCATATTTGAATAGCTCAGCAACAATATTGTCTTCCCCCGGAGCACCATCATTTTTCTTTTTACATACCACATCCTCCACTTCCTCTACTGTTGGTACTTCAATGTCCTCCTCTCTGCCTGGGTTTTCCCTTGTTACCACTCTCTTTTCTCGTCTCATGTCATCATTCAACATCTCCTCAAAATATTCATGCCATCTTTGTATTACCATCTGCTCCTCTGTTATCATATTTCCTTCTTTGTTCTTGCAGGCAAATATTTTTGGTTGAAAATTTTTCTTCATCTTATCAATGGCACGATAGAACTTCTTGGCTTCATTTTTCTGGTTTAACTTTTCTATTTCTTGAAATTGCGTTTGAATCCAGTCCCTCTTCTTTTTCTTACATACTCTGTGTGCCCTCGTTCATAGTTCAACATACCTTTCAAAATTACTTCGCGTCTCCCTTTGGAGCATTTATTCCTCGCAGTGTTCTTTTCTTCTATTGCTAATCTGCAGTCATCATCGAACCATTCATTCCTCTGATCTTTCTTCACTCCAATGGATTTCTCTGCTGTCTCCATTATCACTCTCTCCACTCGTGCCCATCTTTCATCAATTCCCCCCTATACCTCATCTTCTCTCAGTTTGTTTTCTAATTCCAGCTGGTAGTCCTGCACCACCTCCAAATTCTTCAACTTATCTGTGTTCCATCATATTCTTTTTCTCACTTCATCCCTTCTTACCACGGCCAGTTTTTCAACTAATTTTTCAACTACTTAACCTAAAGACACTTACCATATAGTGATCTGAGTCACAGTTTGGCCCTCTACAGCTTCGTACATCAGTTATTGAAGAGGAGTATCGATTAGTCACCAATATATGATCAATTTGATTCACCACTCCCTGGACACCAGATTTCCACGTTTCATTTGCTTTGTGAGGAAAGCAGGTACTTTTGATTATAACATTATTTCTGGCCGCAAATTGACACAATAAAATTCCATTGTCATTACTTTCCTCATGCAATGAATACCTTCCCAACACTCCCTTCTTCCTACCTTCGCATTGAAATTTCCCAGGACAATCAGCATATCATACCTCTGAACTCTGTCACACGTTCTTTCCAACTCGTCATAAAATTGCTCTTTTATTATTCCATCTTTCTCCTCCGTTGCTGCATGTACATTAACTATCGTTATATTTCTAAATTTTCCTCTCATTCGCACTCTGCATATTCTTTCATTCACTGCTTCAAACTCGATTAAACTTTGTCTCATTCTTTTTCATATTACAAATCCTGTACCATATTGCCCAGTCCTTCTCTGCGGACCACTATAAAACAAGGAGTATTCAGCTTTATCTATCCGTCCTTGTCCTTGCCATCTTATTTCCTGTATTCCAACAATATCATATCGATACTTCAAAACCTGATCCGCCACTTCTTAATAATTGTAATACAATTGTGTTAATAATTGTAATACAATTGTGTTTAATATTAGTGACATTTTATTGCGTGTGAACAATTTATATTTGATTTGTTGTAGTAGACTGTGTTGTTAATTACGAACTGTTTAACTGTAAAAATTAAAGCTGGTGATTAGTGACTTAATTGCCGTCTTGTACTTATTTTGTTTTCCACTGTGCCTACGACGATCGAGTAGACCGTCATAACAATATACTGATAAGTCAAACTATTTATAAAACAAATCTGTTACTATTTTTAATAACAATGCTGGTAAGAGCTCTGAACAAATTGTGTAAAAATCTTCAAAAATGTATAATTGAACAGAAGTTTCTACCAAACTTAACAAAAATTTATAATCACTGAATTTCAAAATGTGCTGCAACTTTCATCTAATCAGGTTTTATTAATATTCATATAAAAAATTAACAAATCAACAATAAAACATTATGATAAAAATCATTTTGTAATAACAATATAAATTTTGAAAATAGAAAAAATGGAAATAAATTCTGGAACAATTAAAGAGGGATGGTTTACAAAGCTAGTTGGTTCCCTTACTTGATGTATGTCTCGATGTAAACTGACATTACCAATTTGACTGATCTTCTGCATTAAGGGTGCTGTATGAAGGTAGATGTCATCTTTACATGACCGGATCTGTGTCCCAACAAACTCTGTTGAACCTAATATCCTCTGTGTTTCCTCGGCAAGATTTACACCACCCATCGCAGCAACATCATTGATGTCATCATCACCCCTGCAAAAAAAAGGAGGAAAACTTATGATTCCTATAATACGTGTATAAAATTTCAATATTATATAAAATGTCAGAAGATTTTTCTTCATACAAAAATATAAAAATCAATACACCTACATTGAGTTATAGATTTCTCCTTTTGTGTTGATGGCATGTACAGAACAATTTTCAGATGCTCATACAAATAATTGATTAAACAAACTTCATTAACTTGTAACTTGAATTTTCCTATTGAGCACATGTCTGTACTGCTAACAATGAATGCTTAAATTCCATAAGAGAAACATATGTTATATATTTATAGTGAACTATGAGTTAACAAGGACACCTTCACAAAATTATGCTAAACAACAGAATAATTATGCAGGAACTACCCACAAGTATTATTTTTTCATTCAACTATTTTTCCTGAAACCATAACGGTTAGAACTACATAGTGTGATCACTTATGCAGTTTTCTGACCCATTCACTACACATTACTGTGTGCGTTATGAGAATACAACAAATGCTATGTCATTTAATGTAATGCTGTGAATTACTTACTATTTAATTTCATGTTTTATTGGAATTCCATTACGAAATTTAAATTATCTTTGAAGATGATGCAAGATTCTCACATTGTTTACTAAATCGGACCAGGAATAAAGATAATAAAGACATTAAAACTGATTTAAATGTGATAAAAATTATTGTGAATATTTTCATAATACTATGTACTGTATTAGCTCAGGCTCAGGCTTAACTTTAGAAGTTGCTTGTCCGACACTTTGGACAGCTTTTGTGATGATTTTGCACTCTTAGATGACATCATTTCTTGTCTGATTTGTCTCGTGACAAAGAAAAACCAGCACTTCATATAATCAAAAATTAATTTAGGAATGATGTCCATCACATGGCATTCAGAACACGCCACTTGTGTAAGTTCTACTTAGATGTTTGTGATTGTCTCTAGACATTCAAAAAACATATCTCCCCGTAAGTTGGTGGCAGTAAGTTTTCCACTAATCACTTTTTTCAACTTGCAATAATATAGAAAAACACCTTCTGATGGGTCAGTTAAAAGCACAGTTTGTGTGGAAGTTCCAAAGTCCCTCATAAATGTAAATTTTGCTGCTGTGTTTGAGTTACTTGCTTATCCATTAAGAAGGACGAACCATTTTTCACATTTTGTCACTTCCGAACTAAGTAGCCTACCATGTGATAAACTAAACATTCTTTTGCAATATTCAGGTTAAGCTCACTAGGAATAGTTTCCTGATTTGGTATGGCAACTGTTCCTCAGATGAAATCAGTTTATCCGTAATAGTAATATTATTCTCTATCTCATTCCTTAACTGATTATTCTGTTCCTCAGTGATTTTTGTAAGTGACCACATCTGATTAACAAATGATGTTAGTGTTGCTTCTGATCTATATTCTTGACTCATGGCTGGTGCTGACAAGGCCAATTTTGCGGGGACATAAACTGACTAAAGTAGATGTAAGTGTAAAAAATCTATTGTTGAAGGATGATTGTCACAGCTTAATGTCTGAGAATGCCAAAATGATGTTCCAAGGGATCTTGATTGAATTTATAAGTAAGAATATATCTGAAACCACTCTTGCACACATAATCAGATAATGCTATTGTGCTCTGAATTGTGACTCTAATGTTCTTAAGCAAATTGTTCTGTTGTTCATTTAGCGTAACTGGAAATTTTTTCAAGTTATGAAGTCCTGCGCATCCTAAACGCAAAGCATTGTGGGGCTGGAGGAATTCAAAATATCGGCAAGTAAATTTAATAACCTAGTAAAATCTTCTGGGATTCACTGTCTCCAAAGCAGTCTGAATGTATCTCTCGATAGAATTTATGCTGCCCGCTACTGATCAACAAAACGGTTGAAATAATAATTTGACATTCATGCACTAGAAAGTGGAAGGCTGTATATGGGCTGAAGCACGCTTGTTACATATTCTTATTCCTGCAAATTCTGAAGAGGTGTCAATTTCAAAAACCCGTCTGTAAAATTTAAAATTATCAATTTATTGTTATAATATACCTGGCCCTTGTTGTGAAAATAATTTTGTATGCATTTTTGTATGAGTGCAGCATCAGAAAAGGCCCATATTTTTCTAGTGTTGTCAACTGGATTAACTATGCAGGGAATAACTTTCCAGTGTTTTCCTGAGATACCCAAATTTGTCCACAGTTTCTTGTTTGACTGACTGAAATCATGTGTAAATCCAACGCCTATCATGACATGTTCTTCACGCTGTATTATTACTTGGAGTAGTATGTAACATAATACATTTCCTGGACCAGCATTGTGGATCGCAAAAACAGCTTCAAGTTCAACCCAATTAAACAAATGTAGAACATGCATAAAAACTAACGCACAGTTAGCCAATTGAATTTTGTTAGTCTCAAGAGTTCAGTCTTCTAGGTCAATAAAACCAACTGTATTTCTTCTCATAGCTTCACCTCATCAAATGTAAGTATCCTATTACAGTTATTCTCATCCTTATCAAAGAAATAATTTGAATGGCACCAACTGCATGTTTGTTTATTCCATAGCGACATTTCATCCTATTACAGATTTTCTTAATTGAGATTCTGTGGAAAGAGGCCATAAATTATGCTGTAAGCATTGTCTATATCCCTTTGGGGATTTAATTTTTAAAAGCAAACTATCTAAGAGAAATTCCGCTGTAAGTTATACCTGTTTTGCATGCTTCTTTTCAGATTTTTTCAGCATGGTCTCCACTATGAGTTTTTGTTTCTTACCCAAACATTCTAGCCATCTATATTTAATAACACCATTTCTCAAAACTTCAATTTCTTGTTTGGGCATATTAATTCTAGCCTTGACCACTTTTAATTTATTCTGAGTCCTCACTAAATTCCTGTTTTTGACCGTAGATTTTTTTTTAATGACAATTTCTTGAGTATCTGAACCCTTTTTTATATCTTTTTTGCAGAGATTATTTTGTTGTTTTGTCACTAATGTCTCCTTGTTTTGATCAACCTCTTGGTCGTTACAAACTAAATCCCTTAGAGTTTTATCAAATTTCAGTGGCAAATTAGAAGATTGGCTCTTATCTCCAAGAGATTTCCGATCCTTAATATTATTACTAAGGTACTCTGGAAGATTAGAAAGTATATGTGGCACTGCTCCAAACTTCAATTTCTATTTTAATGTAGATAGTCGAGCAGTTTTATCATTAATGATAAAGGTATCTACTTTTACTACCGTAAGTGGTAGTATGGACAGTAACAAACGTAACACCTTCTAGTGAGCTCTTTGTCATTCCATTTTGTCACTTGGAGGGGAGATTAAAAGTATTCCTTTAGATTACTCACAACCAGTCCTACAACCCATCACAAAACAAGTCAGCATTATGCATACAACACTACCTCACAATGAAATTCTATGAAAATATTAATGTTTTTAAATCTCACTCAGTATATGTCTAACTATGTAATTAACACACCAAAAAATACTTGACGAAACAACAAATAGCAGACTATGAGCAAACAGCCACACAACAAGTCAGTATTTTGAGCAAATATAACACCAACTCAGAGCAATAGTGTTAAAAAGTGCAAATATTTTTAATGTATTAATACTCACTCCATATATATCCTAACTTCATGTAACCAACACCAACAAATATTGGCAGAAACAAAAACTTTGAAAACACTATAACATGCACTATACCAGTGCAGACTGCCTACGGTTTGGCCGGTAGCAAAGGTGGCACTGTTAATTTATTCATCCGCCACCTCGCCTGCCCAGCTGCTATTGTTAACTGTTAACAGGGGCACGTAACGTGAGTGATCACACTATCTAGTTCTGCCCGTTATGCTGAAACTAAACCATTTTTCTTACATCTCTCCCTCTCTCTCTCTCTCTCACACACACACACACACACACACACACACACACACACAAAAGCTTCTGTGATTAGGTGGAGGCATAACCTACTTCATACAACCACATGGTACTCACAACTATCAAACTAAATAGTGAACAGATACACAACTGTCATATACAGTATGCAAGTGTGACAATTTCATTCCTGGAATGGGCTGTAAAAAAACTATTTGCTTACCTATACAATAGTGGCTATTGTCACCTTAAAAGTAATCGCCTAGTGAAGCTATGGGTTTTACCAGACAACTGTGCCACTGTTGAAAACATTTCAGGGACTACTGTGTAGTCTTTTGCATAACACTGGACAGTATCTTCATCATAGCACATATGATGTCCACAAGTCATAAAATCTGTTCTTTCCAGCCAATTCATTAATTCTGCTAACAGCCAAAAGTTGCAGGATACTAAGTTAGGGGAATAAGGTATTTATTCAAGTTTCAGATTGAATTTCTGGACAAGAACTTGCAAACAATTAACACATCATGCACAGAACCATTGTTTTGGTGGAGAATCCACTTGTCAGATCGCAGTTCTTCAAGCTTCTGATAACCTTTTCACAATTTCCAAGTAATAATGTTGGTTACCACTGTTCCATATTCTATGAACTCACAGTGAACTATCCCCTTCCGATCAAAAAAACAAAACACCTGCATCGTATTGACCTAAGAACAAGATTGTGTTCTCTCTTCGAAAATGGTGATTTCTTCTGTTTTCTACTGCGTGCTCTGGCACTTTGTTTCCCAATCATACTAGGAACACCATATTTCATCATTGGTAATAACCATATCAAATATCTCTGCATCCTTCAAAAGACTGCATAAAATTTGAAGATAACATTCATTCTGATCTTCTGTCAAAATCATAATCGAGACGGGGGTTGGAAATGCACGGGATGCTCGGGAGAGAACTACGCCGTCAGAAATTTTGTTACAGGTGCAAGAAACCAAGGCCGGGATAGCGGAGCGGAACTACGTCGTCGCAGAACAATATACCACAGCGGGCAGGAGATGACCGCGGGGAAGCATCAAGGAGTTGGGGAAATAACAACCGGAACGAGAGGGGAAATATACAGGGCAGTACCACCGCCAGAACGGAAAACTGAGGCCGACAATGGAAGCCAGGACCACACCATTGTCCACAGATAACGACGGGTCCAGGTAACGGACGAATATCATAACAATGTAATACAAATGGATATGACGAAGGAGCTGTTGGAGGAAGACGACGCGGGAATTATGGAAACAAAAACCGGATTGACGGAGGTAATCGTCAACATAGAAGGTAAGAATTTTAAAACATTAATAGATACAGGAAGTGAAATATCAGTAATTCCAGAAAATGTAATGGGAGAATTACAAGAAATAAATAAAAGTATTCTATCATTACCAGTTGCGGGCGTAACAGTAGTGGGAGGTAACCGAAGTACGGAGTAAAAGGGTTACTAGACACGTACAATTGAATATATTCTTTAATTAGATAAAGAAAAAATTTTCAAATATGGTAATGATGAATCACCCTGATTTCTTGAAAACTTTCTATTTGCAGACTGACGCCAGTAACGTCGCCTTGGGAGCGGAATTATACCAGGAAGATAGCGACGGGGAACATCAGACGATAGCCTTCGCCAGCAGATCCCTTTTGGCGGCCGAACGGAATTACATGACTAAGGAGAAAGAATTGCTGAGTATCGTGTTCGCCATAGGAAAGTTCCGAACATACATCTTGGGCAACAGGACATTCATCAGAACCGACCACAAAGCGCTGTCGTTTCTGAACACGTGCAGATTAACCCATAGCCAGCTAACCAGGTGGGTATTAACATTACAGGAGTATAAATTTTCATGGGAGTATATTAAGGGGACAGACAATAAAGTACCAAACACTCTTTCAAGGGTAGATGTTATAGAAAATAAAACATGGAGGGATCTTAAGGAGATAGAGATTTTTCATTTAACAAGGGAAGATAGAATTTTTGGTGAGGAATTAAGGGAGATTAAGAACATACAAAGATCAGATAATAAATCGGGTAAAATAATTGCTAGTTTAGAGGCGGATGTAGATGGGTCTGAATATAATACACATTTTCAAATATATCAGGGAATTCTGTTCAAGAAAGTAGAGGGGGGTGAGCGTGACTGGAGGTTGGTTGTACCTGAAGAGTTGATAGATAAAATTATTTGGGATTGTCACGTAAGGTATGGGCATTTTGGGGCAAAAAAGTGTGCCAATATTTTAAAGGAGTCTTGTGTTTTTAAGAATTTTGGAGAGGTGAGTTAGAAGACTGTTACGGGTATGCGATTTGTGTCAGAAGTCAAAAGTAGTGAATTATAGGGTAGAAGGGGAGTTGAATTATGTTAAAGTGGAGAGGCCGTTTGATTTAGTGGCGGTAGATTTATATGGGCCATTGCCCAAGGGTAGAGGGGGAGTAGTGTATGTTTTTGTTGTGTTGGGACACCTTTTCTAAGTTTGTTAGGTTGTATAGTGTGAAGAGAGCGACGAGTCGGGTGCTGAGTGAAAAGATAACAAGAGACTACATGATAAACGTAGGTAAGCCGAAGATAATTTTATGCGATCATGGACCCCAATTCATCAGCGGTAGGTGGAGACAGACTCTAGGATGGGAAGGCATCATACCCAAACACATGGCAGTCTACCATCCACAGTCCAACCAGGCAGAACGTGTGATGAGAGAGATTGGTAGGATATTTCGGGCGTATTGTCACGCCAAGCATACTGATTGGCCATTATACGTGAAGAAAGTAGAAGAATGGTTAAATAGTACCACCCACGAATCAACTGGGTTTACGCCGTATGAGTTAATAAAGGGAACCAGGCCACCTAGAATATTGGAACAACTTTTTGAGTATCCACCGGAAGATCAGACCATCGACAGGAATGTGAAGATACAACTAGCAAATGAGAGTTTACTTACCAAAGGGGAAAGGAGAAAGCGGAGACATGATGAAAAAGGTAAGTGGACTAAATATGAGGTAGGACAATTAGTATTGGTAAGGAGACATGATTTGTCTAGCGCTCAAGATAAAGAAATAAAGAAGTTTTTCCTGTTATACAAGGGACCCTATGAAATAATAGAGGTAAAGATAAATAATGCTTACGTATTGCGAAACCAAGCAAGCAGGAAATAGTGGGTACACAGAACGCTACGAATTTGAAGTTATATTGGTCATAATAAGTAATTGAATTTTAATATATTTTGTTTGTTTTCAGAAAGGACTCTCCCCCATTTTCGGGCGGTCACGGACTTACCAACCCTGACTGTGGGTTTTGGCTGTTTGGAGGCGGATCATGGTTGGCGGTAACTTCCTTCGGGTGGTGAAAACGACGATGGTCCGGCTTCACAAAATTGGTACCAATTAGAAACTTAATTTTGTTTTAGAACGGGGAGGGGGACCCCTAAGGTTCGTGGGTGAAAATTATTGTAAGTAGTGCATAAGTTGGCACGGCCCCACGAACCAACGGTTGCCTGATTTTGAGCAACCTTCAAATATAAGCAGGTGGAATTTGCGATCCAGTATCCCATACTAAACAGAATGGTGGTATAATATAAAAGTTGTTGTTGGGAAGCGAATCGCAAATTACAAATTTTCAGTATATTTTAGCTAAAACATGGTTTATAGAGATGGGGTCGGAGATGGTCAGACCCCATACGTTAATGAGTATGAGCTGAAAGCATGTTTGGCAGCATTGAAGGAACTGTACAAAGAGGCTCTAAAAATAGCCTTTGTTAGTAGATGATGTAGTAAATGTAGTGTATGAATTATATTTTTGTATAGGTAGGTAGATTATAGTTTAGGAAACAAACATAAATATTGTAACGAGAAGATCTGTTCGTACCTGTAAAATGTACACCAGTTTGGTATGTGTAAATATAATTAGTGGTTCGCCTTGCACCGGGGTCGTTACTGTAATGTAGTGGCTAGCGATGTTCGTAGCGTTGCGGTAATCACCTGTATAATACGGCAGTAACCTTACCTGTTGTTTATAGGGGTGTGTTAATCCCGGGTGGCGCCAAGTCGTTTTATAAAACAACTAAAATTATTGTCTGACGAGTTATCAGCAGTGACGGCACGGGCATTCAAATAATTCCCGCTCGCACGGCCGTCTCAATTGTCGCTGCTGCTGCGTGAATGACAACTTGTTCGCTTCTCGTCAAAATTATTCTTAACTAAACACAAGTAATATATATAGCACTCCCTATGAAATGATAACGACGGTTACTCCCTGTAATAGTTATTTTTTAATAGGTGATAATTGAAAACATTCACATTGACAATAATACAGTAATAAATTTGCACCGACTGTTTACATTAGACTCTTGCGGAACAATGTTTTGAACTCTTGTGTACAGCTGATTTCTGGTCGTGTGGCTGTCCACCAATTGTCGTTCGTGTCTCGAAACATCTCATCGATAAGACTTCTCACTGTTGTCCATCTGGTATCTCTATTTCTCTCTATGAGCTCCTCATTAATTTTTCGTTTAATTTGCCTTGGGTCTTGAATTGACTGCTATAAATGGTCGTCTGCTTCTTAGTCTATCATTGTTGGTAACTTTAATTACTTTTATACTTTATTTTCACAGAAAAACGTTCTTCCCAACATTGGCATCTGTATTTTCTTAACGACGCTGCCTTCTCTCTATATTCCAATGGTAATTCCGTCTTCAACTGCCGTTTCCATGGTAACTGTATGATTTTTGATTGGTTGGGGTTGACTGGTTGATTTTGAGATGATGTATTGTTATCAAAATTCGAATTCTTCGTATATCTTCTGATTGCTGTTATTCCTCCATCTTCCTTCCTGGTTATTAAATATTGTCACTATAGTATTTATTTCCTTTCATAGATTATTTTGATACCCCACAAGTTTGGGTAATTTTAGATTTTATGTTTTTACAATTATGTTAATGCTTGTTAATTACATTTCTTTTTGTATAAAAATGCTTATTATAATATTTTGTTTGACAAATGATTTACAATTTATTCTTGGTGATTCCTTCACCTCAGATTTGCTAAATTCTTAGTCAATTTGTTATAATTTTTGGTTGTTTGGTTCTGACAGTTATGTCCTTTCCTAGGCCTGAGTAGCCATTATAGTATTTGACTTATTTCATTTAAATCACATTTTGGTTTCAGCCTAATGGGCTTTACTTTGTTATTATTATTGGTTGTGTTGTATTTTGAGTCTGTTGGTGTTTTGATTACATGTCAATATTGCTTTCTCTATCTTAACATTTAAAACATAACAATTTAGGCTTATGGACTGCAAGTTTCTTTCAGCCATATCCTATTCATAACATTAACATGAACGATTCTTTATAAGTTATTAGAGTTATTATTTTGAGTGAGAATATCATCACTTCCTTCCAACTTATTATTATTTGCTAATTTTTTGTTTACAATTCATATTATTTTTGTTGTGATAAACAACATCACTTTTATCAAATTTATAACAGTCCCTTATAACATGGATGTTTTTGATTTGTCTCTAATTTCTTAATTTTTAAACAATCTTTACATTTTCTCCATGTCAACACCTTCAATTTATTCTTTCCTGGGATCCTCCCTTTTAATTACTATCGGTTATAATTAAACTTAAATCTCTTAAACATCTTTTCTTAAATAATAATGTCATCATCACTTTCCAGTGTTCAGTACATCTTATTCTCTAATTCATACTTAATACTATTTTTCACCATATATTTATTCACTGTTATTTTTCCACTTTTAAACCTTTAGTGTTTTTTACAGATTTATTAAATGTCTATTTCCTTTATCATTCACTATTTCTTATAATAGTTATATTCTATATCTTACACTATTCCCATTTATACCTCACCTTTACTTTTAAATTATCTATAGTTAATTATAATTTAATTAGCGTACCTTCTTTATCACTTCACTTTGGGGTTTTTACACATACACTATTGCACTGTATCACTGTTTATACTATGTGTTTTTTAGTAGGTAATCCCTATACTTATTTCTCTTTCATCACAATATATCCTTAATACTAATAACAATTTTATATTCTTATAATACTATTTTTACATCTAAATTTCATTTGTGGTTTAGGTTGCTTTTTCATCACCTTAATCCTTAACATTTTTTAATAGGGCTTCTTCTCTAGATCATTTTGTCCATTAATGGGTAATAACCGTTACTTTTTCCTTTCTCAGGATAACCATTGGTTTGGTTCCAATATTCTTCTTGAGTGCTTTATTTCTCCTTCTCCTATGCTTTATTACTCGTTTGTGAATTATTGGTTTTCACTTCTACCTATCTCCCTCCTTCTTCATTTTCATTATTTGATTAATACTTTGGTTTTTCCATCCTTTTCTTTGGGTATTTTGGGGTCGTTTAATCCCATGAACTTGTTTCATTTTTGTTTGGGTTTTGAATTTTTTCCTTTCTTCCTTTGGTTTGGTTAATCACCTTCTTTTCTTCTTTGGTTGTATTTGTTGGGTCAATCACTTTCTTCTCTTATTCTCGTTGGTTATTTGTGTGGTTCCCTTCTTCATTTGTTTCCTGTTGTTGGGTCAATCACTTTCTTCTCTTCTTTGGTTGTATTTGTTTGTTTTCTGTATGGTTCCCTTCTTCATTTGTTTCCTTTTGTTGGGTCAATCACTTGGGTTAGGTCAAAGTCGTCGTTTGACGAGTCATATTCTTTATATTTCATTTAAATTAATCATTTTATTTGATATGAAGTATTTTTACATTTATAAATATAGTTTTTATCCCTGGTACTGGGTTGGCTTATTTGTGTTGTAACATAATGCCTCTCCTTCAAAATTGATCATTTTGATAAAACACTAGCATAGTTTTTTATGAAATTATCAGTTATATATAATCTTTTTCCTTTTCTCTCTTGTTTGTTTCTCCATTCTTTATATCTCTTCTTACTTAATTCATTCCATTTTATTCGGATCTGTTTTTATATATTTCCATTAGTGTGTTCTCCCTTATACACAATTTTTTCCCTAACTTTTTAGTACCTGGTTTTTCCCATGACTACTCATTTTTTCTGAGACCAGAGGAACATCATCTCTGCTCAGTTTATTTGGATTGCTGGACTTTTCAACAGTCAATCTTAAATACCTTTTTTGTCAACTTGTGACTTAAATTAATAATAATATACTTTGGGATTGTCCACCTTGTGGTTTGTTTTTAGATCACTTCGGCCTTTTACTCATTCTTCCTTCCGCTGTACCTTTGCTATATACTATCATTTGCTCATACAGTTGATTGTTTTTTATTTATTTATTCATATGTTAATTTCATCATATCTAACTTTTCATTATTTTGTTTTTCTATTCTTCTAGTGATCATTTTAATTATCTTAGACATTTGTATTCTTTTCTCAGTTATTTAGCAATATTCTGCTTTAGCCATAGCTTGTATATTTGATTTATACGTAATTTCTCTTTTTCTTTGTACCAGTTCAGATTTTTTTTTGTTTTTTCTTAGAATACATTAAACTCATTATTATTTCAGGTATTTATCTTATCAGTTTTTAGCTTGATTTTATTTTTGTTTACTTTAGTTTGTATTAAATATCATTTTTTGATAATTCTTTGTAAGTTAGTTCTCTTACTTCATAGGAATTTTTGTAGCGTATTCCTATTTTGGTACATTTTGTTTAATTATTTTATATACTTCATATATCAAATTTTTAATAGACTGTAAGTTGATTTCAGTTAGTAGGAATTTATGTAACTCATTCCTTTGTTTTTATATTTTTTATTTTAGGCCTCATAAGTCATCGAAATATTGTTGCAAGTTGTGCTCACATAATTTTTGAATTTTGGCATTTGTATTGCTACGACAGCATAGAACAATCTAGGCGTTCATCGAATGTGCCAGAAAGATCTCGACGTAAGCGTGTGGTGTACGTGCTACTAAACGCATGTTGCGAGAATTTTCTCGACTTCGCTCGGGCGCTCGGACTGTGTCAAGGCCGCAGCAATTACGTAGTTCGCGAGAGATAAGACGCAGTTTGGAAGCTTCTGGTGTGTGTAGCGTAACTATAAATACATCGCATCGCGGCCTTAGTTTTTCAGTTCAATGCGAGATTTTTGACTGTGCGGTTCGAGAGTATTAGTGCGATATATTTACAGAGCGGTTCGAGTTATTACGGTGTACGTTCAAGTAGTTATTAGTGAAGTGTTGCGTTTTGTATTCGGACGGTATAATTGTAATACAGTTGAGTTTTAATATTAGTGGACACTTTATTGCGTATGAACAATTTCATTTGATTTGTTGTAGACACTGTGTTGTTAATTACGAACTGTTTTACTATAACAATTAAAGGTGTGATTAGTGACTTAATTGGTGTCTTGTACTTATTTTGTGTCCACTGTACCTACGACGATCGAGTAGACCGTCGTAACAGTGGTGTCAGAACTGGGATAGAACGGTTAACAGTGGAAACAGTCGACGCTTTGTACAAGACGTGTGTGATTCGTAATTAATCAGTAAACATGGATCCCAGTCAGATGATGGGAGCTTTACAAACACTGCTGCGGCAGACACAGGAAGAAGCAGAAAGACGACAAAAAGAAGAACGAATACAAGAAAGAGAAGAAGCAGAGAAACGACAGGATGAGAAACGCAGACAGGAGGCGGAAGGAACAGAAAGACGACAGGATGAAAAACGCAAGCTGGAGGCAGATGACATCAAGGAGTTAATACAGCAGCAAAAGCAGACACAAGAACAAACCGCTGCAGAGTTGGGTGTCCTACGAGGTGAGCTTAATAAGCAAGTAACTAAAATATCGGAGGTACAAGAATCAATGACATTAAAAATAGCTGAAGTAGAAAAATCTGCCTTGACTGTGGAGGAATCGATGTCTACAAAAATATCTGTTATAGAAGAATCTGTGTCAAATAAAATATCTGCAGTAGAAAACTCAATGGCAAACATAAGAGAACAAATTAAAACTGAAGTTGAACAGTGCATGAAGATTCAACCAAAACAAATTTCTGAACAGACTGTACCAGTGATCAAGACAGAAAATAAGTTAACAGAGAAAGTCACTTTGCCTGCAGTAGGGACAGTTCATGTCAAAGCTCCAACCTTTGACGGAAGCACTCACTGGGCAACGTACCTCCGCCAATTTGAAGCTGCTGCATGCGCAAATAATTGGACAGAAAAAGACAAGGCTGTTTCACTTGTTCTTGCATTAAAAGGACCCGCGGCAGAACTACTACAGAAAGTGCCACCTGACAGCCAGAACACCTATGCCGAGTTGATAAAAGCTCTGGAATTACGGTATGGTGATAAACATTTGCGAGATGTGTACTGCACCCAGTTGAGAGCAAGGCGACAGCATTCCGGGGAAAGTCTTCAAGAGTTTGAAGCAAGTATCGACAGACTAATTAGACTGGCCTATCCTGAAGCGCCAGAAGATTTTCGAACGCGTTTTGCGATGCAGACATTTACTGCCGGTGTCCGAGATAACGAACTACAGCAAGTGTTACGAATGGCAAGACACCAGAACAGTGCGGACGCCCTGGTACATGCTTTGCAATTTGAGGCCGCCAAATCAGCGTCTGGTAGGACAAGTCATAAAGTGCGCGGGCTAAAAGATCGCGACGGCGCAGACGATGAGGAAGAAGAACAAGGAACAGAGACTCGACGGTCGGCGCCACAGAACAAAATAAGAAAGGATGGAAGACCGAAGTGTTATCGATGTGGGAAACCTGGACATCTACAACGAGATTGTCGGGTTAGAATTCAGCAGCAGGGAAACGAGCAATAGTCGGTGCAACGGGGCGTGTGCTGACTAACTGGAGGAACGAAGCCCCTAGAGAATACGCAATTTCTACGCTTCAGAAAAACACCGGGAGCTTGGTAGTTACCGGATTTGTTCAAGAAAGGCCAACCTCGATTACAGTTGACACAGGCGCAACAGTTTCTATTGTGCGCCCCGACGTGGTGAAAGATCTCAAGCCAATCTGGTGCTCTTGCAGCTTGCGAACAGCTACTGGACGGCCTGTAAAAGTGTATGGAAAAGTGGAGATACACCTACGCCTCGGTAGACTTGAGTTTAATCATCAAGTACTTGTTGCAGACATTGTGGATGAAGCAATTCTTGGTGTGGACGTTATGAACGCATACGGATTTATAGTCGACTTCAGAAACAATGTCTTGAGAATCGGAGGCGAAGAGGTAATGCTATCAACAATGACGACAGCAGAAAAATCGATGAACGTCATAAACCAAGTGGCCGTAACTGTTCCGCCAAACTCCGAAAAGATCATCACGGTTAGAACTGCGGTAGATACTAGGGGCAATCAGTGCTCTATATTCGAACCCCAGGTAGTCAGCACACCGGGCATACTAATTGCCAGAAGTTTAGTAAAATCTGACGAAACCGGAAATGTACCTATTAGAGTGGTGAATATTTTGGATCAAGCTATCACTTTACAAAGCAATACGCTCCTATGCAAATTGACTCCTGTGGCCTGGGTAGCCGGAATAACGCAACGAAGACCCAGTTCTTCGGATACTTCTAAATTACCACAGGAACTGCAAGAATTATTGAACAGATCTTCTAACGACCTCTCAAGTGGTGAGGTAAAAGAACTCGGACAGTTTTTACGCGAATTCAAAGATTGTTTTGCAGTTCGGGGACAGTCACTGGGAAGAACCTCTCTTGTGCAACATCGCATCAATACTGGGGACACAACACCGATACGCCAACCTCCTCGAAGGCCTCCATTATCTAAACAAGAGGAGATGTCTCGTTTAGTACAGGACATGTTGACAGAGGGAGTAATTGAACCTTCGTCAAGTGCTTGGTCTTCCCCTGTAGTGCTGGTAGCGAAGAAGGATGGTGGATTGCGTTTCTGCGTAGACTACCGGAGGTTAAATGATGTTACAAAGAAAGACTGCTATCCATTACCTCGCGTTGACGATACACTCGACACGTTGTCCGGAGCACAGTGGTTTTCCACATTGGACCTGAAGAGTGGATATTGGCAAGTGGGTCTCCATCAAGAAGACAAGGAAAAGACCGCTTTCTCGACCCCAAGTGGCTTATTCCAATTTAACGTCATGCCATTTGGACTCTGTAATGCACCGGCAACATTTGAGAGATTGATGGACCTGATACTCCGAGGCCTGACGTGGAAAACTTGCCTTGTTTACTTAGACGATGTCATAGTGATCGGGAAGACTTTCGAAGATCATTTGGAAAATCTTAAGGAAGTTCTAACTAGAATTCACGGTGCACAACTGAAGCTGAGCCCGAAGAAGTGTTCTCTATTCCAGAAGGAAGTACAGTATTTGGGCCATCTAGTTTCGGCAGCGGGCGTTAGCATGGATCCTAATAAAGTAGACACCGTAAGAGACTGGCCAGTTCCAAAGAATAAACACGAAGTTCGGAGTTTCCTGGGGTTATGCTCATATTACAGACGTTTTGTGAAAGGCTTCGCTACTATTGCTAAACCACTACATGAGCTAACGGAAAATAAACGAAACTTCCAATGGTCGAGAGAGTGTGAACAAGCATTTAGAACGTTGAAGATTGCATTATGTTCGCAGCCAATTCTCGCTTTTCCAGCTTCCGAAGGGAAGTACATCGTAGACACAGACGCAAGCAATACCGGTCTAGGAGCAGTTTTGTCTCAAGTGCAGAACGGTGAAGAACGAGTAATAGTGTATTACAGCAAGACGCTTTCTAAACCAGAGAGAAATTATTGTGTTACAAGAAGAGAGTTGTTGGCAATTGTCAGAGCTTTGGAGCACTTCCATAAATACCTCTATGGGAGAGAGTTTTCACTACGTACTGACCATGCTGCACTTGCATGGCTCTTGAGATTTAAAAATCCGGAAGGACAGTTGGCAAGGTGGCTCGAATGTCTGCAAGAGTACAACTTCAAGGTACAACATCGGCGGGGGCGCCTGCACGGTAATGCAGATGGCTTATCATGAAGACCGTGCCCGGAAGACTGCCGACATTGCCACAGAAAGGAAGAACAAAACTCAAGCGAACATGTTGAAGCCATCACTCTAGATTTCCTGGCTGACGGCTGGACAACACAAGACTGTAGACAAGAACAGATGACTGATGAAGACATTGGACCAATCTTGACAGCAAAAGAGGAAGGTCGCCGCCCGGATTGGCAAGATATCTGCCATGGTTCCGAAGTGCTGAAGGGCTACTGGGCACAATGGGAATCTCTCACCTTAGAAAACGGATTGCTGAAAAGGGCTTGGGAAAGTGCAGATGGACGAGACGTGGTCATGCAGTTGATAGTTCCCCGAAGTAAAGTGCAGTCTGTTTTGAAGGAGATGCATGATGGAACATCTGGAGGCCATCTTGGCGTTAACAAAACCCTTGACAAAATACGGAAGCGATTCTATTGGCTTCATCTTCGCCACGACGTAGAGGAATGGGTTCGGACGTGTGAAATATGTGCTGCAAGCAAGGGCCCACAAACCAGAAGCAGGGGAAAAGAGACAGTATAACGTTGGACAACCTTTCGAGAGAATTGCCATAGACATTGCTGGACCATTCCCAGTTACTGACGATGGAAACCGGTACATCATGGTTGTAGGTGACTACTTTACTAAGTGGGTGGAAGCCTACGCAATTCCAAATCAGGAGGTTACCACTGTGGCAAAGCAGTTAGTTCACAACTTCTGTTGCCGTTATGGAGCCCCTATGGAAATCCATACGGATCAAGGGAGAAATTTCGAATCAGGAGTGTTTAAAGAATTATGCCGTCTACTTGGAATTCGAAAGACCAGGACAACGCCTCTACATCCTCAGTCGGACGGGATGGTTGAGAGATTCAACAGGACACTTGAGCAGCATCTTTCGAAAGTTGTTGACGAGAACCAAACAGACTGGGACCAACGTATACCACTATTCCTTATGGCGTATAGATCATCAGTACATGACACAACCGGCATGACTCCAGCAAAATTGGTGTTTGGGCGGGAGATTCGTCTTCCTGGGGACTTGATGTTTGGATCACCTGAGACTCAGTCCCAAGAGCCAAAGAACTATTCCTCGCAATTAGAAAACCAACTGCGAGAAATGAATCGCTTGGTAAGAGGACGGCTCAAGATTGCCAGTGATAAAATGAAAACTCGGTATGACATTCGCAGCAATAGTGTGGGTTTCCAAGAAGGAGATCAGGTCTGGTTGTTCAATCCAAAGCGCCGTCGTGGTCGCTCACCTAAGCTTCAGTCTAACTGGGAAGGACCCTACACTGTAAAAAAAAGGATTAACGATGTTGTTTATCGGATTCAACAGGAAGGACAGCGGAAGTTCAAGGTCGTCCACCTAGATCGCCTGGCGAAATACAAATTTAGAGACGCTTTGCCAGTTCGGGACGAACAGGCTTAAGGAGGGGGCAGTGCTACGACAGCATAGAACAATCTAGGCGTTCATCGAATGTGCCAGAAAGATCTCGACGTAAGCGTGTGGTGTACGTGCTACTAAACGCATGTTGCGAGAATTTTCTCGACTTCGCTCGGGCGCTCGGACTGTGTCAAGGCCGCAGCAATTACGTAGTTCGCGAAGACATTGGACCGATCTTGACAGCAAAAGAGGAAGGTCGCCGCCCGGATTGGCAAGATATCTGCCATGGTTCCGAAGTGCTGAAGGGCTACTGGGCACAATGGGAATCTCTCACCTTAGAAAACGGATTGCTGAAAAGGGCTTGGGAAAGTGCAGATGGACGAGACGTGGTCATGCAGTTGATAGTTCCCCGAAGTAAAGTGCAGTCTGTTTTGAAGGAGATGCATGATGGAACATCTGGAGGCCATCTTGGCGTTAACAAAACCCTTGACAAAATACGGAAGCGATTCTATTGGCTTCATCTTCGCCACGACGTAGAGGAATGGGTTCGGACGTGTGAAATATGTGCTGCAAGCAAGGGCCCACACGCGTGTCAAGGCCGCAGCAATTACGTAGTTCGCGAGATATAAGACGCAGTTTGGAAGCTTCTGGTGTGTGTAGCATAACTATAAATACATCGCATCGCGGCCTTAGTTTTTCAGTTCAATGCGAGATTTTTGACTGTGCGGTTCGAGAGTATTAGTGCGATATATTTACAGAGCGGTTCGAGTTATTACGGTGTACGTTCAAGTAGTTATTAGTGAAGTGTTGCGTTTTGTATTCGGACGGTATAATTGTAATACAGTTGAGTTTTAATATTAGTGGACACTTTATTGCGTATGAACAATTTCATTTGATTTGTTGTAGACACTGTGTTGTTAATTACGAACTGTTTTACTATAACAATTAAAGGTGTGATTAGTGACTTAATTGGTGTCTTGTACTTATTTTGTGTCCACTGTACCTACGACGATCGAGTAGACCGTCGTAACAGTATTTTATTTATAGTCACTTAGTTTTCTTCATAGAATTTCTTTATTGAAGCTTGGTTGTAAACTCCTTTTACTTTCTTGGTGGTTATATTACTTATCTCATAAGTATTGTTTCCATTGTCCTTTGTGATGACATATGGCCATACATATTATTATACATAAGTTTATTTTGGTTTATCAATCGTTCATTTTTATTTTTGTTATCTCAACTCTCTTTTGGTTGTGTGCTCCTTATATTATTATTTTTTATCATTCCCATTCCTTGTTAAATTCCTCTCTTTTCAATGTTCGACTTTTCGTTGTTCTGCTCCTCTACTCCTTCAAATGTCTGATCTGTGACATTTATTCTGGATAATTATTAATTTCTTTTTTAGCATCTCACTACATGTTCGGGCCATATCCTTTCGGCGTGGCGGAATTGATCCTCTAGATTATTTTCATAACTGGGGTCATTATTAGGTTCTTGGCTGGCTTCTGCCAAGACATGGTTTACCCGAGCTATCCGGGGTCCTTCGTCATTACTTGCTTGATTACGTAGTAATGAAAAACCTGGATTTTCGTGGACCACTACCCTATTTTCATCTTCATTATTACTTTGGTTAGTGATTGGCTCCTGGTGGTGGTTATTTTCATCCCTGGGTGGTCCGTTACTCCTACCCTTTGAAAACTGATGGCGGTTATCATTGTTTCGTTCATTGGATGGTGGTCTTGGGTAACGACTTCCTTGATTATTCCGATTGCTCCCTCTTATAAAGTTTACCCTCTGCTGATTGTTATTATTTCGGTTATCTCCGTTCCCTCTTCTATTATTATTTTGATAATTTATGTTATTACTGTTATTACCATAATTATGATTATTGTTGGGGTAGTTGTAGGGATGCTGGTTTGGTCCATTGCCCCTGTAATTGTTATTGTTTTGATTATTTCCGCTGAATGGTGGATTGCCCTGGTTATATTTCGGGCGGTTTCCCCTATATGGAAAGTTATTATCATTCCGGTTTTGGTTACTTGGATAGTTATACTGGGGTTTGTTATAAGACGGATTGTTATTAGGTGGGTTTTGGTTTTCATTCCCACGGTTATACCTCAAATTGACCATTCGATCACGATGATACTGTCTATCGTTTTCGTGGTCCTCCAGTAAATTGGCCATTCCCTGTATGTTCTTTATTTGTCCCTGTCTCCTGGCCCTCTGAATAGCTTCTTCATAGTGATATCCCAGTTGAATGACTAGGGATTCTTCGGGTATCTTCGGTTCGAGGTTTCGAGCTAGACAGACCTTTCCTAAGAAGTATGATGTTAGTGTATGCCCAGCCTGTGGCTCATATCTTCCGTTACTTATGTCGTTTCTTACCACATTTTGGGTCGATTCTGACCAATATTTTTCGCGGAACAATGTTTTGAACTCTTGTGTACAGCAGATTTCTGGTCGTGTGGCTGTCCACCAATTGTCGTTCGTGTCTCGAAACATCTCATCGATAAGACTTCTCACTGTTGTCCATCTGGTATCTCCATTTCTCTCTATGAGCTCCTCCACCCTTTTCAGAAATTCTATAGGGTTTCTTCGGTAACTTTTAAAGTTGATCACTTCCCTATTTTCATTTGTAAAGATGTGAGTGCTACTGCAAGGCTTCTCCCTCAAAGCATCTAGTTCCTCTTGCATCTGTTTCTCCTTCTGACTGATTTCTCTGATTTTTTCTTTATTTTCTTGAGTTTTTTCGTCAATCTTGTTGATAATGGTGTATACCCTTTCAACGCGTGCGCTGACATCAGTCTGGAATTCCTTGTGCCTCTCCTTCAGCTCCTGAAGCACCTCCTGTTTATTTTTGCTACACTCTTCGGTGGTGGTCTTCTGCATTTCTTGGATCCTGAGAATTCCTTCCTCCTGGACGTGATTTATTTTTTCAGTCAGCTCTTCCTGGACGTGTATTACTGTTTTGTTCGTTCCAGTTATAGTCTGTTTGATTTCATCTTTACATTCCGCCAACTGTTGCCTCCATTCATCCTTTGATTTCTCGCCTTCTTCCTTCAATTGTTTTTGGAGTGTTTCACAATTATTTTCAATCTTATTATTTAATATTTCAAGATCCTTTATTATCTGCCTCTTCAGCTCCTCACTCTTCTTTTCTACCGCCTCTCGGTTGTTTTCCATTTTGTTATTCAGGAGCTCTAGGTCCTCCTTGATTTGCTTCTTCAGTTCTTCATTATTTTGGTCTAGTTTTTCATTCAGGAACTCCCTGTCTTCCCTTCTTAATGATTCTAATTTTTTATTCAATTCTTCCTTGTCTGACTCTAATTTTTTATTCAATTCTTCCTTGTTTGTTTCTAATTTTTTATTCAATTCTTCCTTGTCTTCTCTCCTTTGTGCGCTGGTTTCTTTCTTTTGTTTCTTGAAATTTTCATCAGTCTTCTCCTGGTTTTTGTTCATTTGTTCCATCATCATCCTGAACATCTCCTGCGTGCTCAGGTCTTCTTTCTGAGTGGGTTTGCTAGGTTGGTCCCCTACCATTACTTCCACTTCCGGTTCTGGTTGAGTTGGATTTCCTGGTTGGTTTTCCTGACCGTCCTCTTCGAATAGCTCCCCGGTTACTTCTTCGATTTCTTCCATTTCTTCTGGTTGACCTTCCCCTTCAATTCCTTTCTGTGTGTCCTTTCTGGTAACCATTGAATGTCTCTTCATAGTCGCCGTTGGCCTTCTTTTAAAGCCTCACCGGTTGGTCGCCAATCTGTAACGAGATAGAATATGGACGTCCTCGTCTTCCTTTAAGCCTCACGTTGTATGCGTCACTCTGTAACGTTCTAAAGGGGCGTCCTTCTTATTTTTAGCCCCACGTTGGAGTCGTCAAACTGTAACGTATAAAAGGCTGGTGCGTACCTGTAAAATGTACACCAGTTTGGTATGCGTAATTATAATTAGTGTGTTCGCCTCGCACCGGGGTCGTTACAGTAATGTAGTGGCTAGTGATGTTCGTAGCATTGCGGTAATCACCTGTATAATACGGCAGTAACCTTACCTGTTGTTTATAGGGGTGTGTTAATCCCGGGTGGCGCCAAGTCGTTTTATAAAACAACTAAAATTATTGTCTGACGAGTTATCAGTAGTGACGGTATGGGCATTCAAATAATTCCCGCTCGCACGGCCGTCTCAATTGTCGCTGCTGCTGCGTGAATGACAACTTGTTCGCTTCTCGTCAAAATTATTCTTAACTAAACACAAGTAATATATATAGCACTCCCTATGAAATGATAACGACGGTTACTCCCTGTAATAGTTATTTTTTAATAGGTGATAATTGAAAACATTCACATTGACAATAATACAGTAATAAATTTGCACCGACTGTTTACATTAGACTCTTGCCTCTGGGTTTGGCGAAGCGATCTAGGAAACATTCAACCTTGCATTGCTGCGTACGTTAAAGTGTTACAAATATTTTTCTGTTTCCCAAATCGTGGATTCTTGTGACTATTGTAACGTGCGGTTTCTGCGAGAGGCGGGTGTTAGCGAAACGTCCTTCTCATTCAAGCCCCAAATGTTGGGTTCGCCAATTCTGTAACGTGCCGCTTAATGTGAGGTGTGCACTTGCGAAAGTGTTATTATATGCCTCACGCAGTATGTGTCACTTTTGAATTATACTAACTGACGTTTTAAAAGGTATAAATAAAGGATTTTGTTTATCTTGTTTTACTCAATCTAAAAGAAATCGAGAGTGTGTGATTTGGGGTCAAGGAGGTAATTTGTTCAGCCTTATGCAGAAGAGAGAGTAAGTATCATTATTGCCCCTCAGTTGTGACGATTTCTTCTGTATGTTGTGCTGAAATTTTCATTAACTACCCACTACAATAAATTATAACACGTTATAATTCAATATTAATTTTCAATAACATTGCTTTATTGATTATTGACTTTTGTCTCCTGCCACCAAAATATAGGTATCACAATTAATCTTATTTGAAAAAAAAAAAACATCATCTCGACTTTACCGAGTAAACATAGATCTGTCTAAGGAACAAAACATATATGTTGTTATTTACCCAATATTACGCTATAATAAAAAACATCAGTTATTACATAATTCTTAGTAATTCCCCAGGGTTCAGGGTGAATTCTTTGTGTTATGAGAGTGTCAGAAATGGATAATTGCTACGCTTTACAAATATCAAAAAATTAATAAATAATTTTGTTTATTTTTCAAATATTACGTAGTTTCCGGAATTGCCGTAAGAGAGCAGCATGTATTTGTTTACTTTGAAAGAAACATATGATAAAATGAATATTTTTTGTTCTATTTCACTGTTAAAAAACGAGTTTTCTTCTGGACTTATTACGAAAAAATGTTTATATTACCTCGCTCCGTGTTGTCCTTACTGGATTGAAGTTTTATTCTGTGATGAGGTACGTCTTGCGTTATTATTTCCTTTTCGTTTGGAGTATTTTCTAAGTGTCTACTGGAAGTAGGCCGAACTATATTGGATCCTCAGAATGTTTTCATCCACTGGTTTTTAATGTATATCACCATTTAATTTGGATTCCTCAGGTATAATTAGTTAGTATTCACTTTGTTTATTACTCTTGCGTGAATTTCGCCTCCTCCAACGTCCAAAAAAGGTTATTTTTTATAATTTTTGTCGCATCGTTTCTTCAACTCTCCGGTTTAGTTCAAAATTTTTATATCTTATTAACAATACTTGTTATTTTTCATCACTCTTAGTAACACATAGTATTTTTATTATGTAGGCAGTTTGTGATTATTATAAATTTATATTTTATTTATGGAAAAATAATTCCCTTCCATTCCGGTTTCTTTACTAATTTAATTTACATAATATGTTTTGGTTAATTTTTTTTATGACATTGTATATAAATATTTTATCATTTTATTATCATTAAATAAATTTATATATTATTTATTTAGTCTCGAATAGTGTTCATACCCGGTACTACTTCCTGTTGCCATTTCCTTCATAGGATTATTTTAATTTTATATTATCTTTGGTAGTTAAAATTTTTATGTCTTTTAAAATTAACCCTGGGTTTTCTTACAATTTAACACAATTATTTGAAACAATATAATATTAACTTGGGTATAACAAATTGTGGTTCATACAATATAAATTACAATAAATAAATAAAATTACAAAAATCAATTAGTATTATTACATACTACTTCCATAGTTTTATCCTATCCAAAACATACAGCACAGTTTGGTAATACATTACTTTCACTTTTGTTTTTCACCTCAATGGGTACACTAGAACTCACTTTGCACGGTATACCACTCGTATTGTTTATCATGTTGAGTGATATAATTAAATTTTGAGCGAGCTTTAGTTTTACCCATTTCTGACTTTTATTCTCATGATTTACTTTATTGGGACCGGGTTATGTACCGTTACACTATGAGCTAAAGAATTCCAATAGTTACAATAAAAATGTATTACCTTATTCTATGTGTACATAAATAATAATGTGTGCTGTTACAATCTGTTCTGTTGTGTCGTAAATGTGTTTTGTAAGTTCGTGTTTAACTAATAGGTTATAGTCAACATTAACAAGTTTTAATCAAGTGTTATTTTGCTTAAATATTCTATGAAAGAGAAATATTGGTTCTATAGTGAGGTAAATTTACCTTTTAATAATATTTAAAGTGATTAGGGTTTTGGAAAATAAATAATTTAATTGTACTTAACACCTCAGCGTGCCTCGGTGTCTTCGTTCGTTTAATCGGGTAGGATTTGGCTGCATTAGTTCGGTTTTCATGGATTTTGGGGCTTCAATGGATTGGGCGTCTTTTTCATAAAGTATCTGGATGTCCTTTTCTGATAATTTTCCGTTTAATTTGCCTTGGGTCTCGAATTGACTGCTATAAATGGTCGTCTGCTTCTTAGTCTATCATTGTTGGTAACTTTAATTACTTTTATACTTTATTTTCACAGAAAAACGTTCTTCCCAACATTGGCATCTGTATTTTCTTAACGACGCTGCCTTCTCTCTATATTCCAATGGTAATTCCGTCTTCAACTGCCGTTTCCATGGTAACTGTATGATTTTTGATTGGTTGGGGTTGACTGGTTGATTTTGAGATGATGTATTGTTATCAAAATTCGAATTCTTCGTATATCTTCTGATTGCTGTTATTCCTCCATCTTCCTTCCTGGTTATTAAATATTGTCACTATAGTATTTATTTCCTTTCACAGATTATTTTGATACCCCACAAGTTTGAGTAATTTTAGATTTTATGTTTTTACAATTATGTTAATGCTTGTTAATTACATTTCTTTTTATATAAAAATGCTTATTATAATATTTTGTTTTACAAATGATTTACAATTTATTCTTGGTGATTCCTTCACCTCAGATTTGCTAAATTCTTAGTCAATTTGTTATAATTTTTGGTTGTTTGGTTCTGACAGTTATGTCCTTTCCTAGGCCTGAGTAGCCATTATAGTATTTGACTTATTTCATTTAAATCACATTTTGGTTTCAGCCTAATGGGCTTTACTTTGTTATTATTATTGGTTGTGTTGTATTTTGAGTCTGTTGGTGTTTTGATTACATGTCAATATTGCTTTCTCTATCTTAACATTTAAAACATAACAATTTAGGCTTATTGACTGCAAGTTTCTTTCAGCCATATCCTATTCATAACATTAACATGAACGATTCTTTATAAGTTATTAGAGTTATTATTTTGAGTGAGAAATATCATCACTTCCTTCCAACTTATTATTATTTGCTAATTTTTTGTTTACAATTCATATTATTTTTGTTGTGATAAACAACATCACTTTTATCAAATTTATAACAGTCCCTTATAACATGGATGTTTTTGATTTGTCTCTAATTTCTTAATTTTTAAACAATCTTTACATTCTCTCCATGTCAACACCTTCAATTTATTCTTTCCTGGGATCCTCCCTTTTAATTACTATCGGTTATAATTAAACTTAAATCTCTTAAACATCTTTTCTTAAATAATAATGTCATCATCACTTTCCAGTGTTCAGTACATCTTATTCTCTAATTCATACTTAATACTATTTTTCACCATATATTTATTCACTGTTATTTTTCCACTTTTAAACCTTTAGTGTTTTTTACAGATTTATTAAATGTCTATTTCCTTTATCATTCACTATTTCTTATAATAGTTATATTCTATATCTTACACTATTCCCATTTATACCTCACCTTTACTTTTAAATTATCTATAGTTAATTATAATTTAATTAGCGTACCTTCTTTATCACTTCACTTTGGGGTTTTTACACATACACTATTGCACTGTATCACTGTTTATACTATGTGTTTTTTAGTAGGTAATCCCTATACTTATTTCTCTTTCATCACAATATATCCTTAATACTAATAACAATTTTATATTCTTATAATACTATTTTTACATCTAAATTTCATTTGTGGTTTAGGTTGCTTTTTCATCACCTTAATCCTTAACATTTTTTAATAGGGCTTCTTCTCTAGATCATTTTGTCCATTAATGGGTAATAACCGTTACTTTTTCCTTTCTCAGGATAACCATTGGTTTGGTTCCAATATTCTTCTTGAGTGCTTTATTTCTCCTTCTCCTATGCTTTATTACTCGTTTGTGAATTATTGGTTTTCACTTCTACCTATCTCCCTCCTTCTTCATTTTCATTATTTGATTAATACTTTGGTTTTTCCATCCTTTTCTTTGGGTATTTTGGGGTCGTTTAATCCCATGAACTTGTTTCATTTTTGTTTGGGTTTTGAATTTTTTCCTTTCTTCCTTTGGTTTGGTTAATCACCTTCTTTTCTTCTTTGGTTGTATTTGTTGGGTCAATCACTTTCTTCTCTTATTCTCGTTGGTTATTTGTGTGGTTCCCTTCTTCATTTGTTTCCTGTTGTTGGGTCAATCACTTTCTTCTCTTCTTTGGTTGTATTTGTTTGTTTTCTGTGTGGTTCCCTTCTTCATTTGTTTCCTTTTGTTGGGTCAATCACTTGGGTTAGGTCAAAGTCGTCGTTTGTCGAGTCATATTCTTTATATTTTATTTAAATTAATCATTTTATTTGATATGAAGTATTTTTACATTTATAAATATAGTTTTTATCCCTGGTACTGGGTTGGCGTATTTGTGTTGTAACAATATATTGTTGTACTCACTATTTTGTGTTCATGTGAATCACGATAAAGAAAGTTAAGAAAGAAAATGAATGGTGCTATAGCACATAATCCATACTAGAAACTTCATATAATGAGAATTGTAAATTTTTGATTCAAATATATACCGGTAATATATATTATTTACTTGCGATTCCCCACTTTCGGGCGGTCACGGCGTCACCAAACCCTGACCGTGGATTTGGATTATTGGTAGCAAGTGTGGTTAGGCAGATTGTATCCTAGCCATACTTATTGTTTTCAAAATTGGTGAATTTAGAAATCAACCGGGAGGGTAAATGAGGGGAATCACCACAACTATGGAACAGCGGCTACCATCGAAGGGGGTGGTAGTGCCATGTTAAGGGCTTATCTGTAATATTTAGTAGGATTACTAGTGTCCTTGGACATCAGTAATGCCGAATTTTGTATAACGCTGAAGCAAGAACGGTGTAGGCAGCGTCTGCACCCTAAATAAACTTCAGTTCTTGTGGATGCAAATGGGCGCTACAGTCCACCATCAGGAAAAAATAGTGTGTGTGGAAAAGGAGCTGGCCGTTACAAGCCAGGGGCACAGATAACGCATCTGTGCACAAGGTAAATGCCTTGCACGGTTTACCCGTGAGGTTATTTACCTAATTGTAACTGAGTAAAAGGGGGGAAATAATAAAATGATGAAGTAGGAGAGGTAGCTGAGAAATCAGTGAGAAGTAATTACCGTAACAGCGGTACAATCAAATTTACTTACTCTAACTAGAGAGTTCGTGATTGATGACCCAGTTCCTGTTCGGTAATGTTTATTATGAGTTTTATGATTCAATGATTAGTGATGAACATTCACTTATGAGAACAAATGATTTTAAGTACTAGACTCTATGTTGTAATGACTGTACAATTAATAAGGACATGTTATGATTTAAATTGGATAATTTTGTGTATTTGTGTTATTTGTATTCAGTGTGCCTAGAGTAAGGTAATTCACCTGTTATTAAGACATCAGCTGATGACTGGTGTTAAATGTATAGTATGTTTCATGTAATCAATTCATAGGTTCTTTTATTAATTAATTTAATTGAATAATTTTGTTCTTTTTTATTAATTGTCAAAATATATATCTGGAAATTTAAATTCAATTAATTTGTAATGGGGCAAAAAGGGGGATATTATTTTTTATTAAATTTATTTAAACTTGTTTGTGGTCAACATTGCAAGTCCCATGCGAACTACGGTTGTATTTGAATAATGAACAGTAACACAAGCTTTTTGAACGGGGTGTAGCTAGAGAACGCAATACTGTTTTGAAGATCAAGTGTTTTGTCAAGTACTAGTACGCACCACATGAGCACGCGCGCAGAGGCGACGCGTACTCAGTTTAAACGACGCCACAAAAAATGGCTAGGCATAACGTTTGTCGGACAATGTGCTTTCAAGACGACGGAAACCAGTAAAGGCTCCTCCCGCCAAAGCCTCCTATATCGTCTCCGTTTGACAAATCTAGAACACGTGGTCGATAGAAAAGCTATGCACCGTGAACGACTGTGGAAAAATTTATAACCTGAAGGCAGTGCTTTCCTGTTCAGCAACCAGACGTAGTGGGAGTTGGTTGGCACTATCCGAAGCAGTTCGACTAACCAAGCTTACCCGGCCGGGTGAACAAAAGAACTCGTGTGCACCAAATATTTCTTTTAACTGTAGAAGGTGACAAACAGACATAAATAAGTGAGCCGATATCTCAGAATGGAGTAAGTGGAGTGAAGAAAGAAAAATTAAAAGTGTATTGAACTGACGAAACGTTCGGACATATATCTAGTGCAGCACGCGGCGATGAGAGGAACGCCGAAAGTTAAGTAACCGACTACTAATTTCCCGACATAATTATTGTAAATTAAAGAGCGCTCTAAAATAATGGGGATGTAAAATTGTATGAGTGAGTGAATGAGCAAGCTGGGTAGCCTTCCTTAAATTAAGAATTAGCATACGTAATAATGTCTAAATGTTTCGTTTTGGTTCAGATTTGAAAAGGAAAACAATTAAATGACAGTAACAGTTTGAGTAAAGAAAAATTGTAAAACAAGTAAAGTCAAAAGTAGTAAAAGAAAATGAAATAAAATTAGAGTTATATTACATGAGAGTCGAGCATGTTATTGATATAATCCCTAACCCTGCTTGTATTATGCCGTTCGTGTGACCGACTTTGGAACTGTAAGGTGAGTTATCCTGGGTAAATAATCATAATTTAAATGTTATAAGTCTCTCAGTAATTCGAGTTAACACAAATCGCACCATGAACTGAGGACAGTTTTATAAAGTAAAATTTATACAAAAACCACACCTACAGTAAATACAAGCATGGTTTGGAGATTGGGTAGGAATATGGGTACCGGAATACGTAAATTACGTACAGGTTAAGCGATGTGTATGCTATAATTAAGTAAAACATACAAGGCGAAAAGGAATATTAAGTATATGTAAAATTAAAATTGTTTTAAGATTAAAAAATCTGACAAAAATATAAAAATTGCAAAAATTAATGAAAATGAGATAGAGGAGGTAAGTAATTTTAACGAATCAGCTGTCATGAGCGGCATTGAAGCCCATTCGACTCCGAATGTGGGTCAAGACAAAATAGTTGAATTAAATGTAACAGATCAAACAAATGTGACAGAGGACTCAGGGGTTCAATTAACTCCGACCTCAACAAAATGTAATAAATTTGATAATGACGTAATGAGTTTCTTATTAAAACAATTTAATGAATTGAAAGAACACAATAAAGAAGTCAAAAATGACTTCGATAAAATAAATAATCGTTTTGATAATAATGATAAAAAGTTTAGTGAATTGAGGGGTGAGATTAACGAACGTTATGATATTACTTATTTACTTACTAGCCAACGCCCACCCTTGGCTGTTGAGCCATTAGGCGACATGCTGACCAGTAGCGTCAGGCTTCGGCGATCTCGGTGTCCTCGTTGGACGGGGTGTGGTCTAAGGCCGGGCAGTCTCTCAGATGGTCGGCGTCCATCGTCGCGTGGCCGCACAGCTGGCACTCAGGGGTTGGCAGCGCGTGGAGGCGGTGCAGATGTGAAGCGAGATAGTCATGTCCGGTTTTTAGTCGGAAACCGACTCTATTCATTTTGATATTAATGACAGTCAGTTTAATGAAATAAATACCAGAGTCAGTGGTATAAAGAGTGAGATCGTAAACGAAATAAATGAACGTTTTTATACTATTAAAAAACAAGTGATAGAGTCTGTAAACGAACAGTTAAATAGTCATGTTATCAATGTAAACAAACAAGTGTCAGATGCAGTCAAAATACAAGTTAATGAACAAATTCATGAAATCAAAGAAAATTTGGAACATAAAATAGATGAATGTAACACTGACAGTGGGTATAAATTTAATTGTGCAGTTGATAATATTAAGACATGTGAAACTAATACTAATCTTAAAATAAATGCAATAGAAAGTAATTGCAAATTAGAGATACAAGCTATACAAAATACGGTAGATGCTATGGATAAACGTAACATACAATTTGAATGTTTAAATAATGATAAATTTGTGTCAATTGAACAAAGCATAGTTAATGTCAAAGATGAGTTAAATGTAGAAATAAGTAAAAAACTTAATAATGTTATTGAACAAGTAGTGATTACCAGAGATATGAATATTGATATTGATTTATAATTGTTTAATTGTGAAAATAGGGGGCTACACCCCATGCAATTTTTGAATAGAGTGAAACAATTTAATCAGTTTTGTCGGAGTAATTGGGAGGTGCAGTTATTAAAAATAATGAAATGTTTTAAAGGGAATTCCGCGGTATGGGCGGAGGTGCATAAAACAGACTGGGTAGATTATCAGAGTTTTGAGAGGGCCTTTAGAGGTAAATATTGGTCGGAAGAAGAGCAAGAAGTATTACGGAGTAAAATCATGGGATCCGGTAATTTTGGGACTCACGGAAATAACGTAACTATGTATGTAATGCGGTTATATAATGAGGCGAAGTATTTAGAGCCACCGCTACCGTTCAGATCATTTGTGCAACATATAAGTAAGCATTTGCCGCAAGAGATACAAATTACGCTAATGACGCGCGAAATACGGAAATTACAGAACTAGAAAAGATATTAGACATATTTCAAAACATAAAGGAGCGGGGTATGAGTAGGCGTCCGAACACACCAGGGCCACACATTAACGGGAATTATAACCAATCCAGGGGAATACCAACCTTTCACAGAGGGGAGCGTGGGGGTAATAGTGGTAACAGAGGCGAGGGTTGGAGATGTTCGGAGTGCTATGTTGAAAATTTTGCTGTAAGAACGACATGTTTTAGGTGTAATAAGGCAAGAGACTGTCAGTGAAGTGAGAGAACATACAATCACCAAAATCAGCCGCAGAGAGGAACAGAGAGCAACCGAGGAGCGCCGAGAGGATATGAACATAGCAACATGTTTAGATATGATATTACAACCTAAGGACTTAGATTTTTTGACTGTGTATGTTGATGACATATTAATAGCGTCAAGAACATTCTCTGAACATTTAGAACATATCGAATATGTATTGGGTAAATTGCAAAATGGGGGTTTAACAGTTACTTGGGAGAAGTCGAAGTTTCTACAAACTGAAATACATTTTTTAGGTTTTGTTATTACTCCATAGGGAATTCTAGCCAACCCAGATAAAGTAGAAGCTATTATGCGTTTTCCAGAACCAAAAAATATTAAGCAGCTACAAAGTTTTTTGGGCTTATGTAACTTTTATCGGAAGTTTCAGAAAAATTATGCGCAGATAACCTCTAAATTAAGTGCGGTATTACAAAATAATAAACAATGGAGATGGGGTGAGACGGAAAGGGTTACTTTTAACGAAATTAAAGAGAAGTTTATAGATATGATAATGATGAATCGTCCTGATTTTCAGAAAAAATTTTATTTACAGACAGATGCCAGCAACATAGCCCTCGGCGCAGAACTATACCAGGACGGTGAGGATAAGGAACACTGGACAATAGCTTTTGCCAGCCGGACTTTGTTAGCAGCGGAGAGGAACTATACGACAACGGAGAAGGAGTTGTTGAGTATCGTTTTTGCAGTGAGAAAATTCCGTACTTACCTTCTAGGGAACCAGACCATCATTAGGACAGATCATAAGGCATTATCATTTTTAAACACTTGCAAATTGACGCATAGCAGATTAACCAGGTGGGTGTTAGCATTACAAGAATATCACTTTTCATGGGAGTATATTAAGGGGACAGATAATAAAGTGCCAGACACACTTTCCAGGGTAGATGTAACAGACAACAAAACAGGGAGGGATCTCAAAGAAATAGAGATTTTTCAATTAACAAGGGAAGATAAAATTTTTGGGGAGGAATTAAGGGAGATTAAAAACATACAAAGATCAGAAAATAAATTGGGTAAAGTAATCGCTAATTTAGAAGCAGATGTAAATGGGTCTGAATATAATACACATTTCCAAATATATCAGGGAATTCTGTTTAAGAAAGTAGAGGGGGTGAACGTGATTGGAGGTTGATGGTACCTGAAGAGTTAATAGATAAAATTATTTGGGATTGTCATGTAAGATATGGGCATTTTGGGGCGAAAAAGTGTACAAATGTGTTAAAAGAGTCTTGTGTTTTTAAGAATATGGAGAGGCGAGATAGAAGAGTGTTAAGAGTATGCGATTTGTGTCAAAGGTCAAAAGTAGTGAATTATAGGGTTGAAGGGGAGATGAACTATATTAAAGTAGAAAGACCGTTTGACTTAGTGGCTGTAGATTTGTATGGGCCATTGCCCAAAGGTAGAGGTGGAGTAGTATATGTTTTTGTTGTTTTGGACACTTTTTCTAAGTTTGTTAGGTTGCACAGCGTGAAGAGAGCTACGAGCAGGGTGCTGAGTGAAAAGATCACCAAGGATTACATGATTAACGTAGGGAAGCTGAAAGTAATATTATCCGATCACGGGCCCCAATTCATTAGCGGTAAGTGGAGACAGACTCTTGGCTGGGAAGGCATCCTACCCAAGCATACAGCAGTATACCATCCACAGTCGAACCAGGCAGAGCGGGTGATGTGAGAAATCGGCAGGATATTCAGGGCGTATTGTCACACTAAACACACGGAATGGCCTTTGTATGTCAAGAAAGTGGAAGAATGGTTAAATAGTACTACCCACGATTCTACAGGATTTACCCCATACGAACTAATAAAGGGAACCCGGCCACCAAGAATATTAGAACAACTTTTCGAATATCCACCGGAAGAACAGATTATTGAAAAAAATGTAAAAATCCAGCTCGCAAACGAGAGTCTACTCACCAAGGGGGAGAGGAGAAAGTAGAGGCATGACGAAAAGGGTAAGTGTACTAAATACGAGGTAGGACAATTAGTGTTGGTAAGGAGACATGATTTGTCTAGTGCACAAGAGAAAGAAATAAAAGTTTTTCCTGTTATATGAAGGGCCCTGTGAAATAGTGGATATAAAAATGAATAACGCTTATGTACTATGCAACCAAACAACACAGGAGACAGTGGGTACGCAGAATGCTACAAATTTGAAATTATATTGGTCAAGGTAAAGAATTTTAATTTTAATATGTTTTATTTGCTTTCAGAAGGGATCCTCCCCCATTTTCGGGCGGTCACGACCTTACCAATCCTGACCATGGGTTTCGGCACTTCGGAGGCGGACCATGGTTGGCGGAACTTCCTTCGGGTGGCGAAACGACGATGGTCCGGCTCCACCAAAATTGGTATGAAGTAGAAATTTCACTACACTATTGAACGGGGAGGGGGACCCCTAAGGTACGTGGTACAAAATATTTTACACTCAAGGTGCATAGATAAGATGCACAATACCACGTACCAACATTGCCTAAGAGTGTATGTACATAATTTAATGGAGGTAACTTTAATGAGGCAATGTATTCAAATAAATTTTAATAGTGTCATTTGCAAAAATGCAAAATCAGCAGATGGCGGCAGTTACAGTGTATTTAAAAAAGATGAGTTTTGCGGGGATGGGTTCGTGCACGAGCAGACGGCAGGTTAGGATAAATGGGAGAGTAAAAGAAGTAGATTTTGTGTTGAAGTTAGTAGAAAGAGAACGTGAATTCACGTAGTGTGTCTGCCCGGGCACGTTCCCGTCCCAGCAAAACCCCCATCTTTTCGGGCGATTACTGAGTTATCAAGCTAAGGATAAGAATTAGCCTCCAATGTAAATACTTATCAATATATAATTTGGAATGTTTATAATTTTAAATCTATGTCAGTAGCCATATTTTATTTTAAGTAAAAAAGTGACCATACGTAATTATGAAGTTTGTAGTATGAGTTAAAGAAAGTGAAATGTTTGATGTTTAAAAGTTAAAAGTGTAGATGAGTCTAAGAGACGTTAAACATGAAAATTTAAAGAATAATATAACCAAACATATAAGAGTTTACCATCCAAGAATTGTAGTAACGGTGTCAGTGTAAACCTTATATGTCTTTTGGTAGTTTCCCCTACATTTCGGGCGGTCACGGCTTCACCGAACCCTGACCGTGGATTTATAATGTAAGTATATTCTAAATTGGTGAACATAGAAATTAACTGGGGGGGTAACTCAGGGGAAACTACATAACTATGGAACAGCGGCTATCATCGAAGGTGGTGATAGTGCCGTTTTAAGGGTGTATGAATCATTATAGTAGGATTACTGGTGTCCTCGGACATCAGTAATGCCGAATTTTTTATATAACGTTGAACCAAGAACAGTATAGGCAGCGTCTATACCTTATATAAACTTCAGTTCTTGGGGATGCAAATGGGCGCTACAGTCCAACACCAGGAAACAATAGTGTGTGTGGAAAAGGAGCTGGCCGTTACAAGCCAGGGGCACAGATAACGCATCTGTGCATGAGGCAAACGCTCGATCCGGTTTATCCGGCGGGTGGTTACCTAATTGTAACTGGGTAAAGGGGGGAATTTAAGAAAATTGATGTAGTAGGAGGGTAACTGAAAAATCAGTGAGAGGGTGACGACATCTGTAAACAGAGGGCGATCAATTTCACTTCCTCTATAGAGAGAGTTGGTGGTTGACGACCCAATTTCCTGTTCAGTAACAGTTGCTATAACTATGACTCGATGATTAGTGATGTATTTCCCTTATGAGAGCAAACAATTTTAAGTACTAGGTTTAATTGTAAGGATTCTAAATCCATCAGAATATTTTATAATGATAACTGTATAATCTTGTGTATGTGAGTTATATGAAGTGTGTTGAGAGAAAGGTCATTCACATGACAGTGAGACATCAGCTGACTGCTGGGGTTATATATGTAGTATGTCACTGACAATTGATTTGCAGATTTTGTCAATTTAATTAAATGTGTGAATAATAAATTTTAAATGTGTTCAAAGGTTAAATTAAATGATAAAATTAATAGGGGGGAGTTATGAATTTTCTAGTGTGATTTTTCAATGAACATATAGATGTGAAATGTTGTAAAAGTTAGAGTTTGGGGTGATCAATATTTAAATAGGCATTTGAGTCAGTCAGAGTTAAGGTTAAAGGGGTGTTAAATAGAATAAGATTCTTGGGATAAAAGTAATATAGAAAACTGAGTATTAGTAGGGACACAGTAGCGATAGTGAGTAAAAGTAGAGTAATGAGAGGGATGTAACTGGAGAGTAATTAGCTGATGGTGGAATTTTGTAAGGGGGGTGGTGTGATAAGGAGTCCTCAACGAAAAGCTTTGTGGCGGGAGGTGATCCGTATATGCGTTGGCAGGGTTACCATGGGGGAGGCCAGGAACCAATAAGGGAATGAGCATAGGGAGGGAACACACATCCTAAGTACAAAGAGGGTAACGGGTATTTTGTTATAAGGTTAGAATGATTCGAGATGAGTTAGAGTAGTAAGTTGGTGGAGATGAATATTTTGAGGGAATGGTGTCATACTAGGTAAATCTGTTAGTAAGTGTTAGAGTCAGAAGGGGGTTGAGGTTATATTTAATCACCCATTTGTAAATCGAATTATTATGAATAACTAAGTCACCCAAAATAATTGATAATGAAAATGTTAGAGAAAATCATAGTTAAAATGTAATAATAAACAAAACCAGTGAAAGATTTAATAGAATTTGAAAATAAAATAAAGCTGTAAGGTGTGTAAATTTTGATCAAAAGTAAATGTGAATTGTTTATTGTAAGGTAATAACAACCATGTTAATGATGAGTGTTCTATGTTTTATTATGTTGCATTATGTTTGAATGTAAAAAATTATAAACATGTGATGTATTTTACCTGGTATAATTTTTGAGATGTATCTAGGGCAAGGTCATTCACTTGACCCAGAGAGATCAGCTGATGACTGATGTTTGATATATGGTATGTTTTTTACAATTAATTCGTAGATTTTATTTGTGTATTCATACTGAAATATTTAAATAATCAATTTTGTTAACAAAATGACTGTTTTTGGGAATCGAAATTTTTTTGAAAAAAAATTATTTTTTGCTTGAAGTATAGATTGTTTTGTGTCCAGGATATATTGTTGATTATATGTTAATGTGTTAACTGATTTATATTATTCATATTATACGTATTGTAAACAAGTGTAATGATAAGTGAGTTTATGATTTAATAAGGTATTCAGTTTATTTGTTTTTATGATTGTTCGTAGCTAGTGAAGAAGAATTGTAGATTCATGTAAAAGATTTTGGGGGTTTTGATGAAATTAATGGTAGTATAACATCTTGATATTGGACTTGATTAATTTCTTTAAGAGTTAACAGAATTTAAATGATTTAAGTGAATTTGTTTAATTTATTTTGAGTTGAAACTGTAAAGTCCAATCGATAAAATATTAAGAGAAGTAATTGAAGTTCAAGTATGACATATTTTTATAAATTTTAAATCAACAAAGTAGTATATAAATATTATATTCAGTAATAATGAGTATGTGTACGCACCCAGTGCTTGCTAAAGGCAACCCAGTATGCATGTAAGGGGGAACATATCGGTTGAGGATCTGGTATGGTATAAGGCCAGTGTTTTGATTTTGGGCGGAATTATAGAAGGTTAGGTGTACTATGGTGAGTATCTGTCCGATTTTATGGTGTTGGGATCTCGAACAGAGAAGTCCAGTAATGTCGTTCAGGTACAGCCATAGTCGCCGAGCTAGGGGGGTAGTTTACTCATGATGTGTCTAGAAATTAACGGGGGGTTGTTGGCGCCATATCCTCACTGATCCTCTTAAGGTTAGCAATGAGAGTTTTTATGCTTTTGGGCATAAAACCTCTCATTGGGGGGGGGGTATTGTAATAGGGCAAAAAGGGGGTTTTTATTTTTTATTAAATTTATTTAAAATTGTTTGTGGTCAACATTGCAAGTCCCATGTAAACTACGGTCGTATTTGAACAAAGAACAATAACAAACCTTTTGAACGGGGTGTAGCTAGAGAACGCAATACTGTTTTGAAGATCAAGTGTTTTGTCACGTACTAGTACGCACCACATGAGCACGCGCGCAGATGCGACACGTACCCAGTTTAAATGACGCCACAAAAAATGGCTAGGCATAACGTTTGTCGGACAATGTGCTTTCAAGACGACGGAAACCAGTAAAGGCTCCTCCCGCCAAAGCCTCCTATATCGTCTCCGTTTGACAAATCTAGAACACGTGGTCCATAGAAAATCCATACACCGTGAAGACTGCGGAAAAATTTATAACCTGAAAACAGTGCTTTCCTGTTCAGCAACCAAACGTAGTGGGAGTTGGTTGGCACTATCCGAAGCAGTTCGACTAACCAAGCTTACCCGGCTGGGTGAACAAAAGAACTCGTGTGCACCAAATATTTCTTTTAACTGTAGAAGGTGACAAACAGACATAAATAAGTGAGCCGATATCTCAGAATGGAGTAAGTGGACTGAAGGAAGAAAAATTAAAAGTGTATTGAACTGACGAAACGTTCGGACATATATCTAGTGCAGCACGCGGCGATGAGAGGAACGCCGAAAGTTAAGTAACCGACTACTAATTTCCCGACATAATTATTGTAAATTAAAGAGCGCTCTAAAATAATGGGGATGTAAAATTGTATGAGTGAGTGAATGAGCAAGCTGGGTAGCCTTCCTTAAATTAAGAATTAGCATAAGTAATAATGTCTAAATGTTTCGTTTTGGTTCAGATTTGAAAAGGAAAACAATTAAATGACAGTAACAGTTTGAGTAAAGAAAAATTGTAAAACAAGTAAAGTCAAAAGTAGTAAAAGAAAATGAAATAAAATTAGAGTTATATTACATGAGAGTCGAGTATGTTATTGATATAATCCCTAACCCTGCTTGTATTACACCGTTCGTGTGACGGACTTTGGAACTGTAAGGTGAGTTATCCTGGGTAAATAATCATAATTTAAATGTTATAAGTCTCTCAGTAATTCGAGTTAACACAAATTTTTGAAAAAAAAAGTTTGTAACCAAATGTAGTTGTAATTGAATCAATGATAGTAATAAGTTGTTTAGTTTACAATAATTGTTAGCATACAAGTATGAGGATTTATAAGGAAAATTAAATTCGTTTAAAAAGTTTTTGGAATTTTCAAAGTTGCAATTAAAATGATTAATTAAAAGAGAGAAGGTGAATCAATTTAAATGTGAAATTTTGATCATGAACTTAGAGTTATTTCCCTACATGAATGAAATTTAAATAATTTATTTTTATTTGAAATGATAATATCAAACAACCAATTAAAGGTTGATAAAGGGGAGTGAATTTTTATTTAAAGGTAAATATGAAATGTTTATATGAACTTGACATTAATGATGAATATTGGGAGATATTGTGTTTAAGATGGTAATGAACATGTGTACACACCCAGTACTTTGCTAAAGGCAATCCAGTATTTATAAGGGGAGATATATCGGTTGAGGATTTGGTTTGGTACAAGGCCAGTTGTTGATTTTTAGTGAATGTTACAAGGTTAGGTGATACTGTGGTGAGTGCCTGTCTGATTTCACGGTGTTGGGATCTCGAACAGAGAAGTCCAGTAATGTCATTCAGGTACAGCCATAGTCGCCAAACTAGGGGAGTGGATTACCCATGATTTATTACGTAATTAAAGGGGGTTGTTGGCACCATATCCTCACTGGTCCTCTTAGGTTTTAGCAATGAGAGTTTTTCTGTTTCGGCAGAAAACCTCTCATTGGGGGGGGTATTGTAACGGAACAGATTTGAGGGGTTTCCTTTTAATAAATAATAAATGGTAAAGACGGGGACTCGCCTGGACAAGGTTTCAATTTCAGAGCAGCGTTCACTTGTGGAACACCCAGTTGCACGTTTGCTCGGTCAGATAGGGTTGAGGCGACAATTCCTGATGCTGTGGAATGTGAACGAGTGCGCGCTTGCTTGCCCGAACATCGCATTTGTCACGAAATTTTGAGCGAGCCTGAGATCGTAAGATCCTGTTAATACACTCGCTCTGAATGAGATATCACGTGACGCCAGCTCAACCTATGAAATCACAAGTTGCCACGGGCAGGGCGACGCCGGGCCATCTTGGAAAAACTTACTTAGTGTCAACCAGCAGAACCGCGCGGTTCAATATACAGGATCGCGAGCCGAAAATCTATTAAAAAATACAAAAAATGTGACTTAAACAAAGAAGCTAAAGTGGTCTAAAATGTGTGACATTTATTAATCATCAGTGATATAAAAAATTAAAAGTGAGAACTAAATTCGGAAAACCAGTGACTAAAAATTGAAATCAGTGCAACACGTGGTCTGCAAGGACACTCACAACCAAGTAACCGTATAACATAGATATCATTATGAAAATTTTAAAAAATAAAAGTGCTAAATTAAAGGGGGGTAAAAGCATGACAGTGTGTGTGGGCAAATACTGGGTTTTCTTTGATTACTCTAATTAAATAGTTAAGTTAATTATAAGAAGATAGTATACTAAAATCTGTTTGTTTGAAATTCTGTAAGTTATACCAAAAAAGAAGTTATTTTATCTTTTTATTCACAAAAAGAGAATGATCAAAAGAATGTCTAATAAAAGTTGAGTTAATTAACATACAATGCGAGCAGAGTTTCTTAATAAAATAAACCCCAAATCACGTTTATAGGCCTCGAGTTCGTGTGAAGAACCCCGGAACCCGATGAAGGTAAGCAGTGTGAATTACATAATTTTATTAAATATTATTTTGTAGATGTTTGTACTATACATCCAATTCTTGTGTCACCATGTATATCTTCCTGTCCCTTGTCAAATGGTATGCCATTCAATAACACTTGATTTCTTTAAGGCGTGTTCACCATAAGGCTGTTGTTACAGATCTAAAGTTTCACCAGCATCTTTGCCAATTTTCCATGCAAAATTTGATGTTAACATGTTGCTCCCAATTCTTGTCACTCATTTTCTGCCACCAGCAGAATGCACAAACATGTTATTTCCTCTGTTAATTCATAAAGACTAAGTCAACTGGTCTGCAACCCAGAAAAGGGCAAGTCAGCATACGTAAGAACCCACCTAAGTGCAAATGGCTGTGTGACTCACCACCATAGTGCTACACCATGGGCATTGTGGGAATTAAATTGTCACATCTCATACTGTAGTTATAATTATATTACATATTTATAAAATGAATACTTTCCACTTCTGTTCAAAGCTTCTCAAAACCAGACCCTAAAAGGCTGCATACTGATTTACAGATTTGACATAATATATAAACTCTAATTTTACGTGTCTCTTGTAGAAGTTTCAAAGTTGGGAAGCATAACTAAAATTATACCACTTGGTGCAGACTACTACATTTATACAATACTGTCATTTATATAATAACAATAAACTACTCTTGGTTACTCACGTATATCCTGCTGAAGAAAACGATTTTTTTTCTTTCTCTTTCGCAGTGGTAACAGCTCTCAACAATAACGATGGTGCAGGTGAAATCTGTGCTTTTATAGAACTTGCTGCTATACTTGGTGAACCTGGAGGACGAGTTGCAATAGTGGCTTTAGTGAGCAACTGTGCAGGTTTGATGCCTGCTGGAAGGGTTGGTGTTTTGAGCATTATTGGACTTGTTATAGGCTTTGAAATTGGAGGACGTACTGGAGTTGTTACTCGCACCCCTGCAGCTGTTGTACCAACTGTAGGAGTTTGCTGCCTTATTCCAACGACTGACGTTGTTCCTACTTTTGTTATGGGATTTGGCACTCGCATTGGCTAAAACAGGTTAACAATGTAAGATATAACAAACATCTTACATGTTATATACCAGTGATTCTCAGCCTTTATATTGTAGACACACCTTTAAATGGTTATATGAACCTACACCCACACACCTTTGGTATGTGTGCAGATGTGCATGTGCATGCATTAGGTATTGGCCAAACATATTTTATTAAACCTAAGTTTATTTTATAATGCTTGCACTTTTAGAAATTTAACAATTTTAAAATATAATATATTTTATAATTTTTAAGTACAGATATATAATTGAAACTTTGCCTCTAAATTAAAATAAACCAATTATTAAGTTGTCTTTGCATGTTAAATTTTCTTAACGATCTTGTTTTTTGACAAGCTAAATATGCCCCACTTAAAATACTAACACATCACCTGTCCCCTAAAGCAGGTGAACTCTCCACATTGAAAACCACTGTTACATATATATGTTAAAACTAAAAAAAATATTTGCACTGGATTAAAAACAATTTAGATTTTACATGTGCACATCTACAAAAAAATAAAATAGGTTTGTCAATTTTGGCTACATAAGTCATTTTGAATGGATACATGATAGGCACCAATGGTTCACATTTTTCAAATATCAGGAAACTATAGATGGCAAAGAACAGATGACAATGACAAAACTAGGGCAAATATTCTTTTTTTTTATTCACTATATTTAACAACACTCATGACAAAATTTAATTATTAGTTCACTTCCCTTCTTCATCAAAAATAAAATGCTAATGAAAGGTACTTATTATACTTCACACTACATGAAGCTACATCTTTTGTTATACTAAATTTAAAAATCTGCTATTACATGCCACACATGGTATCAACTTCAATTTATGCATATGTGTTTCCGTTCTTAGTTCAATCCTGAAATAAACAAACCCACATGGTACATCTGTAACGCTACTGGTCAGCGGTGTTGACACTGTTCACACAGTAATGTGTTACATGCATGCGCAGAATGTCTGTACAGCCATGTGAGAGTTGGCTTACCATTTAGTGTTACTCTGACTAGTAGTTTTTTACTATGATGTTTAATCATATTTGTTCATGAGTACAAGGTAGAAATTTTTGCCACTAATTGAAAATATTAATTATGGGCCAGCATTTAATGGTATGAGTGTACACTTTGTAAGTGTCTCAGTGTAACCTCTAATAAACCAAAAACTATTATTAGAGGTTAATAATAACCCTGCTTTACCTCATGTGGGGCGTATCAGCCTCCACGGGCTTTTCAAATCTATGGTTTTAAATTTGTTAAAAAAAATAAATTGTCTGTAATTTTAGATAGACACGATACTTCAACTTAACTAAGGAATTACTTGAAGTCAATCGAGCAGTTCAGGATGAATAATTTGTGAAATGTTTTCCTTGGTAAGATGGACACACAACTAGTAAAGTAAGGAGTGTGTGCACAATAAAACACCATGTCAGCCATCTGTAAACCTGGAATAAAACGACCACGTAACAGACTACCGTCTGATATTACTTCATAACGGTAACAAAGATGTGTTTTTAGATGGGGGTTTACTACTGTTTGAATCTAAAAAAATTGGAAATTATCATGTTGAAATGAATGGTGATGACTTCAAAAAGTGGTTTTAAAAGATTGTTACACTATCATCAAACACTAGTGTATTAATTACGGATAATGCCCCAGATCATTCCGTGATGACTAAACATAATCCGAATAGTGTGTGGTGGAAAGCTGATATTGTCGTGTGGCTCAACTTAAAAAATATGTTTTGAAGAAAGTTGCAGAAAACTGAACTTTTGTTTTAGTAAAGCAAAATGAACACAAGTTTAAAAAGTTTGTAGTAAATGATAGTGCTGAAAAATCGGGGCATGGTGTTTTAACACTTCCTCTTTGCCACTGCGTTCTGAATGCCATTTAATTAATATGGGGCCAGTTGAAAGGATATGTTGCCCGTCACAACACACACATAAACTGTCAGATACAAAACAATTGATAGATAAGGCAGTAAATGAAATAACCGGGGACAAGTGGCATCACTATTGAGTAAATGATCACTGGGGGGGGGGGCATATAATCAACGAAGAAATTAAGCTATGGGAACTGGACCAGATTACCGATGCCATCGTCGTGGACTCAATATCGCTGACTCATGTGATGATTCAAGTTCTGACAAAATACAAAATGGATTGAATTTCTCTCAGGCAGCAAACTCATAATAGAGAGTACCGTATTTTCTCGCATAATTAACGCACTTTTTTGACGAAAAATAAAGGCGAAAATTTTGGGTGCGTAAATTATTCAAGGATTTCAGATATACCCAAATTTCATTTGAAATTTATTGACATTTAAAAGATAAATTAAATATATTATACACAAAATCAGTTCAACTCATTGAAGTTATCGTCATTTGGCATAAAATTACGGTTGAGTTTTCTTCTGAACAATCAAATAGAGTACATTAGGCAAGTTGGAGTTAATGATGTTAATAATAAGATAGAGCAAACTAATAAATAATCAATTTTTTTATACCGAGGAGTATATATAACGATTCATAATATGTCGTCATATCTGAGCGTTATATGAAAGGGATAGACTGTGCGCCGTAAGCAAGACAGAGAGCGTATAATAAGCAACTATCTCACTCTAACTTCGTCACAGTGAAGCACGCGGTCGGATCAGACATGAATTTTACTCAACTCATTTTTGCAGTTCAACCTGCGATAACTTCAAAACCAATAATTATACAGCAATTCTGAAAACTGCATTGTGTTCAGTAATTAAAGCTCTATAAGTAGCCAAAATCTCAATTAATATAATTAACAATTACAGAAGATACACAGAAGAAGAACGCCAAATGAAATACAGAGAGAATTAGGCTACGTACAGATTAGATGTTTTCACACACACACAAGTTGAATCCCATGTGCTGCAGCTATTTCTCGTCCTTTAAAATACAGCATTTCGTAAGAAGCAGCATATCCATCATTGCATAACGAAATCACATATTTCAGAAGATACTCCTCTACTTGCGGAAACTTGCCACTTTTTGGACCGCGAAATGCTTTATGAGACTTGTTGGTCTCTTGAAGGGCAATTTTCTGTTTTCGCCAGTACCGCACGTTACACTCGGACACAGAATATTTGCGGCCTGCTGCCCTATTCCTGTGTGTTTCGGCATAAGCGATCACCGCAAGTTTATATGACGCAGTATTACTCGAATACTTGCTCATTGTGGATTAATGAACGACTTTGAGATCACAAAACATCCGTGTACCCGAAACACTCGTAAAATGAGTTTCTACCAGACTGGAATAGATTGTCACTAATCACGTCTTCGCTGATTCACTCACCGGACTGAAATACCGCAGTGAGTAATAACAGGAAGTTGCACGAGGGTTTGAAATGCGAGGTTGTGCAGTAGGAAAGCTACTACTTGACATCTTTATTTCGAAACGCACCTGGAACTGCGTGATGAAATCATTGAGAAAGTGGGTGCGTCAAATACGCAAATATTTCTTTTTTCCCACTTTGAACCCCCCAGAAATGGGATGCGTAAATTATACAGGGGCGTTAATTATGCGAGAAAATACGGTAAGTAGTTATCACAGCTTGAATTTTCGTTTTAAAAGAAACTTTACTTTTTTTTTGTTTTGTTATGATTTTTAAACAGTGAATAAAAAAAAACATTAAATGGTGTCAATAAAATATTTCACTGTCGCTCTGACAGTCATACAAATTTTACTTTGGTTATGGATATAAAAATTATCACAATTTACATGTGTTTATACCATAACACAATATGTCAATCTGTCTGTACTGCTTCTGTTCGTGTGACAAGCCTCTAATTCGAGCAGCAAATAGCATTTCAGATATGCTACGTCTGTTTGTTTACATCTGGATTGAACTAAGAACACGAATAGTATTCATGTATATTCTACATAATAATGTAAGTATACAGTTTTAGGAATAAAAATTGTTTACCTGTAAATACTGTATTTTTGTTAGCATGAAAAAAAGACAATTCACATTAGAAAATTCTGTTATAAAAACACATAATATACCACAGAAGTCACTGAAAACATGCTGCTTTTTTTTATGCACTTAACTTTATACACTGAAAAACATTCAAAGTTTCACAATATGAATCTTTAGTTTTTTTTTCCTGTTAATTATACCTCCAAAATATAAAATTTGCCTCCAAGCTTTCACTACACAACACAGGTTAACATAAACACCATTAAACACGAATCTCAAGTGAACAGTTGAACTCTATACAATTTTTTGTGATACACAACATTTATGCCTCCCAATGCAAATGTTGAATTCAGACAAGTACGACTTTACCAGTAGCAACAATTCTCCAACAATACCAGAATACCTATACCAATATAGTAAACAAGTTTTTTGTGTCTAAAAAAAAGGTGCCACAGTACACTTGGGTTCATACATTCAAAATTAATTACAAAAACTTAGAACTGCATATAAGCAGTTCTAAATGTATCCTTACCGTTACAATACGATGTTGAAGTGATTGTGTACCAGGTCTAGTAGCTGTGCCAGGCACTGTGGTAGGGACTTGGTGAGCGATTACTCGCATATGAGGTGTTGTTGTCATTTGGACTTGTGGTCTTACAGTCTGTGCTCCTTGCTGAAATAGATAAGTTTTTATATTATAACTATAATACAGTGGAACCCCTCAAATCCGAACTAATTGGGGCTGTAGCCTGTTCAGATTCGGAAAAGTTCGGATTAGCCGAAAAATCTGCATACATAGTACTCAACACTAGTTACGGTGTACGCGCCACCCGGTAATGTTGTGTAGGGGTGAGACGAAGCCGCCGGAGGTTGCTGACCTTGACTGCCCGTGAATCACTGTTGCTGTTGGGCGGAAGCGCGCTAAAAATAGCCCAGTCCTACTACAATAGGTCTAGAAATCTTTGTATTCCAGTTAGTCCTCTGGCGTTTGTTGTCCTGTGCGTTTGTCTGCTGTTACTGTTTCCATCCAGTGTACATAGTTTGTTTGAGTTTTCGTTTAAGGTTTATTGTTTTTGCATTTGAAGTGAGAAGTGTAGATCGGGTTTTTTAGTTTTCTTAAATTATGGCAAGCAAACGAAAACATAGTTCTTGTACTTTAAAAGAAAAACTCGAAGTGTTAATGCGACTAGGCAAAGGGGAAAGTTTGACGAAGTTGGCTGTTGAATTTGGTGTTGGTAAGGCAACAATCAGTGACTGGAAAAAGAATCATGCGAAAATTGAACAGTTTTGCAGTGCAACAAGTGAAAAAACTTTGAAACAACGCCATCACGCAAAAGTTTCTGTAAATGAAGAAATTGACGAAGCAGTGTTTTTGTGGTTTACACAAGAGAGGCAGAAAGGAGTTCCTATTAGTGGTCCATTAATTCAAGAAAAGGCATTGCGGCTGAACAAACTAATGAACGGAGATTTGGCATTTACTGCTAGCAATGGGTGGTTGGATCGATGGAAGAGAAGGCATTGAATCAGACAACTGACGATAAGCGGAGAGAAGTTATCAGCTGATAATACTGCTGCAAAAGAATATTTAGATGAATTCGCCGATTTGATTTCGTCAGAAAATTACTCGCCCCAGCAAGTGTATACTGCGGACGAGACTGGATTGAATTTTAAAGCACTTCCCACTAAAAGTCTTGCTTCTAAAGAGGAATCTCTGCGCCAGGCTTTAAAATGAACAAACAGCGTCTCACAGTTTTGGCCTGCAGTAATGCCGCGGGAACAAACAAGCTACCATTAATGGTGACTGGAAAATCTGCCAAGCCACGAGCCCTTAAAAATATGAACATGAATTCTCTCCCTGTTTATTACAGAAATCAGACTAAGGCGTGGATGACTGGTAATCTTTTTAAGGAGTGGTTTGAAAAGAAATTTGTTCCTTCGGTAACAAGATTTAATGAAGAAAATGGACTGCCACCTCAAGCTCTACTTTTGACAGACATCGCTCCGTCACATCCTTCAGACATGCAGTTGGTGTGCAGAGACATAAAAGCAATTTTTCTACCACCTAACGTGACATCGCTGCTGCAGCCTATGGATCAAGGTGTGCTACAGAACATGAAACTAAGCTACAGAAAAATGCTTCTGCAAACTCTTATTGAAGAAGATTGTTCTCTTTCTATTCTTGAGAAGCTAAAGAAGATAACAATAAAAGATGTGATTTACTGGGTTGCAGAATCCTGGAACAATACCAGTAAAAATTTACTGCAGAGATCTTGGACGAAGCTTTGGCCCAGCCTCGAATTTGTGGAAACACCACTTACAACATGAGATGATGAAACTGAGCTCCTTCATCTCTTTCAAAAAGTACCAGGATGTGAGGATGCTGAAAAAGGTTGTCTGGAGGAGTGGGCAGCACTAGACGACAATGAAGAATGCACCGAGCATGACGTAGTGTCTGTGGTCCAGGATCAACATGACAATGTATCAGGTAGCGATAGCGAGGGAGAAGATGTCTCAACAAACGTGACTCATTCTGACGCTGCCGTTGCTCTCGACATTGCGTTGCGCTACGTAGAACAACACGCAGCTGCTACACCCAATGATGTCGTGTTTATGCGACGCTGGCGCAACATTGCATCCTCGGGAAGGTTTATGTCACTTCGCCAGATGAAGATCACTGATTTTGAGTGAAAAAATGTAGTGTAGTGTTTGTGTGTGTTTCTTTTGTGTTTTTCCTTGGCCATTCAGCTCTGATGTTAATGAAATTCTGTATGACGTTATTGTTTTTATATAGTGTTAATTCCAATATTTTTTTACATTTCAATCCTGTTTTACGTAAGTAGCAATACTTGTACATACTTTATTAATTTTTCAATGATTCTTTACGAAAAATTAGGTTTCATATGATAGTTTTTTGTAATAATAAATGTGTTTCTTATGTCTTTGTGTTTTTTTTCAAATGTTCTTCAAAATCATGTTCGGATTTCCCGGGATTTCGGATTTCTGGGGTTCAGATTTGAGGGGTTCTACTGTACATATTTTTATACTAACTTACACATTTTCATCAGTAATGTCCAAACCAACACAGTGTCATCAGTTATGTCCAAACCAACACAGTGTTCCATGAGAAAAGGGCATATACTTACTGAGTAGATTATGCAGGTTAAATTAAGGAAAATATTAATTATCATGAAATAATCTGTAAAACATTATTATGTTTTCTATTTATGGCTGCTGAAATTCCACTCCCCACAATATTCCTACTATAAATGCAATCTTGCATTCCTGTGAAAACCAGCTAATTTGGAGAAAAATTTGTGGTTCAAAGTATAATTTGTTTTGAAGATTTAAAATTTTAAGTCAAAAGCTTCATCTCCATTACTAACGGAAACATTTTTATAAAAATGTCAACTGTCAAAAACCACTCATTTTTGCTTGGAGTAAACAAACTTAAAAAAAAAAACGTTGTTGACTTACTTGAAAGCTTATAAAATTTATAATCAAATCTACAGAGAATTTAAATTTATACAAACTGAAGTCGATAAAATGAATTAACATTACAAAAAAAAAACTACTTTATATAAATGAAGCTGAACAAAAAGAAATCAATTGTAATAATTATTTACTTAAAAAAAAAAAATTACTGATGCTAAAAAGCAATCAAAATTACTGAATTCAAGTTCAATTTTAAACATTACACACATTAAACGACACTTTTCAAATATTACATTGTTCTCATTGGTCATAAAATGTTTTAATTGTAGAATATGAAATATCATAACATGAAGTAAATACACAAGAAAAATTTTAGGAAAGACTATGCCTCTTCCTTTTACTAAATCTAGGAAATTTTAAAACATTATTGTAACTACAAAATACTTTGAACATTCATTAGAACAAACAAATGCATACACACAAACATACAGTTCTCTTTATAGTAGTTTGTCTCATTACCTGTACAGACTGGGCCTGTGTCTGTTGTGTCTGGACAACTGTTGATCCAGAAAAAAGTACACTATGAGGAGGAGGTCTAATACCTTCTATCACAAGTTCTTTTGTAACCATTGCCTGACGCAGCAGTGGCAGGCTTTTCTGCACAATTATACTGAATATTAATCTTACAAACAAACAAACATAAATTAAGTCATTACCCATACATATAACTTGAATTCCAACTATAAATAAAACTGATTTATCAGAACTGAGTAAAATCGTATACACATTTGAAAGGTTTCATAAAATAATTTTATTTTACAGCCTCACCTTTTATTTCTCAAGGTTGTTAGCATTTTTAAGAAAATGTATTTAATTTGAGCTGTGTTCACAATGATGCTGAAATACCTATGACAATCGCTTAAACTATATCACTAGAATACTATATTCTATATAGTATAGAATCACTTAAACCAAGTCAGAACTACTTACATCATTATATGACAAAGAATTAACAATTGCTCTTCCTGATTTCTATACATGCAGCATAATAAAAATTGCCCAACTTCTATAACTGCACCATATAATATCAATTCACAATCATTTTTATTTTTGTAATAGGCCTCTGTGTCAGCACTAATACTTCATTTATCAGTTGTGTGTGTGTGAACTAAATATTTTGAGTTAAGCCAATGAAGAAGTAAACCCAGAAGATAATGATTTCTGGTCCAGAACTTCATATTAAAGGTGAAACATTACATCTACCTTCTATGTTAAAGCAAATTAAACTTTTATGTATACTATTTCTTTTTAAAATACAAAAAACAATCAGAAGTAATACACTATTTATATAAATACATCTAAACATTTCACATACATCTAAAATGTGTAATTCGTTTTCAATGTGTAAATTATTCATGGTTGCTCTGATACGAATTTTATTGAGCTGCCAAATCAAAATGGATTTGTACAACATATAATACATTTGCCAATACACAACATTTCACCTTTCTGGATGCACTGTAAAAAAGCATCTACCACAATCAATTACATTCTCAAATATACAAACTATCAACTCATAAACAAAATGAGAAAACTAACCTTAAGGAAACCTATTAGGCACGGTTGTGGTGAAGCATTGAGAAGCCTCTCTAACCTATCACAGAATTCTTCTGGTTCAACTTTGGTATCTACAAGCTCTTGAATCAATGTACGCACATTTCTTTCTACAGCCTTTGGTTCTCTTGACGACAGCTCTAAGAGATTTGCCAGGAACTTTCGACATTTTTCTTTTGTGGTATCTGCTCCTTGTCTCTGAGGCTGTGCCTGTAATGTTCATATGCAAAATCAATGATTCTGATTGGTGGAAAGAAACAAATTATTGAAACTTTTAAAGTTAACAAAGAATATGGTTTTCTGTAAATTCCAAAAATGGTCTGTCCTCCAATTTTTATTTTTAAGATGATTTTTTATTGTTATAAATTATTACTTGGTGGTCATCTAAGTACTTCTTACATTATTGAGAAATTAATTATACTTTACAATCTTACTTATATTTTCCAAATTTTGCTGAATGGAGTTTCTTTGTCATAAATTTGTCAATCAATTTATAATATATTTATTGTTAATAAATATTTTATAAATTTGTGACACATTTATTACAAAATATTTCACTAATACTATAAAATCAAGAAAACATGTAAATTAATGTTTTAATACTTCCAAATGACATCTCCATTTTTATAACACTATTTCCCCATACCAGTCACACTGACTTCTACATGATACTATGTCACTTGCTGTATTTTAAAATTATCAAAAAAATGTATATTTCTTAATATGTTTGTTTGGTTTCAATTAACTGGAAAACCATGTAAAATTTAAATAACAGATGAAATATTTTATTCACAAATCACATCGTGTGATCATAAAACCACAATGGGCATACTCTTTTTTTTTATATGGAAAGATATTTGTTAAGACATGCAACATAATTACTATTAAGTCCGCTTATCAAACACTTTTTCTTTTTGCTTACTATAACATACATACTTGCTGAATGCACAATATATCATTGAGTACATTCCAAGACAACACATCATTATGACTACAATGCAGTAATTCTGAGTTATATTTATAGGCAAACCCCTTATTATAATTACTGCATAGAGCCAAGAGAGAATTAATCAATAGTTTCTGAAGAAGATACCAATAGCTAAAATACATAACACATTAGCTGCAACACAATTTTACAAATATTATATTCCAAATAATGTGTGTGTGTGTGTGTGTGTGTGTGTGTGTGTGTGTGTGTGTGTGTGTGTGTGTGTTGTGTCATTAACTCTGGAATCAGATTCATTCAAAAATAATGATGTTAATTTAGGCACGTACACGTCATACTTGAGTAAAAAAGTATTACAACCTGCAATACTTACAAATGGGGGAGGGGGAGAGGGAGTGAGGGAGGAGGAGGAGGAGGAGGAGGAGGAGGAGGAGGAGGAGGAGGAATCTTGCTCATACATAGCAGCTGACAACAAACTTGCTAACATCAATTCCCTACTTCTCTTTACTATTGCGCATATCCAAGCCGCCATACCTCACAAAAATTGTTACACTTTCCTCCAATTTGACATTGTTAAATACTTCTAGTATTTCACCTGAAATGTATAATCCACTTTCCTCACACCTCAGGTCTGTGCAATGCTTTCTTTACCTAGATTTTATTTTCAACATATACTACATATTTATATTCCATGCTGTTATTGGCTTTTGAAGCTATTATAAATATAAGTCGCATGGCCATCATAAGATAAATAATCCCCAAAACTTGAATCTATACAGCGCGTATCCATCCATTCTCTAGTTTATATTCTACTTTAACCCCTCACATTTAATGGCACAGACATTTACTGTTAAAAGAAAATGTAAATAACTTGTGTCTGCTTGTTTACATGTCCTATCTCATTCATCTTAGTTTTCACACACCTTTTCCAGAATTTAACTTCTTTTTTTCAATAACTTTTTAACTGCCTTCTAATAGTATACTTTTAAGGTCCTCCACATCCAATACATCTATATATCACAGTAAACAGTAAGCCACAATACATTCACAACATATGATGTATTTTTTTCTATAACATCTCATTAGTAATGATGAACTGTAAGAATATACATTATTTTTATTGACAAAATTTAGGGAAATTGTTATATTAAAGTACGTCATATATACTACAAGCGGTGAAAAAAGTACCAAAATTTCCTAAATCACTGAAAACCACTACACTACCCCACACATTAAAAGGATAAATGTTTAATCATTATTTTTACAATCTGAAATGCAACTGTGTCACTGTGTTTATATTTCTACTGACGAGTTACAGCACTCATTATCTATTTTGAATCGCATTTTTTAATTACCTCCTTCTCTAGGCATGTTACATTTACGATACTTTAATGACAATATACTTCTATCACATGTAACATTTTTCAAAGAGTCGGCTAATATTCAAAGTACAATGATAATTTATTACGGTATATAATTTTATTTTCTGGTTAACTCAGTTAATACAGCAGCATTCTGAAATTCCAATGTATAAAATAAAATGAACCCCTTATTTTCTCATTAAACTGCTGTTAACACAGATGCATTTCTGACACTATATTTGGTACGGAAAGACCATGCAAATCAGGGAATATTCAACCCATCTGGTTGACTGGGAATAGTGACGGAAGTGGATTACTTACATATGAATGTAACAACATAACTGATTCATTAAAAATTATAAATTATTTGTGTACTTGGAGCAGACAGATATTACAAGATCCAGCTAATCATAAATATTGGATGCATCATTTTCATACAAGGCAGAAATCAATTGAAAATTTTACAAAATTTTCTGGTAACATGTCTATTTAAAATATTACTGCACATCAAAACATTCAAAACATTGATTTAAATGAAACACCATCAACAGCAATATGTAACTGCATAAGTTAAAAATTCTATGGTGAACCACCAAATGTGCCTGCATGTAACTACATGTACTCTCAAGTTTGTAGTTGTATGATTATCCTTTTTACCACAGCATGATTCCAACTGTGGCATCAAACTATTGTAGCAGCACTCGTTTAAACAATGTGTTATCATCCTGTCAAAAAGGACTGATTTAAGAGTAGCAGTGAATATACGAAATGTTTACTGAACACCTTATGATAAACTGTGTATTCCTTGCAAAAATACTGAATGTGGAAAAACAAATGTACACCCTACATTTTATAATTTCTAAGCTCAGATACAACTAACCTCACTCATGATATTCACACAATTGTTTGTTACAATAACAAATGTTTGCTATCCAAAGTGTTTATTAATACCACCTAATCAAACTCTTTAACAGAAAAAGAACAAAAAAGGGCATGCAAATGTCTTAGAATATTCTGCCTGGTAACTTTCTGCATATATGAAAATTGCTAATTTCTCTCTCAAAAAAAAATTATATATAAAATTACAAAGAAAAAGATTACTTAAGTATTTATACTTTAGTAATTTGTGTTTCTATAATGAACTTGACAACAATACTGTTTATATACCACACTTGACAACACCTGAACACCATGTACCAATGCCTGAGTCAAAAAACTTCATTTATACTACGTTGAAACAAACTGAATACGTCAAAAAAATAAAATTACCAGAACCACATTAATACATACAATACCACATTTGTATAACTACAAAAATATACCAGTAATAATAATAAGTTGTATAGGTTGGCATGCACGTTACACACAGACACAGTTTTGCAGGCACATCTGGACAAATCTACATAGATCTAAAGCATATGAATGCGTGCACCTTCACCATAAATTACTAACAAATTAATGTACTTCTGCACACTCCTGGGAATATGCTATCATACAAAAATATATAAATCACTCTATTTACTACCCTCTCACACACTAACACAACATCATATAAAATAATACTTCAACCACAAAGTACTACATTTTTATTTCAATGCCTGAATTACGCCTGAAAATAAATCAAACAATACCTCGGGCTGTAACCAAAACATACAGAATTATTATAATTACACACACAACTTATATTTTCTCTGAAATGAGAAATTTGTTTTTCTAAGAACTCACCAGAGTAGGGGTTGTGGTCTGAGTGGTGGTTAGTGCTGGGACTTGTGCTTGGACAGTCCCTGCTGCAGCAGAACCCTTAAACACAACATTAACTGCATGTTATTTTTGTTAACCATTTAATGGTTAACATTTGCTTTTATTTTGTGTTAATTGTGTTGCAAATTCAATGATGCACTTTTTAAACTGACAGTTAACCCAAGCAACAAACCAATTTTTTTTAGATACAGCCATTAAATGTCAACATTATTATTTAATTTGGAATTATCAATTCCAAAATTTAATTTAATTAAAATTTATTTATGTTTAAAAGAGAAGTAAAATGTATTTACTTTTAAGGGAAATAACATGTAACAAACGGGAATTTAAACAAATATTAGTACGCATATGCCAATACTCTACTATTACTGCTACCTTGGTCTAGAACTCTATATCTGCTCTATTAAGAAGATAATTACTAAAGTACCCTTATTCATATAAGTAATATGACAAAGTTAATTTAATGACCTTTAGAGGAGACATGATTTAAAGTAGTATAATAAAAATATATTTTGCACATTCATAATATGCATAGTCTGAAATGTTTACTAAGACTTTCCAAGAATATAATCTTTTTATACACTACCCACTGAATTAACATACTGACACACTTGTAAGCAATACTTTATGTTGACTTTTTTGAAAAATTCTAATTATTTAAACAATATTTTTTTCACAAAACATTCAGAAAGTGTGTACTTTATAACCCCAATTTCACTCTTCTTTTCCTTTGAAACACACACCGTTTCTAGATAATATTAAAACAAAAGGTTGAAAATGCCATGAATTGTCAATATGTTTCAACAAACTAAAAAAATGTACAAAATACTCTAAAAGTGACTTTTCCATGGAATCAGTGAGAAATGTTTAAGAATTAGGCTATACTCGGCTCTGAACATTATTTGAACCATATGTGAACAACATACATAAATCATCCATAAGAATAAGTATGACAGCTACAATCAGGATCAAGCATGAGATGATTTTAAAGGAACAATATGCCATAACTGATAAGTGAACACAGTTTTAAATAATTATAATAAAGCAAATCCTCTCCATCATAAATGAACACCACAACTCAAGTAATTAGTATCTTACACACATTTTTACATAAATTCTTATTAATTTCTAGTTAGCTGTTCACCACTCATATTCTGCAGAACACTTAAGAAACAAGCCAAACACCAATTCATAAAAATTATGCTACATAAATATCTTCTTACCTTCCCAAAAAAGTCTTAGCCATTGTTTTGTATTCCTTTGGTATTACTTAGCAATGATATTATCATGCAATAAATTTATTACAATACACTCACGTCTAACAGTGAATAATGAACAGCTTTACAATCATAAATTTACACACACACACACACACACACACACACACACACACACACACACCTCTTCAAGATCACAAATTATACACTCAAACTTCAAGATCAGGCCAAGGCAAATATTTGCATCAATTTTTGTTTAGATCAATTCCCCTATCTTCTGTCAACTCCTTTCTGTAATAATAACTAAATGTTGTTGAATGTCCTACATTCACAAGGTACAATGTGATAAGAAAGAAGAGATGTGACCATATACGACTCTATATGATTTTACAGAACACGGTGGGGGTTTTTAGTCACCAGTTCCCAACAATTTCCACCTTAATGTTTTTAAAATCAACAATCCACATACTGAAGTATCTAAATTCAATTTATACTAAATTCAGAATAAATGGCTATTACAGATTATGAAAAGACCTTTGCAAAACCAATAACAATTTGTTACTTTCGATGAAAATGTATATTAATTCAAACACAAGAAAAAATTAATTTCTTTCCAGACCACTGAATGAAGTTCTTAAAACTTTATTATACAATTTTTTAAAGCCTTTTATATCAGATCTGAGAAAATATATGATTGATTTCATAAATATACTTTCTTTTATACACAATGCAACCTAATTCTGCCCCTTTCAAATATGAATTATTTCCACTGTTGGAAGCAATTCTGGGAAGTCTTCAGAAGTGGTGCTCTTAAATAGTGATTAAGATGGAACTTTCCAATGATTCTTTGACTTCTGTGAAAAGAAAAACATCACAAGGAGCTAAATCCAGTGAATACAGGGGTGCTCCAGGGATCCCATTATCCACTGAAACTTGCTTCACAGATAAAGCACTGTGGGCCGGCGTATTGTCTTGATGAAAACCCGAGTCATTGTTCTACTACAAATCCAGACGTTTCTTCCTTGTGTGTACCCTCAGATTCCTTGTTTTGGGGCAAACTAAAGGGGTTTGTAATTTCTAATTTCTTGTAACAATCTGTAGCAACCCACACTGAGCAAAATTTTTAGATCACTAAAAGCTTGACTTTTGTGAACACCCGGTAGTCAATTCGGTACCAGGCTGCGCAAGGTACAAAAGGAATTATAACATTGGAATGTGTACGAGCGCGCATGCGTGCCACCTTTTGCGACGGTGCTGGATTGATTTCCGTTGCGTCATGCTAATTATGAAATTTTACAACCAATCACAATCGAGTATGGATCTGTTTCCTGTAGAGGACGAGAGCATGTGGGCGGACAGAGTTTTTTCTTGCCATTTTGGACGCCGGCAGTCGGCATCTAAATTCACAACCGTGCAGATGTGTTAACGCGCGGTTCGCCAAAAACGTGTTCGTGAACAATGTAAGCCGACCGACCAAAAAGGAAAATGTTTTTTTAAATTGTTTTAAAAACAGTACCGGAGTGTAAGTTAAACCAACATTCAGCAATATCAGTTTTAAACAATTCAGAACATATTTCGGAGTGTCTCGTGAATGTAATAAATCAGCAGCGGTGGTGAAGTGATTGGACAATGGCTACTACGAGGATGAGTACCTTTTAACAATTTTACACCTTTAAACCTATAAACAAATTAAACAGCATACAAAAATATTTGAATAAACTAAAAGAGCTCTATTAATAGAAATGGGGATTTTAAAGATATGATGAGTGTGTGTGTGTGTGTGTGGGTGAGGGAAAATTACGTAATGAATATAAAAAGCACTGGTTTGCGTTAAGTAGATTTAATTTGTATTTTCAATATTTGTTTTTCTTTTCACTATTTTGAAGAATTTATATAACTTCATATAAAAGAAGGGTAACTTTCTAATTAACCAATGTGTTGGTTATTGTTTAAATAGTAACACGTGGAGAAGAGGGAGAAAGAATAATTTTTGTTTATGATGGGAATGAAATGAATTTAAATTGTTTTGGAATAACGTAATTGAAGTAATGTAGTAATGATGCAATGCAGAATAAAAGAGAATAAGAAGTGTATGCAAATAATCGATTTGTTTTCTTTGAATAACCATTCTGCTCTCTCTTTCTAACTCGCTCAAACAAACTGTGGACCAAGGTGAGTAAAATATACAGTTGGCAATAGTTTCAAGATGGCGTCCGAAAGTAGAGACAAACACAGCTGATTTTATAAACAAGTAAAGTAAAAGTGAAATAAAAGTCTATAAAGAAAAAATAACTTAACAAATGGCGTCGCGAACAGGGACGTTTGCATAAAATTTATTTATGTAAACGTGGGCCTGTTTTAGAAAGCGGAATGGGTTGTTCAAAGTAAATAAATAAAATTTTATTTACGTCTAAATAGACGTAGATTACAAGGGTATGCTGTAAGGTTATGTTATAATATGATTTGTTTATGTATATTATAAATAAGAATTGAGTAATAAAAATAAAACAATGGAGAATAATAACAATGAGGTCAGCCTAACTGACACTAGTAAAGAAAATCAGTCAGATACAGTAGTAAATGAAATAAGCCTAACAGAATTTGTAACAATGGAAGGCACTACGATTCATTCAATGCCTATCCAAAATAAACAATCTGACAGTAATGATATAATGAATATAATGCAATTACTTCTAGAAAAGCAAAATGCGATGTTAGAGCAACAAAATGTAAAATTTAAGGAAGTAAATGTTAAATTAAACGGACAAAACAGTAAATTTGACGAACTCAAGATTGCTATAAATGCTGTAAATAATAAATGTGAAAGTAAGTTTAACGAGTTAGAACAAAGTATTGAGAAAATGAAACTGTGGAGAATAGATACAGGTAAGTGCAGTATAAATGAAAATAACGAAGTAACAGATGGCATTGGTGTCAATACAGGTAATAATTATAATGGTGATATGATGACGAATAATAATGAAGAAATAATTAACAAGGTAAGTGGCAATTATAATAATAAGTTAACAAGTAGTAGTGGTAAGATAGTTGAAAATGGGGTATCTAAGAGTGATACAGAAAAAATTAATAGTGATGATGAGAGAATAATGGGAGTAGGGGGTAGTAATGGTGTTGTAGTAATAGGTATAGATGTGCTTGAGAGAGAATATGAGGAGAGTTTAAGTAGAAATATGGTGCAGAGGGTAAATGTTCCCCAGGTATATTGTGAAATAGAGATTTTACACATGTTTTTGGAGGGCAAGTGGTCCTCAATCGGAGACGAATGGTCTCAAAATGGTCCCTTAAGTTTTTGTAGTTGTCCTGGAAAAGCCAGGAGGTGTTTTTATGATGTTGTAGTACCTTCTGCATGGATAGAGAGAGAAAATGTGAAATGGGAGTGGGAAGGTGATTTGGAGAATGAGAGAGAAATAGAATTATTCAAGTTGAGTAGCGATCACAAAGAGTTAGTAAAGAGAATAAGTATTGAGAGAGTTGAGAGAATTAAAAACTTACCTGGTGGAATAGATAATATTGACAATAAAAAGCACTTACCTTGGAGTAGGATTAGTGTACATGATGTAGTAGATGAATATGATGATGAGATCATAACTTACCTGGGGATAACGAATAATACTAAGGGCGACTTGAATATAACTAATGTTGACAAGGTGTATGAGATAATAATAAGAATAATCCTATAGATTATTATGGTATAATGAATAACACAGATTTAACAGGACATTATATTAAAAATAAGAATATAATGCATGTAAATAAAAATGAAAATTGTTATATTAAAATAAGATTAATTTTCGACGATGGTGGTTAGAGATATAGTGAATGTACATTTAATTATTTTAGTTTATGGTAATTACTTGGCTAATTTATGTAATGAGGTGTGGTAAACAATAAAATGATATGACATAGAGTGTAAATAAATTTGTATTGATGTTAAATGTATTTTATTAAGGTTATGTACATTGTATTTATTTAATGTAGTCAATTTACAGGTTTGTTTGACTTCATGACAGTAATATTTTGTTTGAAGTGAATAATTAATAGTGTGTAGTCATGAATCTTTATAATGAAAATTAAATTAATGTAAAATGTAAGAGATAGAAATTTTGGTAGTAAATTTAAAAGTTTTGATTTGAAGGTTATAAAAAAAAAATGATAAATGAATTTTATTATGAAAGTAAAGAATTGCAAGATGAAATTAAATAAATTAAAATTGTTTCGAGTAATGTAATTGAAGTAACTTACAGTGTTTTGATTATGAGGTAATTAAAATTTATGTGAGAGGATTGAATAGATGTAAAATATTTTAAGTAATGTAATTGAAGTAATTAATTAAAAGAGATGGTCTAATTAATTTAAAATATGGAAATAGGTGTAATACGTTTGAATAATTTATTTTTGATTTGAAATGGATAATAAATGATAGACAATTAAAATTAAATGAGTAAAATATTTAATAAAAAGTCAAAGTTGAAGTGATAATGCAAGACAAATAGTTAAAATGTTTAATCAGGGAAAATTGAAATTAAAGTTGTAATGTTTGTAATTTTGAGGCAAATTTAAAGGTGAGATGTTTATTTTAATGTAATAATGTTAATGTTCAATTTGAGTATATTATGTTGTATTATGTTTATCAGGTGAAACATAAAGTATTTATTTAAGGGTGATATATATAAATGTACAAATATAAAACATGTATTGTAGGTTTTAAATGTGATTTCTCCCTTTCGGGCGGTCCCGGGCTTACCAGCCCAGACCGTGGTTTTGGTTTACAACCAGTTGTGGGCAGACTTATTGTACCCTGACCATAGTTGGTTCCCTTCAAAATTGGTGACGTTAGGAATTAACCGGGGGGTGAATCAGGGGAAATCAACACAACTTTGGAACAGTGGATATCCGTCGAATGGGATGGTAGACCGTTTAAGGGCATGTGACTAAATTTTAGTAGGATTACTGGTATCCTCGGATACCAGTAATGCCGAAGGTTTTATAACGCCGAAGCAACAACGATGTAAGCAACGTTTACACCATAAAAAACTTCAGTTCTTGTGGAAGCAAATGGGCACTACAGTCCAACATAACAAATCAATAGAGTGTGTGGAAAGGACCTGGCCGTTACAAGCCAGGGACATAAATATAGTATTAATGTAAATGGGTAAATGCCTTACACGGTTTACCCGTGAGGTTATTTATCAAATTGTAACTGGGTTGGGGGATATTATAAAATGATGTGGAAGGAGAGTTGTTAGTAAATGGTTATCACTGTCGACTTACTCACACATTTATAAATATAAATACATAAATAATACATACTTCTGTTTACTCACCACGTGTTTGGAACATTTCCGGTAAGCACGTGCTACCAACATACACACTACGTTTTATGCCCAGGGTCCAGAGTTCTATAAGCGAAAGCGCAGAAACATTGGGGTTGTACGAAATAATAACACTGATTATCATTGAAAGGTTTAAAACTTTGTTTAATTACTTCATTTGCATAGTTTATCAAAATACAAATGGCGGCTTATACCGCACTACAACATGGCGGCCATTTGACTTCCGCTCTTTATTAATATTTTGCGTTTCCAATATTTATTCTCTCTTTGTGTTTCATATCAAAAAGAATTTATACTGCAGTACTTAATTTTATTTTAATATTACCATTTAATAAGATTCTTAAACACAAACCAACGCCTCTTCTAAAAGAAGCGGCCGGCCTGCTCTCTCTCTCTCTCTCTCTCTCTCTCTCTCTCTCTCATTACATATTCAATAACTTTGATTTGCTAAAAATTTCTGTTCATATTCTTTCGAGCTCATAAATTTGATAAAGGGTTATTGAAATGTTGCACTTTCCTGAAATGTTGAGGTTTCCGTGTGGTTCAGATGTTGTCCATCGATCGACCGATGTCCGGCGTACTGTTTTATTGATAGTCTGTTTGGTTGTCACTGACTCTACATTGTTAATTGTTATTAAATTTTGACTATTTTCTGATAACTGTTACATATTGATTATTTATAACATTTTAGCTGGTAAAATTTGCACCAGCACACTTTCAAACGTGCTCACTCCATGAAGACTTGTAGCAGACTGGGCCGACATTTTGTCGTATTATCGACAGGTGGTGGGGATTAATTGTGATTAACTCTTTGTCTGAGACAGATGACGACATTGTTTTCCGTCACCATTATGACGTGTGTCATAATTTGTTATGGCAATTCAGCTTTGTCGATCAGTGCAACTATCAAGTGCATTTTATTTCGCACGTACGCCCTTGGCCTTGAGACGAATTATATAGATGAAACTGCGTCGTTTATTTAAACATGGGAGAAGCTGACCTAACTCTCTTTTACATATGACAACCCAATAAAAAATACAATACATATATGTTTTAATACCATAATTCCTTAAGACAGACGTTCGTACCGTCACAAAACCCCCTCAATGAGAGGTTTTATGCCGAAGCATAAAAACTCTCATTGACTCATTCACACGTTCTAATGGGATCAGCCCAGATATGTCGCCACAACCCCCTGTAGTGTTTATACAAAAAGAATATAATCACTTACCCTTGGTCCGATGATGGTGACCGTACCCATCTGACCTTACTGGACTTCTCAGGAGAGATCCCAACACCATAAGGCCAGTTGGCACTTAACGCTCCTGCTCTGACGCACCGGCCAGCTCAGGACCGCCGTCACAACATCACTAAACTCTGAAACATTAAATACAAAAATTCAAAATAGTGGCCTTATCTATTCCCATATCCACAACTGATATGTCTCCCCTTAGATGCATTGGTTTGTGTTTAGAGGGGTTGATTTGCTTAACTCTAAAAATTCATTCGTAAGAAAACGAACAAGATTTAAAACAGAAAATCCACTTCTCGTTTCAACATTCCTACATTTATCAAAATTTTCTGACTCCAGTCAATATTATTTATCCTCTCTACCACAAGAAAACATATTCTTATACTAAGCATAACACATAAAACAACTTTTTAATTTTCAAAGCAACAACCACTATCTCTATCATTTTATATAAAATCAAAAAAAATATAACTATTATGGCTAACACTTCAAATATTTTAAATTTTCTTTATTCAGTTTTCTTGATACTTATATTTCTTTGCAACAGAATCAGAACGATATTTGTATATTCAATATTAATATCAATATTATTCCTTTACTTAATATTTGTTACCGTTGCTACCAATAACAATAAAACATAGTAAAACATTGAACATCAAACATTAACATTATTACATTTACATTACACAATTTACATTTAAATAACTTGTATCAAAACTTTATAACATTGTTATTATCAACTTTCTATTCAGCTTTTAATTGGTTAACATTTATTGTATCACTAGATTCTATAAAAAAATTTCAAATTTATTATTAACCTTTCTACTATGAATTTTCTTTTCTAACCTTTTTATCAATACTTATCTAGTTTGGGTGACTCTATTATTCACTATTATCTATATCTTATTTTGGCATTTATCTATCTAACCTTACTCACCTTCTTTCCTACTAACAGCCACTACTAACAACCAGATCTATATATTATGACACCAATATCTTCATAACAACCCCCTTCAACCTTAACTCTATTTATACCGTTCACTTCTTTAAGTGAAATTTCTATTACCTCTTTGTACTAAGATGTGTGTACCCTACCTGGCAATATACACGTTCATAACCTTTTGCCCTCCACCAAATATCGGCAAATACTCTTACCCTTCTCTAATTACGGGAACTGCCACAACGCTGCACGTTGACCATACCTTACCACCTCATCCTTACTACAAAATATCATCATCAACAAATATATCTACCATTTACATTACTCACCTTCTCTACATCTAATCACTAACTCCTGTGTCCCTAAAATATCTAACACCCTCTTTGTACTACTGGTATCTCAACATTCTTATTTATCTAACTCCCAACTTTAATTAACTAACTCTTACGCCTTTATTTTAATAATTATCACCCAGGCTCTATCCCTTTTTAACACTTTACATTACTGTGATCATTGACAATTGCATTAGAAAATTCATCCCTCACCTACTAATAACAATACATCTCAATATTGTAACGTTACATAACCCTGCCCAAATATGATAACACAATCACCATCATTAAAACCAGTAATCACCCCATTCTAAAAGTCAGAAATGGGTATTATGTACCAAGCTATAAACAACTTTGTACTACAAAACACTGTAAACAATAACAAAGTGAAATATAGTGTACAAAGTGAAATATAGTGTACATAGTGAGAGTGTAAACTTTTAAAAAGAGCATCTCACAGATTTATACTGTAGATGAAAAACTATTAATATTGTAGCAGTGGACTATATTGCTGCTGACAAATTTTGTATTTCTTGTATTTTGTGTAATTTTGTATTGTGTAGGCCACAAAGGTCTAGTACCTACGAATAATCTTTGTGTTTAAAATAATGATTTTGTTTAAATATAAGATAACCCAGGGTTAAATATAAAATAATAATAATATGAAATGATACTATGTTAGCAAGATGACATAGGAAAAATAGTCTAGAGTAAGGATACATTCAGTAAATGATAAATAATGAATAAATCAAATTAAAAGAGATTAAAATATAAAATACCAATGTACAAGCTTAAGGAAAAATATAAAGAAAAACCTTAAATAAATTAAATTGGATTATAAATAAAACCTAAAAACGATTATTTTTATAAAAAGAAGAAATAAATTTATAATAATTAATAATAGCCTATATACTAAAAAGTATATAGATTCACCAATAAAAAACCATAAAAAATCTTGGTTACTAACAGTAACCAACTAACAAGATTTGAAATGAATTGTTAAAACGATTTGGAAGTGAACGTTTTTGAAAAGTGTAATGCCGATAAAAATTTGAGAAATTAACGAATACCATTTGGTATAAATAGTGCCAAATTCATAAAATTGACGAGTGATGTCCACTGTATATTAGAACTCCTTCGAGTAGAACTATTCACGCCCTTAATTTGATGAAACTTTGAAAAATAAAACTGCGAGATCCAGGCCTAGTCTACAGAACATCGATATTTTGGGTGAGATCGCTACCAAGTAAATTTAACTAAATTACATCTCAACTATAACTTCATAACACTAGAAACAGCACCATATCTTTAAACACTTCAGGAAAAGAGGTGAAAACAAACTTTATTATTTTAGTTAACCAAAAAACCAGCAGAACGGATTCCTGTGAATTGCTAGCCGCCATTAAATAAATTTCGTGTTTAAGTGAAGAAACATAATCTGCGCTCTGGCGGATAACCTCGGAACTACATACTACAAATTATAATAAATTAATTAATGTAAAGCTTGGTATTAACCAATATTCATTTCTGCCCGTCTCATAGTACAAAGAACTCGAAAATAACCCTGGGAAATTAATAAATTATTTCTTTATTGTTTTTTTTTTTTTTTTAAATAAAAAATAAAAATATTTGTTATACATTATATGTTTAAAAAATAAGATCGAACTAATCTTGTGTTGTCAGTAAGAATCGATTATACATTTCTGTTTTGGGAGAAGATAAAACAAAAATTTACTAAATAAATCCAATAAATACTTCGTTATTTGAATAAAAATGTGTATTATTTTCAGTAGATGGTAGTTGGTTACAGATTGTCTGGAGACAGAGAAGAGAACGGACAACGAGAAAATATTACATACCATTTGGTGTTAATTTAACCTCAAATGTGTTTGTAAATGTCACAATCAGCTGGTCTCATGAGCGGAGAAATTTAAATTAATTCATCGTATGCCAAGAGAGTAATTCTTTTTGCACTCTCTCTCCTAATTACATTCAAACAACGGTATTGAATTCACCCAAATAAAATCTAAGGGAAATATCTGACTAATCACACACACTCGATTTTTGGAAACATTGAACATAAATTATAACAAATTCTGACTCTCATTAGAGCGAGATTTTCGAAGAGCATAAATAGACGTAAAATTTTTATAATACAGAGAGAGATTACCCGTGAGACGTTACAAGATGATGCCCAACGTGGGGCAAATAAAACAAATATAGTGACGATAAGATCATACGATACTATTTGACTCTGAGAGATTACTCGCGAGACGTTACAATATCCAAATATATTACATTTACTATTCATTAGAATCTAAATCTCATAATTATTTAAATTCATTATCAAACTTTCTTCAATTATTTAAAATTCTACAGTACATGGTTTACATAAAAAAAATACATAAAATACACAACATCAAGAATACACAAATACATTGACATCAACACACAAAAATATACAATCCAAATTATCATTTCATCATTTACCATAAATCAGTTCATAAAACAGTCCATCTTGAAACCACACTATCACATAATTAAATGTTCATAACACAATAAAATAATTATACTCCATCGTCAAACAATAATCTTATCTTAGGTCTATACAACTTATTTATTATTGGATACCTCATATTATCATTATAAATGTACCAACTATTCAAATTTTTATCATTTTCCGCAAAATCATATAATTCATGATCAGGTATGGTTCTGTCACCTTCAGTATAATTAGTCACAATCAGGTAGTTAACAAAGTCATTATTTTCATCATCATCTCCTACTACTGCTATATCAGCTTCTACCCAAGGTAAGTATTTACTATAATTATCAACCATCTCTATTCCTAACTTTTCCATAAACTCTTTATATCTTCTACTTATCTTAAAAATCTCTATTTCTCTCTTTCTCTCCCAATGTTTCTCACAACAATACCACGCTACACACTCTCTCTCTCTTAATATATCTCTCTCTACCACACCAAGCTACATTCTCTCGTTCTATATTTGCATAGGGCACTACTACTTCATAAAAACACCTCCTGGCTTCACCAGGTACATCAACACAAAAAACTATGGGATCATTTGGAGACCACATGTCTCCCACATAAATTCTAGAGGAACCTTCGTCCTCAAACAACAGTTTTGGAGTCTTTACTCCGCTCATATCACTGGGAAAATTTGCCCTCTGCCCACCATACTCACTTAAACTCTCCTTACCCCCTCTTTCAATCTCATCAACAACTATCTCCTCACCATTAACCTCTACTCTCATTATCACTACCAACATCCACACTATTATCTCCTATTACCATATTTTTATTTATTTTATCATAATTCTTACCACTACTTACTACTTACCTTGTCATCTTTGTTTATATCTAATTTGTCTATTTCCCTCTTATTTTCTAACTCTATTTTATCTAACCGTGCATGCATCTCATTTATTCTTTTATCAAACTTAAAAGTTTGTTTTTTAATCTCATTTTTCACTTCATTGAACTTTACATCAAACTTAATACTCTGTTCTTTTGATTCATTATTTTGTATTTTCATTAATTGAAACAAGTCGTCTAATGATACTTTATTATTGACAACAGGTGTTGAGTTTGCCTCAGCTTCACTCATTATTACGGATTCTGTCGCTGTATCATTCATATTTATACTTTCGTTATTTGCCATTTTAATAAAATACAAAAAAATTTCTCTTCAAACTGTTGCTATGTTGTCTAACAATAACATAACCTACACTTGTAACCTATGTTGTTTATGTGTTATGCGTATTTCGCTACCCGTTTGTTTCTGCTCTTTGGCTTATTTATATAATTTTTATTTTATACAATGTCCCTGTTCGGGCGCCATTGTCGACTTACTCACACATTTATAAATATAAATACATAAATAATACATACTTCTGTTTACTCACCACGTGTTTGGAACATTTCCGGTAAGCACGTGCTACCAACATACACACTACGTTTTATGCCCAGGGTCCAGAGTTCTATAAGCGAAAGCGCAGAAACATTGGGGTTGTACGAAATAATAACACTGATTATCATTGAAAGGTTTAAAACTTTGTTTAATTACTTCATTTGCATAGTTTATCAAAATACAAATGGCGGCTTATACCGCACTACAACATGGCGGCCATTTGACTTCCGCTCTTTATTAATATTTTGCGTTTCCAATATTTATTCTCTCTTTGTGTTTCATATCAAAAAGAATTTATACTGCAGTACTTAATTTTATTTTAATATTACCATTTAATAAGATTCTTAAACACAAACCAACGCCTCTTCTAAAAGAAGCGGCCGGCCTGCTCTCTCTCTCTCTCTCTCTCTCTCTCATTACATATTCAATAACTTTGATTTGCTAAAAATTTCTGTTCATATTCTTTCGAGCTCATTATTTGATAAAGGGTTATTGAAATGTTGCACTTTCCTGAAATGTTGAGGTTTCCGTGTGGTTCAGATGTTGTCCATCGATCGACCGATGTCCGGCGTACTGTTTTATTGATAGTCTGTTTGGTTGTCACTGACTCTACATTGTTAATTGTTATTAAATTTTGACTATTTTCTGATAACTGTTACATATTGATTATTTATAACATTTTAGCTGGTAAAATTTGCACCAGCACACTTTCAAACGTGCTCACTCCATGAAGACTTGTAGCAGACTGGGCCGACATTGTTTTCCGTCACCATTATGACGTGTGTCATAATTTGTTATGGCAATTCAGCTTTGTCGATCAGTGCAACTATCGAGTGCGTTTTATTTCGCACGTACGCCCTTGGCCTTGAGACGAATTATATAGATGAAACTGCGTCGTTTATTTAAACATGGGAGAAGCTGACCTAACTCTCTTTTACATATGACAACCCAATAAAAAATACAATACAATATGTTTTAATACCATAATTCCTTAAGACGGACGTTCGTACCGTCACATCACGACCATGATTATGACAAAATATCGACGGAGATTGTCCTGGTACTGTATGCATCTGTTATGTTACATGATTTGCGATTCTGTATTAATCCTGTTTTGCATTGAGTAAAGTTAATTGAAGTAATCTGCCTTATAAGAGAGACATTAAAGGTGTATTCTAATGAAAAAGTAAGATGGAAGTATTGATAAATTGAACTTATAGTTGAACTGTTCAATTAAATTTTGTGTTTAAATTCTATCTTGTAAAAGTATCACGATAGGTAGTTTCAATAAAATGAATCATGTAATATTAAGGATATATGTGTATTAGAAGTTCAGAGCAACCAGTGCTTCTTAATGCAAACCAGCACAGCTAAGGGGAGACCAGATCAGTTCTGGATATGGTATAATGCGAGGCCATTATTTAATGTTTTGATGTAATGTTTCAGTGTCTGGTGATGCTGTGGTGGCGGACCTGTGCTGGTCCACGCGTCAGAGCAGGGACGTCAAGTGCCTGTCTGGGCTTGCGGTGTTGGGATCTCGAGAAGGAAGTCCAGTAAGGTCATTCAGGTGCGGCCACAGTCACTGGACCAGGGGGGTCAGTTACCCATGAATACAGTAATGAATTACGGAGGGTTGTAGCGCCATATCCTTGCTGGTCCTCTTAGGTTTTAGTAATGAGTTTTTCTGTTTCGGCAGAAAACCTCTCGCTGGGGGGGGGGGGTATTGTAATGGGGCAAACTAAAGGGGTTTGTAATTTCTAATTTCTTGTAACAATCTGTAGCAACCCACACTGTGCAACATTTTTAGATCACCAAAAGCTTGACTTTTGTGAACACCCGGTAGTCAATTCGGTACAAGGCTGCGCAAGGTACAAAAGGAATTATAACATTGGAATGTGTATGAGCGCGCATGCATGCCACCTTTGCGACATAGAAATTACGAGGCGACGGTGCTGGATTGATTTCCGTTACGTCATGCTAATTATGAAATTTTACAACCAATCACAATCGAGTATGGACCTCTTTCCTGTGGAGGTCGAGAGCATGTGGACGGACAGAGTATTTTCTCACCATTTTGGACGCCGGCAGTCGGCATCTAAATTCAGAACCGCGCAGACGTGTTAACGCGCGGTTCGCCAAAAACGTGTTCGTGAACAATGTAAGCCGACCGACCAAAAAGGAAAATGTTTTTTTAAATTGTTTTAAAAACAGTACCGGAGTGTAAGTTAAACCAACATTCAGCAGTATCAGTTTTAAACAATTCAGAACATATTTCGGAGCGTCTCGTGAACGAATGAATCGGCAGCGGTGGTGAAGTGATTGGACAATGGCTACTACGAGGATGAGTACCTTTTAACAATTTTACACCTTTAAACCTATAAACAAATTAAACAGCATACGAAAATATTTGAATAAACTAAAAGAGCTCTATTAATAGAAATGGGGATTTTAAAGATATGATGAGTGTGTGTGTGTGTGTGGGTGAGGGAAAATTACGTAATGAATATAAAAAGCACTGGTTTGCGTTAAGTAGATTTAATTTGTATTTTCAATATTTGTTTTTCTTTTCACTATTTTGAATTTATATAACTTCATATAAAAGAAGGGTAACTTTCTAATTAACCAATGTGTCGGTTATTGTTTAAATAGTAACACGTGGAGAAGAGGGAGAAAGAATAATTTTTGTTTATGATGGGAATGAAATGAATTTAAATTGTTTTGGCATAAAGTAATTGAAGTAATGTAGTAATGATGCAATGCAGAATAAAATAGAATAAGAAGTGTATGCAAATAATCAATTTGTTTTCTTTGAATAACCATTCTGCTCTCTCTTTCTAACTCGCTCAAGCAAACTGTGGACCAAGGTGAGTAAAATATACAGTTGGCAATAGTTTCAAGATGGCGTCCGAAAGTAGAGACAAACACAGCTGATTTTATAAACAAGTAAAGTAAAAGTGAAATAAAAGTGTATAAAGAAAAAATAACTTAACATCCTCAGGACTTCAAAATACAGAAACTGAGTTCAGATTAACTGTCTGGCCTTCAGGCACCCATTCAATGAGGCCTTTTATATTGAAAAAAGAAATAGAATTGCTTTCCTTTTTGATTGCTCATCCTTGCTTTCTTAATTTTCTGCAACAAATGCACTGTTCATGCATTTAGTTAGTGTTAGTGCCATTTAGTTTCTGAATCTTAACTCTACTGTAATATCCACGTATTGTCACAGGTGATAACGTTTTCCAGAAATCCAGCCCCTTATTCAACTTCTCCAGGATGTCTGAGCACATTTGTTGATGCATGTTTTTTGCTCTTGGGTCAGGTTTGCGTAGACCTTTGTCACGTTCAACTCATTACGCAGAATATGTCAAACTGCATCTCTGTTCATATTTATCATTTCTGCAAACATTCTCATATTCAAGCATCGATCTTTCCTGATGATTTCTCTGGTTTTTTTGTCATATTTTTATCGGTTTCTATGTGCTACATCATCCCTCATGTCCATTGTCTTTGACACCTTACCGACCCTTGGAAAATCTCTTATGCCACATAAAAACCACCGTGTATGGCATACCATTATCCCCATAAATGTTTTTTAACAGCTGAAAGCATTCAGAGGGAGTTTTCTTGAATTTCACATGAAACTTCAAATTAACAAACTACTGGACTTCCTCACTGTCCAGTTCAGTTAGTGACTGCTATAAATCCAGCATCCAAATGTTGCACTTTTTCGAAAATAAGACTAAGAAAGTTAGGATGATACAAACTACTCTTATTCAATCAGGAAGACTGGTCAAGGTTGACAACAGTTTCAAGTAAACCATAATGGTGGAGGAAACAAACTTCTACAGCAACCAGTCTTATAATTTGTCACACCTTGTAAGTACAAAAAGTTATTTAATGGCCTTTTGTAAGTACAGATATCAAATGCGAAGTCTAAAAGTAAAGGCACCATCTTAGTGCATAAGTAGGGAGATTCAATATATAATTACGAATGGCTGCAAAAAGTCTGTGTTGCTGTTACTAATTTAATAACAACAATTTAAAATATATGCTACAATGCTGTTATAGAGAATCCTGCTAACTACATGAAATCCATTATAAACTTTGTGAAGTGTATGGAGAGAATATAAAGAGTGACAGTGGTTCAAGACAATGATGCAGTATGTTTAGAAACAGACAAACCTAAGGGAGAAGGGAGTCGGCCAATTGCTATCAATGATGAAATGAATACAGAGACTGATGATAAACTTTAAAAGAACTGGTGACTTATTATTTCACAGCTTTCTGATTCACTTACTTTGTTCTTATGTTCTGTTCTTCACGAAGTAATCACAGTAATGCTAGGTTACTGTATGAGTTTTGTACCCTTTCAGAACAACACAAGACACTGTATTGTGTATGTGGATGTATGTATATGTCTGGATGCATTCACACATATATGATTATTGTACAAATAATTATTGTTAAAGGACAGCTTCAGGTTGAATTTATCTATAGCATTACTATACTGAAAGTCAACTTTTTTTAATAAAAAATTATTGCTGACAACGAAACATGGGTTTTATATGTGAACACGCAGGCAAAAAAAAAAGCAACCAATACAGTGGTTTGGTTGATCCTTCACCAAACTTTGGGTGGTCACCACCCGCAATCCTTCACCAAAAAATAACAAATTTTTTTGCCCAGAAAATTATGGCAACCGTCTGGAGGAGGGGCTCAGAAAAGAACCTTGGTGGATTTCATGAAACACTGGCACTACGATCAATTTAACCGTTATGTGTCTGATCACCCGCCATACAGTCAGCTTTTGATAATAGGTGACAATGGACAAGGAAAAAAAGGTTTGTATTTCATCATTTTGACAATAGTGAGAAACTGCAGTCCAGTATGCAAGAGTGGTTAACATGACAGGTACAATTTCAATGACTGAATTCAAAAGCTTTTAAAATGGTAAAATGCAGCAAATAATTCAATGAGGATAGATATTATGCTGAGTAATGTGTTACAAATGCAAAAATGATGTTAAAAATGTTACATAATGACCTTCTACAGCTGTCTTCTGTCAGTGAAAAACTTATAGGTTACTTGTAACTGTAATTTTGTTGGGATACAGACACGGAGAACAACATAATTGATTTTATCTCATATAATAAAGTAAATAATGCATACCCTTACACAACACATCAGACTCCTGTAATGTGCAAAACTTCTTGGACTATGTGTGTTTTATTCTACTGTAATTAAACTACATTCGTAATGTTTTTGTTACCACTGCAGTTTAACTAGCAATCTGTTATAATGCACTCTTAAAAAAGCCTCATATATCATTTAAATAATATGTACAAATAATCTAATAACGGGCATGTTTTATTACCAACAAATTTAATTTAATCAGTCTCCTCTTGCATAAAAATATGTATGTGAAAACAAGATGCAAAAAAATAATTAGTTCCACGTACACATTTGTCGCCAGTACCGCACAAACTAGTTATTTTCTTTACTTATTACTTTTACTTCATCTAAACACATTTTGTTCATTCTGTGCCCTTGCTTTAACTGAATTGTATTTGAGACAGCTGTAGAATCTCATTTGTCTGACAGTTACCATGTAATTTTTTTTTTAATTTCCTTTTTCTTACTGACAATAACTGTATTTGATTAAGTCCTTGTTAATGCTGTTAACAATCTGAGTGATGGAATTAAAGGTATTCGCAAAAGACAAGTCAGTTTCGGACTTCAACACTATTACGATTTGAATTTCAAATTAATGGTGTTTACGAAACTGAAAGGACACATATCAGTCAAGCTGCCAGAAACTATAGTCTGAAATAATGTTAGGTTTGTTAGCTAGTTAGAAACAATGATACTAGAAACAATTTCCACACACTGATACTAAATTTGCTATAATAGTAAATAAAATATTTATGACTATTATAAAAAAATGTAACACACATTAGTAGCAAAGATTTAAACTGAATAATCTGTGACAGTAAGAAGTGATTTCTCTTTATACATACTCAGCATCAATTAATGTGTTGCACAATGTTTTAACAATTAAAAGCAAATAATTCTTGTAGCATCTAATACAAAAACTAACAAGGGCAAATCAAAATAAAGCATATTTTACACTGTATCCCTTCACCATGGAGGATGAGAGCAACAAAACGTGAAAGATTTTTCATGAGACTTCACACCATCTCGATAAATTCCAATCACAAACTACTATTAATTTATCCCAATTAAACATTATAATTTCATGCACACCAATTGTGTTCTAGTGTACACACTATAATTATAGAAAACAAACTTGAAGTTTTCAAATTATCATGGTACAATGTTACATTCTGTAAGACTGAACATTTTATTGCTACCCTTAACTAGGTCTTTTATTAGGTAATCTTTAAAATGAACTAAATATCAGATATATGAAATATAAATATTCTTGTTAAACAAATTGTTTCTGTGACAATATACTGCAACAGTACAATCATATGCTGTACTGTGCATGTAACAGATTATATAAATAAATAAATTAAATTAATAAATATGTAATAAATAAGCAGGTCTGAGATTGAAAGCTGAGTTGATGTTAAAAATACTGCATGTAGAGATGCAGGAACCGACCTGCACGATCACGCGATTGTCACTGAGAGTGTGTACAGTAGTAAATAATGTGTGTGCGTGAGGCCGGTTCAAGCCTGAAAGTTTGCAATCTCACCCAAAATAGATGTTAAATTATAGTTTTTATTTAATTATAAGAAAACCATAAATGATAGAAAAATTGCAAAGACTTCTAAATATGTATAAAAATTAAGAGACATGTGCAGTGCGAATTCGGCGTGAAAAGGACGTACAGTGCGAATTCAGTGCGATTTTAAGAGCGTAGTAATTACACGAATTATGCGATTATGATGGGATGGTAATTACATTGAACATGTGTAAATAAATCAGCTACCGTTAGAGCACCTTGTAATCCACATTGGACATTGCAATTGGCAGAAATGTGTGAAAATATGAAATTTAATGAAGAAATTTGTGTTAGTGGTTGAAAGCACAATCAGAATGATCACAGTTGCACACCACTATATAAAAATTATCCCAATTAGCGCTTTCAAGCTTCACAGCCCATCGTCAGATTGGAATAGACAGGAAATAAGTGAAAACAACCCCTTCACCCCTCTCCCCCACCCTGCTCACACACAACAAGCTATAATATAAATGACCCTTCCCCACCCCTTAAACCCTGTCCCACCATCTGTAGAGTTACATATTTTTTCTAGCAAATTCCTTGTGTTTCAGTGTTGTGTGTGTGTGTGTGTGTGTGTGCATCCTTTTAAACTACCCTCTTCCTCTCCACACACGTGGGTCAGTCATACACCCTTATTTTAAAACATCCAATTAGTACTATGCAAAATAATTCTTAATCTTATCTATCTGTCCTCTATCATTTACTTCTTAATCATGTTATAAAATATTTCTTCATTATCAAATTTAATTTTAATATTAATTAAATTGTCTAACCCTTTTTCTCTTTCTTTCAATATTTCTAACTCCTCTCTAAGCTTCCTTTCAACTGTGTTATTCACTACTTTTATAATTTCGTATTCTTCCAAAGGATTAACAAACTTATGGTTGTCTTCTATGAAATGTCTTGCATATAACGAATTGGTTGTTCTATTACCTTCTCCACGTTTGTGGTCAGACAACCTGCATACAAATTTTCGTCCTGTCTCCTAGGTACACCTTGTTGCAGTCTTTACATTTTAATTTATAAATTCCGCTTTTCTGTAATACTGGAATTTTTTCTATATTCTTATTCCTTATAGTTGTCTTGATTGTTCATCTCTTCTTTCACAGCACTATCACTTTACTAAAAATGAACTTTATCTTGTGAAAAACTTACTTTTTTCGTCGGACGCGTTTCGGCTTAAGTATCCGCCTTCTTCAGCTTTTTGGTCAGACTGCCATCATTTCGTAACGGTTTTTGTGTGGAAGGTGTAGTGGGGGTGGTGTGTGGAGGAAGGGGATTGGTGCAGGGATTCAACTTGATGTTTGTTTTTTGTAAAATTGTGTCAAAAAGTGTATGTGATTTATATTGTAATTGATCGTTGAGTATGTTGTTTGGTTGTGTTGTGTGGTGTTTATATATTTCGTATTGTTCAGTTGTGTTGAGTTTTCGGCCTTTAGGTAAGTAATGTAAAATTTCGAGATTGGTGTCTATGTTGGTGTAATTGTGGTTTTCTGTGTGTGTGTGTATGTGTGTGGCAAATGCGGAGTGTATATTGTTGTTGGTTAGAGCTTTTAAATGTTCAGAATAACGGGATGAGAAAGATCTTCCTGTCTGGCCGATGTAGAAACTATTGCAGTCATTATATTTTAATTTGTAAACACCTGTTTTGTCACATACCACAACTCCTACACACACAAAATCGCCAACACATTCAGAAAACACAAATACAAAATAGCATACAGAACAACCAATACCATTACAAAACACATTAATAATACAAACACAGACATAGACAAATATAACAAAACAGGTCTTTTGTTCTGGTTCTATTTTAGCTTTTTGTATGTTGACCCTTTTCATAACTTTATCCACTATGTTGGTGCTATAATTATTATTCCTTACAATTCCCTTTATCGTTTTTAACTCCCTATCTTTTGATTCGGTCTCTTTTAAACACTTCTGAGCTCTGTAACAAAATGAATTGATTGCCGCCATTTTATATCTATATGGGTGGTAAGACTCTCTTGGTATAATTATATCAGAATACGACTCTTTCCTAAATATCCCAAACTGTAGTTTCTCATAATCTTTAATTTCTATGTTTAAATCTAAGTTAATTTATTTTCTTACCTCCTATCTCTTCTTTAAATTGTTAAGTTTTTATCCTTATTATTTACCTCATTTATAAACTCATGCACTTCTTCTATGCTTCCTTCCCAAATTACTAATACATCATCAACGTATCTAGACCATAATTTTATATTGTTTTTATACTTAGTGGAAGTTATTAATTGCTTTTCAAAATCATTCATGTATATTTCAGCAAGAATAGGGGATAATGAAGACCTAATAGGTAAACCTTTTTTCTGTATATAAAACTTGTTATTAAACCTAAAATAGTTCTGATTATTCTTAGAGGAACACCTCTCTAAGAATAACTATGAAAAAAGAGTAATAAACCTTACAGAGGTAAATTTCAATACAGAAGAAAAAGAAATGTTAGCAAAAGGCTTAAAATACGCACCGCCACCAGAATTAAATCAAGAAAAAACGATTATTGAATGCGAAAGCATAATACAAAAACTAGGAAATGAAAATGATAAAAAAAGAATAAGGTGGGAAGTAGGGAATGTAGTAGATAAAATATTTAAGAAAAGTTTGTATAATTCAAAAAATGAACAAAAAATCAAATCAACTGTAACTAAACTAAAGAATAAAATAAAGAAGAATGATATTATAGTTACGAAGGCAGACAAAGGAAATACAATGGTACTACTGAGAAAGGACGAATACATAAAGAAAACGGAAGAATTTATAAGGGAAGGACCATACGAGGAAATAAAGTATGATTATACAAGTAAGTACCAGTCAAGGATAAAACAAATGATGAAACAGATAACATTTATAGAAGAAAATAAGAAAAAGTATTTATTGGAAAGTAATCCAACAGCACCAACTTTTAAAAGTCAGGTTAAGATACATAAAGAAGGAAAACCAATTAGACCGATTGTTTCTTTTATTAATGCACCTATTTATAAATTATCAAAGGAAGTTAGCAGAGTACTGAAAGAGAAATATGAATTTGGGACAAAATACAACATAGAGAATAATGTAAAATTGATAGAAAAATTAGAAAATATTAGGATTAATGTAAATACAAAATTGATATCACTGGATGTTAAGGACATGTTTACCAATATCACAGTAAATAAAGTTATTAAGTTAATAAACGATAATAATATGGGAGAATACAGGTATAAAAAGCAGTTGATGAAAGTAATTAAAGAATGTGTAAATCAGAACTATTTTAGGTTTAATAACAAGTTTTATATACAGAAAAAAGGTTTACCTATGGGGTCTTCATTATCCCCTATTCTTGCTGAAATATACATGAATGATTTTGAAAAGCAATTAATAACTTCCACTAAGTATAAAAACAATATAAAATTATGGTCTAGATACGTTGATGATGTATTAGTAATTTGGGAAGGAAGCATAGAAGAAGTGCATGAGTTTATAAATGAGGTAAATAATAAGGATAAAAACTTACTATTTAAAGAAGAGATAGGAGGTAAGAAAATAAATTACTTAGATTTAAATATAGAAATTAAAGATAATGAGAAACTACAGTTTGGGATATTTAGGAAAGAGTCGTATTCTGATATAATTATACCAAGAGAGTCTTACCACCCATATAGATATAAAATGGCGGCAATCAATTCATTTTGTTACAGAGCTCAGAAGTGTTTAAAAGAGACCGAATCAAAAGATAGGGAGTTAAGAACGATAAAGGGAATTGTAAGGAATAATAATTATAACACCAACATAGTGGATAAAGTTATGAAAAGGGTTAACATACAAAAAGATAAAATAGAACCAGAACAAAAGAATTATGCAGGGTCATTGACATACATAGGTTCACATACTAGAAAAATTATAAAATGTTTTAATAAATATGGAGTAGATATAGCTATTAAAAAATGTGAAACGGTATTTGATAA